>JAMPIV010010840.1:0-157500 GCA_024509875.1 Oreohelix idahoensis | reverse complement strand
ATATATATATATTATATATATATATATATATATATATATATATATATATATACTCGTATATTACAATCAGTACTTATGAGACTCACCAAAGTGTCATTTGTCAAACCCGTTCTTGTAATCACTTTTATTTATATAAAATGCAGCGTTTTAATGAGTACAACTCTAGAAATGTCAGAGTATGTTGACGATTGTACCAGAAATGAGCAGCTTTAAGTCCCATAGTAGATACTGCCATAAGGTTTGAATTGTTAAATCTTTCACTATTCTAGGTCCAGTTTTATGAGGTAGGGCAACTAGTTCCCATCATCGCTGTCTTTGTCTTATCTTAAGAGCTGAATCATATAGATGGATGGATGGATGGGTGGGTGAGGGAATGGGTGGATGGATGGGAGGATGGATGGGTGGAAGGAAAGAAGGAAGGAAGGACGGAACGAACAAACGAACGAACTTTGAGACAGTACTTAGCTACCATTCCGATGTTGAGACTTCATGTAGCTAACTTCCACTGTGGGAGACAGCATCTAGCTTACATTTCATTGTGAAAATATCATTGAGCTAACCTCCACTGTTGAGACAGCACTTAGCTACCACTCAATGTTGAGACGCAACCTAGCTACCAATCCAAAGTTTAAATATCACTTGGCTACCATTCCAATGGTTCCAAATGTTGTCATAGCCGGGAGTTGTAGTGACGATAAGCGCTCAATGCAGATAAATACTTCTACGGCACGTGCCCCAGATAGCCTCTGACAACTGACAACCAAGTCCAGCTCCCGGCCTTCAGGTGTGGCTTAGTTTGAAGCCCGGCGGCACTGTTCCCCCTTACGGGAGAAGGGGCGAAGGCGAGTCACTGGCGCCTTAAAACCAGCAGCTTCAGCAAGATGAGCCGCGGTAGCATAGTGGTTACTGCACTGGCTTCCTAGCTCAGTGGTCTATGGTTCGATCCCCAGATGAGGTGGGATTTTGTTAGGCCGCAAACGGCTCCTGGGTCGACCCAGCCCCAACTGGGTACCAGAGCAACTCTGGGAAGGTTAAGGCGGCGGGCGTGATGCTGACCACATCACCCCTAGTGTGCCGATGGTCAAGAAAATATGGACCTAATGTGATAGTTTCAATTGATTGTCAACCCAGATTCTTTTGCTTGTGTGATTGTTGTTATGTTGACCCTTGTGTATGTTCTCGACTTAATGATGACCGTAATGTCCTTGTCTTATGCTCACAGGCTGTGAATATCTGTGCCGTACAATGGTGGCTTATCTTGTTCCTGTGTCTACTAAATGAGCTTACATGAACAGACACTTTAATGTCTTGAATAACTTGACGACTCAAATCTGACACCAAAAATTCTTTATTGGATGTCAACAACACATTCACAATGGCTACCTCTGAGCCTGATTATCAATAAATATATATATGAGACTTCATTGTTGACATCTCTACATCGCTGCTGTACTGGTCAGGAACTAATGTTATTATATCTCTTGATTAGCTCAGGATCTCTGCTGTCTTCTTTGTTATTCTATCCACCCATCACTACTACACATCACTGATTAATGGGCTGTTCCCAGTCTATTAAAGTAAGCTTCGAAGTATTGTCTGGGTAAACTTCCAGTGCTGGTAACTTATTCTTAGCTATAAACTGTTCCTAGTAAATTGTCTACACGTCCGACACTGGACTACAGTTCTAACACTTTTCTTTGTCTATCCACGCTCGTTAAATATGCGAGTGTTTACATACCAGGATGAACTGCTGGCGATATATGCTGAACATATCTTGACATGATTAACTATCTCTTGTAGAATTCTTTCATTAGTCTTCTCTTCTTCTCTTCTCTGCACATTGCAGCAGTACCATAACTTGGTATCTGGTCGATGTTGTTAGTCTCACGCTAACCTGTTCTCAGCTGATGACCATTTTAAGAGTGACCTCTGCTCTTCCCTCAGCTCACTTATTTCTCGTGCTCTGGTGACGTCAGAGCTAAGTCTTACTACTCATAAATTATTCTTACTTAGTCATATCTCAGTTCTTTCCCTTTCCTATCACACTAACACCATATTCCCAATATGCCTCAATGGATCCCTTCAGTAAGATAGGGCTCGTGATCTTTAGCTGGTAACCTATCTAGGAGAAAGTAAAACTCAGAAATCAAACCACTGCTGCCTTGCGGGAATATCTGTTTACGGTAAAGTCTTCGGGAGTAAAACATGAGGATAAATCCGGAGTCGGAGTCCCTGAGGCAGTCTAATGTTGATTCGACATTATTATGGCAACCCCTGCTACGTGGCTGGTACCAAACTCTATCGGCTACTGCCTTTCCTTTGGATCTACCGGCTGCGTGGAGAGGGGGAACTTGCTGCTTGGGCAACAGTTTGATCTCCAAATAACTGTGCCCAAGTTCGCGCCCTGGAGAGGACACTCTAGCTTCACCCCACAGGTGTCTGCACAACACGGGAAGTAGCAAAGGAACAGTTGGGCGACCGCAGCTTGGGTTCAAAGATGTGAGTAAGAGAGACATGAGGGCACTGAGCATAAATCCAGCAACCCTGTCACCCCAGGGGCGCATTCTCATAGTCATTTATGTTTGAAGGAGCTATTATTATTATACAGTACCATTCAAATGCTGAGACGACATGTAGCTACCTCCACTGGGGAGATAACATTTAATATAATCCTATCTGAATTAAACACGCTTTATGGACGACACTGAACTAACTCATGTGTGTAAAATTTTTTGATAGAATTATATTACATTTATTTTGTTCTGGATCAATTTTTTAGATTGACCAGAACTTAAAAAGGATTTAGAGATTATGAAAGAAATGCATGGAATATTATATCATAAATGCAATAGTGTACATATATATGTACTATACTAGTTAGTTTTATTAAAATGTTCTAGTAGTCATCTACTTGGGAGGATAGTTAATGTTTGTGCTGTTGGGGTGGCCTCATCACACCTGTCTATATTGACTACACAGTGTCCAGAAAATAGTGGGAATTTTTATGGGGGTATTAGTAACTAAACGGCGTTGGTGAATGTCCAGCAGACCAGAGGCTCACTCATCTTGTAGTTGTAGCTCTGGTGCTGAAATCAGGTGGTCCCACCTCTCCGTGCTGGCGGGCAATAATGGTGGTCTCTGTCACAAGTACTGCACAGATACACTCGAGTAAAGTCACCAACTGAATAGACACTGCTTTGTTGACAACAGAAACTCACAGCTCTGCAATCAAAGTATGGGCCATGTGTCAAAATCTATTCTCTACCCACGTCTGGACACAACACTGACACAACAACCACATCATACAGACAGGTCAGATCTCTCTGACCAAACAGCACATTTACCATGGTGGTTTTACATCAGATAGATCCTCCCAGACTATAGATTCTGAAAAATATTTATTAGTTTTCTGCCCTAAAAGAGGATAGGTAATATGTTTCATTATTCTCAACACTTGATCTGTCTTGCCTAACTCTTGTTGGAGTTTATGTATATTGTTGGTCCCTAGACCCTGACTAGGGCGGGGGGTCTAGAGCAAATCCCTACTTGTTTGTAAGGCTAGATTTCGATATGGCAGTATCAAATCACTCAAACATGAAACAATATTCAAAATATATAAGGAAATAATTTCAATCTTACCAGATTATGAATAAATAACACAGAAATGCTAGCAAAACTCAGCTGATCTGCTGGCTATAGTATGGCGTCCCTGAATTTATTTCACTTTCTTTCATATGGAAATCACCACACTTTAAAATCTGTGTCTATCACTGAACAACTATTGAGAAATGACCCCAAATCCGCGTCTAAGCGCCGACAATATGCTTGTCTGTGGCCAATCACTGCCTAGGTTTTTTTGAATTTCAAATTTCCTACACTAAAGTCATTTCAGTCATGCTTCAGTCAAGTATGGATGTTTATCTGTTAGTCTGTCCGTCTCTACTTGTGTTTCTACAAAAATGTACTTGATTTTTGAACCAACCTTTCTCTCCCCTCCAAATTTTTGTCGTTAAAAGTTATTTTTAGACACAGCCACCACAAATATCCCTTCTCTTCCATACTAAGTAGATTTGAACACCTGCGTCTCGAGGTCGTGTTTTTTTGTGCAATTAGCGACACTTTTAGATTCAATACAGTCTGTCGATGATGTGAACAACACTGTCTTTTGTCATTATCTTCAATATTATCTATCCGTCTGTAGAATTAAGACCATATTAGTTCACGGCTCAGAATGGGCCATCCGGCCAGCTAATTTTTATATTCCTAACATTAATATTAAGAAAAAAGTACTTTTTAAATTTTGTAATATTTCGAACATCTGCGTTTAGCCGCTGAATTCAAATCAAGGGCTTGGTATCGCAAAAGCGTCCATTCCGTACCTCGTGTCAATTTGGGGGACGTGACTTTTCTCCGTTTCCCCCCAATTGCGTCTCCTTAGCCTTTCTAGTCTCACGCAATCTTTCCAGTCATATTTTTTTCCTTTCATCCGCCGTTCCCCTCCTGTCTAGCAAGTCAATTCTTATGGAGGGTGATGACCCGCGGTCTGGGCGATCATGTCTATCAGCAGCCTACGCATTATGTTTTTTATCCTTATATGTTATCCTTGGAGGTATTTTACCGTTGTATCTCTGTCAATTTCATTACAGAAGCCTAACTTGTTGTTCTAAGCTTGAAGTATTGTAAACAGAAACTGACAGGCATTGTATGTTCTATCATGAATATAATGTCGCTCGTGCTTTTTTCCATTACAGGGAAAATTATGTTTTAGTAGTTTTACTGTTTTTGTTTGTTGTTGTTGCTGTTAATTTGCCTCTCTCTTTCTCTCTCTCTCTCTCTCTCTCTCTCTCTCTCTCTCTCCCTCACTCACTCACTCACTCTGTCGTTGCCTATCTCTATCTGACTCGAAAATTTTAAAATCGTGTTCCCATTGATGGTGAGGAGATATGATTACAGAAAAACCGTTTCGTCTGAAGCAGCACTGATCCAATCATGGTGCGTTGCGTGTCATGGTGTTTATTCAGCGTAACCACCCCCCCCCCCTTATTTTCCCCATTTCTACCTCAGTTGACTGAGCTGTGCGACAAGAGAATATAATGTCTTTATGGTGAGCTTTAGTTCTCGCAACAGTTTTGGTTTTTGATTTATAACTTGACAGACCCATGTTTCCTTGATGTCGTAATGAACACTACTAGTTTGACGTGCAATAAACTGAGTCGCGGGTCAGGGGGAGGCATTCAAGAAGTATTTTAGCAGTCAAAAATTGCTTAACTCTAGAAAATCCTTTTCTAACGATAACATTCTTGTCAGGCACATTTCAGATTTTGGTTCTCACTTCTCACTTTTCGGTTCTTTCATTTTAAACTGCATTTTTCCTTTACATCACATCTTTAGCATTCACCCATATCTTTACTTCTGTTTTCCTAACTGTAATTTTCTATTTCGAGTTATCGGTCTAATACATTTTTTTGACATATTTATTATTTGGTTCTACTTTCACTTCAATTGTGGCCCATTTTCGAATGCAGTGAAAGACGTAGTCATCGGTTGAACAAATTACAAGTGCCAAAGCCAAGGCTTGACTTATTCAAGAAAAGCGCAGCGTACTCTGCTTACTCTCTCATCTTTGGAACAAGAGGTCTCGTGGCTGCCTCAGTGTATGATCTATTGAAACTGTTGGGGTTGAGGGGACAGTCAAGAACAAGGACACTGAAGAGGCTCAGTGAAACTGCGGAAAAGGCATAATGCTGACTGTGCAACAGCCGCAGTGGGCGATAGAACTGCGGTACAGGAAACATCCAGCAAAGGTTTGCAATTTTTTTCCAAGTTCGCAATGCATTGAGTTTATCGTTATTTTAGTGAAGTAACGGTAGCTTTTTTTTTTAATGTAAAACTTTTGCCTCGTTTTGGCGAGGCGCGTCCCGTTCAACCTAGTCGGTTATATTAGGGCGCATGTCCAAATATAAAAGACCCTTAAGTCTGAAATATTATGTAGCTTACATGTAACTCGCGATGTATTATATGGGGTGCGTCTCGGGTGCAGGTAAAGTTCATTTGCCAGCTCGCAGGGGCATCACGCCTCGTCGGCTCCTCGCAGGTGTGTCAATATCACTCCCTCGTCGTGGTGTGCTGTGGAACAACCGCAATGGGCTATGGAACTCAGGACAATAATTGGTTTTCAACATAGGGGTTACTTTCAAAATTGCCTCCAGCTGGCGGACAATTGTGGATTTTAAAGCTGCAACAAAGGTGGTGTGGGTTCAATTTTCTACACAAGACAACAGGAGGCTGCACTTGGGAGTCATGGCCAAGGTGGGCCTGCCCTCCTTAGAGTGTAACGGAGAGCTTTACACTCTAAAGGAAAGTAAGATGCCGAAACACTTGATCTACGGGGAGACTTCTTCTGATGATCAGATTGCCTAGTGGTCCCCTTCAGTCATAGGGGTCGTTCAAGTATGACCTCATGCAGGGAGAAGAAAGGGGGGGGGGGGGGGGGGGTTGGTCAAATGTTGTGACTTTGTGTGATGATAAGGGGAGGGGGGTTTGGGAAAAATGTGACGTCACACAAAAATATAAAAGTTATAATCGCTTCTTACATAACTTATATTTCTACTTTCATCCTCGGTAGTTAACTTTCATCAGCTTTTGTTAACTTTTATCCGCAACAGATAACAACTCCCATGTGGATGCCTGATATCTCATAAATATATCGCTTCGGTATCCCGAAACGAATATCACAAACTTTTTCCCACCAAAGTTGCAGTCTGAAACTTATGTACGAGTCGTACGCTTCTAGCCTTTGGACTAACCTGCGCAATGCTCAATGTAGCGCGCATCTTTTTCCCCATTAAAGTAGTAATTATATTTTAAGTAATAAATTAAAAAAACCTGATGGTAAAGTGTAAAAAATCTAATATATTTACAATTATTATTATTATTAGTATTATTATTATTGCGTTTTGATTGTTTCCGTTACACAAGGAAGAAGATAAATTATATCATTTGAAAAAAAAAAATAATAATAATAATTTTTTTCCAAAACTGTACAAAAATGGGTAAATAGTAACTGCATTCAGAATCAACAAAATGAGTTGACCAGTCTTCTGAATGTGCTGCAGATGTTGAAAGTTTAAGACGTTAGCTTTAGTTCTTTCCCCGTCATTATATTGACGGTATATTTACTAGTTAATATTTTAATCTCAACTGAAATATCGGATAGATTAAAATTTAAAAAAAAAACAACCGGTAACAGATTATCAGAATCACGACACCAGTCTGATGAGATCAAAGAAACAGATGGAGATGAATAGAAGTCACATCCAACAAAATCAAAATTCATAATCAATTAAAATGTTAAGTCAGTTAGTTGTATTGTATGGCTCTGAACATGTAGGCCAACGAAAACAAAAGCCTAAAAGCGTCAGACTTTCACAAATGGTTTAACAGGAGGGTAATCTCATAACAGATATTGTAGTAGAGGAGTGAAGTGTTCGAGACTTCTAAATACTAGATCAAGTAACCACTTCAATGCCTTTGCCTTTCCTGACCTAATAGCAGAGTTTATGTCCATTTGCAGATGATAAACTGTAGCATGACGCCAAAATGGTTCTAACCCGCTACCTTTGCCGCGAGAGGCCAGCGCTCTAACCTAGGACGCTCTCGTAAATAGATGATTCCCTGAAATAGAAGGATTATAGTGGTATGAAAAGATCACTAATGTGGAATTTATGACGCGAACCGGACAAGTGGCAGATAGGACACACATTGAGCATGTCTGCTGATAGATTTACCAGGCAGTCCTTGTTCTGGAATCCCCAGGGTAAGAGGAGGCAGGGGAAGATAAGGGAATACATGGAGAAGAGAGCTGGTGACAGACGTAAAGGGAATGTAGATGATATGGAAAGACTTTGAGCATATGCTCCTTAGAGAGTTGAAAGGTCATGATGATGATGATGATGATGATGATGATGATGATGATGATGGTGATGATGATGATGATGGTGATGATGATGGTGATGATGATGATGATGATGTTGATAATGATGATGGTGATGATGGTGATGATGATGGTGATGATGATGGTGATGATGATGATGGTGATGATGATGGTGATGATGATGATTGTGATGATGGTGATGATGATGATGGTGATGATTGTGGTGTATTTGATGTTAATACAGTTTGTTGTTAAGAAATCTTAGTGTACTGAATGAGGTCAGCTGTGAAGGTCCCTGAATATAATAAATATTAGAGTAAATTTCCAGGGCCCCTTTCTACTACCACCACTATGATCTCATTCAGACTTATTCTTGATAGACTATAAGATGATTACGTTTGGTGTCTAGGGTTATGAAATGTTAGTGTAAGGTTGCATTAACCAACTGAACATATAAACAATTACACAAATTATTTTATTATATAATACAACACAACAGTACCACGACAATCACACACGAAATACACTTTAAAAGACTATCTTTAGTAAGTCAGTGGTTGAAAGTTAATGTTTTTCAATTTATTGTCCTGAATCTAATTTATTTGGAATCAGGACTGACAATCAAAGTGAAATCATAGAAATTAATTACATCAATCAATTTACATAATGGGTCTTATGACCATAATACACATATTATTATATAAGGGTGTAGTTGTATTGTTTAACTGAGGTGACTTCTAGTATACACTGGTTGATTGTTTACTATCATCATCTCTGCATGTTGTTTGTAAGTTTTTATGGACACTGATGGAATGTTTATATCACTATTCTCAGTCTTTTATTTTGATATAATGTTTGTTGAGCGATCAGGTGCCGAAACATGCACCTAACTTGGTAATATGATGTAGGAATCTTCCTGCACTGCGCTGAACGACAACCTTCCGCTCCCACTTCTTCAAGAATGATGGTGGTTTACAGTTGTCTCCGAAAAAGGCAAGACTGTGGCATGAATATATCGGCCCACTGTAGTCTGGCACCAGTTATTGACAGCAACCAAAACCCTCTGAAATTAGAAGGATATGCCTCCTTCGTAATCAACAGCCTACACTACTATTCAACAACCAGTACAGGCACATTACAAACAAACATGCAAGATCAGCTCTTTCCGACAATCCCTTTCACCAGTTTCTTTTGATGTGACCATGTATACCAGTATTCCTCTCCCCTAATAGTTACAACGCCTCTGCAATTCCAGCAATAATCTGTTGTCCATACAATATGATAGGTATTATGCTCCTGATGATAATCCTATATAATTTAGTTGGTCTACACCTCTCTGATAGTCTTTCATATGCTGGATCTATCTCTAGACTCTGTTTTGAGTCTGCCATAGACTCACTTACTTATAATCGTATGTTAGTATCTCACATTCAAATAAAATAAAATATTAAGAAAATCAATCTTACCACAGATGCAAGGAAATAACACAGTAAAACGATGACTAGGCAATAGAATCTGGCACATTTTCGATCTCCCCCTATGTCCAGGCTTTTCCTATGTTAGAAAATTCTCCGCCTGCTCTCATCGATCTTGCGTTGCACAAAATTTTCTTGTAATGGCAGGGAACAGTCCCCGTTTCGTGCCTATATCTACTGCTTTGTCCAATGGGACCATGTTTACATTTAATTTTGAATCTATCGATTCAAATAACGACTCTCAATATGTTTCAAGGCAAATATATTTTTAGTTTTAGGTCAACCAATCATACTGCGCCTTCCTTTAAAATCCAACCAATCAAATATCCCGTACCTTTTAACCTCATTTACCCAAAGTCGTTTTTTCAAAACATGCCATAAAAAATTGTAAGCAGGCATGATCTTTACTTGACAGTCTGGTCGGGTCCACTATAGTATTATGGCTATAATTAGTTAATTAATGGACTATTTGCGTAACTATTACCATATTCTTTGTCAGCAAGTCCTAAGGTACACGAATATATAATTTATATGGGACTAGTTGGCTTGGTTCAGAAGTACAGAGTTTTTTTTTTTCTATGTTAGTGTTTTTATTTTTAGTCTACTACACGTTCAATTCTTTTCCATGTGCTGTCGTCTCTATTTACGTCCTAATTACGTCCTTTGAAATAAGAGCTAAGGTTGTTTTTGTGACACGAGGTGTCTACATGTTCTAACTTTTTCGTCGTATTTCGGGGAAACCCCCTATGGCAAGGCTTGCTACTTGCTATAGTTGGTTTTTAGTTTAAAATCAATGCGAAACGTATTAGCATTTTATCTTTCCTTGCCCCTCCTCGTTCCACAATGCATTTTTAGGCACAATTTTCTTAGAACTAGGAAAAGTGATTATGTCAAGGACGAATTTGAAAAATTTGGGTACCGTTTTGTTCGGCTATTCGTTAGCAAATAATCTGAAGGCGTAGGCGATACCAACAGTTCTAGCAGAAAATTCTTTTATACTTTCTTATTTTGCCGTTATGCCCTATATTGTTGTATATTAATTTAGATATTGTATTCAGAAATTCACTACAATGATGGTGATGATGATAATGAAGACTAGGTAACTCATTTACAAACGATTACGTTGTTCTTTTCAGTATTACCAGACGAAAAAATAGGAGAAAAGGGGGGTAACGGATTTGTGAAGTCACACAGGGGGAAAGGGGGGGGGGGTTGTTCTAAGTTTTAGTGACGAAATGTGACAAGGTGGGTGGGTTAAAATGACAAAAAAAGCGTGGTGTCATATGTGGACGACCCTTTAACAGACTATGAGAATGCGCGCCTGAGACGATAGTCCTCACTTGTTATTTTTGCCTGGTGTTCCTTTCGGCGTGTTCTTTTCTATTCTCTTTTTGTGTGAGCTTCTTTTCTTCCAGTCTGAGGTGGCGCCGTAGGTAGCATCGCCACTTGGTGCGATCGACAGCTTTATCGTCCCAGGCTGCTGGATTTATGTCCAGTATCATCATGTCTCTCTTCCACACATCTTTGAATCTCAGCTGCGGTCGCTTGACTGTTCTTTTGCCGTCTGCTAGTTGTAGGTACACAATATCTTTAGGGATGCAGCTTCTTCCAAGCGGCGGACGTGGCCAAGTCACTGTATTCTGCGCTAGGTATTGTAGAAATATATACTGAAGCACATTAAAAACGCACCACTATTATATATACTGATGCCGAGAAGCTGGCAAAAAAAAGTGTGGGAATGGATTTTCCCCGTGTTTGCCATGCGGTAGAGAGCGAATGGCTGCTGGAATGGAAAGTGCAAGATTCAACCCATGGGTGTGTGTACAGACTACATGAAAACGATGAAAGTTACACGTGCAACACGATTCTCAACAGCTATGACCCTGAAAATGTGTACGCGTTGTGGCAGTATTCTCGGTATAAAAAGGCCGTTGAGACAAAACACCCAGTATATGTGCTTGAAATGCCACGACTATCTGAAAACGACCGCCAACGAGCCATTGGTATGTTGGAGACCGGAATGAGCTCGCGGGCCATTGGCAGAAGGATGAATTGCCACCACAGCACTATTGTACGTCTCAATGAACGTTACGGAACCACTGGCAGTGCCCGGGATAGACTTCGGAGTGGCCAACCACGAGTTACTACCCCTGCGCAAGATCGTGATATTGTGCTGAGTCACCTAAGGAATTGACTCTCCCGGCAAGTCAAACAGCAAGAGCAATAGTGGGTAGACATGGGCAAGTCTCTCGAATGACAGTCATACGACGACTCAGAGATACAGGCCTTACTGCAAGACGACCATATGTTGGGCCAAACTTGACTCACAGACATCGTTAGCAGCGCCTGCAATGGGCAGAGCAACATATCAGATGGACTAGACTGCAGTTGAATGCTGTCTTATTCACAGACGAGAACAGATTCAACATATCCTTTGCAGATGGACGTATGCGGATTTAGCGACGGTGTGAAGAGCGCTTTGCAGATTGCTGTGTCAACCGATTTCGAGGTGGCAGTATTCACATTTGGGGAGGATTCAGTTTTCACCATCACTTGCCTCTTCACGTCTTCCGTGGAAATGTTAATGCTGTGACATATCGAGATGAGGTTCTGGATGCACTGGTTGCTCCTGCGTTCACAATTTATCCAGACTTGCAGCTTCTCCAGCAGGATAACGCACGTGCATTTTTTTTGTATTTTTGGTTTTCTCCCTTGCCTGCACAGAATGCAATGAATTTCATAACAATCAAATGTACAAATTAATGACCAGCATGGATTCATAGGAAAATGAATAAAGATTCCAAATATGTAAACTTGTACACACTTATATTTACATTTCACACTCTGTTCTTGGATTATACAGGTGGTGCGTTTTTAATGTGCTTCAGTATATATAGATGCCATGGTTGTTGCCACATCTAGCATAGTGCTTGAATTTACACGACAGCATCACTTCTGCTTCTCCTAATACATTTCGGAATTTAAGCTATCTTCCTCACCGTATTTTCCCCTCTAACCACTCCCCTGCCCTGGAACACTTTTGTAACCTTTGGGTACAAGAAATATCACTCACCCGAAGCTATTGAATGGCTGCTTAAATAAGGCTCGCGAGACACAGACTGTGAGGAAATATAGCGAGACGTTGGGAAATAAACTGCATAATGTTTCTGTCAGTGGTTGTGGGTGGACGTTGAGAGACGGATCAATACAATCAGTCTCAGATTCACTAGCAGGTTTTTGTGGCGTGTAGGACTTGTGATTACGTGTGAGCACGATGGAGTGCCAGTGTATGCCCTGTGTGTATGTGTAAGCACGATCTTCTACCCATGTAGGACGTGTGTTTATGTGTGAGCATGATTTTTTTATCCCTAAATAACTTCTATCTGTGTGAGCACGATCTTCTACCCATATATAATGTGTGTATGTGCGTGACGCTCGATATTCTTTCCATATAGAACATGTGTTTATGTGTGTGAGCACGATCTTTTACCTATATAGAATGTGCGTATGTATGTGAGCACGAACGTCTCCAGTATCAAACTTGTGTATGTCTGTGGGCACGATCTTATACCCGTATAGAACTTGTGTATGTGTGTTAGCATGATCTTCTACCCATATAGAACTTGTGTATGTGTGTGAGATCAAACGTCTACCCAAGTAAAAATAGTGGCACGATCTTCTACCCAAATAGAACTTGTGCATTTCTGTGGGCACGATCGTCTATCCATATACCACTTGTGTATGTGTGTGAACACGATTATCTACTCATAAAACATATGTGTATGTGTGTGAGCGGAATATTCTACCGTTACTGTCGTGAGACATTCTAAATCCACATATATAAATTAAAAAGGAAATGTAAAGCCCAACGAATTAATTCAATACAAGGAAAGAACAATGGTAAAAGAACAGTGCGGTCACAATAGCGTATGCCTGTGTTATAGAACGTCATACTAGCTAACAAGAAATCCCCTTTTTCTACTTCGTCTGCATAATTGTAACGCTTTCACGTTTGCTGGTAAAGCCTACTGCATCAAATACACGCGTTTCGAAAGATAAAACTGGTACTGTGTTTCTTAGAAAACCTTGAGATAGACACACTGCGTAATGACCTAGATTAATATTACAATTAATGTCATTTATGCACTACGTAAAAGAAAAGACAGACGAGCTTAGAAGAGAGAGAGAGAGAGAGATGTACGGAGGAACGCATTCAATACTACCACGTTCGTCTCGCGATGAAAAAGTGAACGCGAAAGGCATGAAGCACTAATTTTTTTCAAATAAACAGTAATAAAAAAAACACTACCAATACACGGTTAGGTTTTGAAAACATGTTTAATGCTTATTAGGAAACATGACATTCTACTGATTTATGTCTAAGCTCCTGACATTAGTCTGACAGTACAGAAGACACCTGTTACGCACAAATAATTACTTTTTCCAAAGTCTTTGTATGATCATTTTTCGTATGTATGATCATTTTTTGACTGAAAGGTGTATTATGTTTTTTACAGTCAAAGGGACATAACCCGAGATATCGAGACTACCATTTTTTTATGAGTTTGCCTTCTCTTGTATAGAGACACGTTCGGTCTATAATTTCTTGAACGAAGCGTGACCATATCTCCTTATTTGGTAGTATCAGTCAACTGTTGTAGATGTCTGAAACCTGTCTTAACGCTTCTGTTCATGACCATAAAAGGCGCGACTGTGTAAGACTTTTATCTCGAATGTTCTTAGAATCATCTTATGTGAGCGGCGACTCAGATATTGGAGTTCTGCGCATGTCAAAACTGGTAGTTCGTTTGGTGTGTTCCGCCCAGCTCGGGAGTTTAGAAATGGTCTGAGCAGCGAGCGGACGCAATGTGCGTCTTGTGATTTTCTGAGGGAAATACATTGTCTTTGTGAGTTAGTTAGCTAACTAGACTATTTCCCAGTATTATTCAAGCCTGCCTGGAGGCATATGTTCGTGGTTGATTTCCGAAGAAAGGTAATTCCTCTTGTATTAAACTTTATGCTATCATCTAGAAGTTCGTCATTTTGTGGCTCCTTGCTCGCCTGTGTGATTCATAATGGAGAGGTACTTTGACTAGGATTTTCGCCACCGGTATCTTTATACCTGAACTAGTTATATATATATGGGTCGCTCTAGACCAACAAGACTATTGTCTGTGTTCCAGGATTCGTTATATCAGAGATCACGTCCAAGTCAGATGGTTAGACTTAGGAAGGTTATAAGGGTCGGTTTGACCTGTATTCCATGTATGCTATTCACGTGCAGACAGTAAACGGACTTATTGTACACATCTGATCTGCTAGCATCAGGAAGGGAGCATTTATTATTGTCTATGAACATTGATGATCTGCAGCTGACACTGTTGCAGAAGTTATATGTATGAACCTTAGGCACCCAGATCTGTGCTATATATATATATATATATATATATATATATATATATATATATATATATATATATATATATATATATATATATATATATATATATATATATATATATATATATATATATATATATATATACAGCTTCATGAACCAGAACTTTATGATATCGAATATACAGAAGCTATCTGTTTACAATAGAACTATTGAGTATTGAATCCTACATGACTATCAGCTAATATTATTGTTGAATGCAGACATTCCTTGAACTGTAGTATGTTATAACGGAGCTAACGTACCTGGCATTTTGGCGCACCCTTATCATTTTTGGTGGCCAATTGTTGGTTTACTCTGGTACCAGCTATCAAGGGGGTCAACAAACCCAGACATCATCATCAAGCTTTCAACATTACAGTTTCAACTCATCACCTCAATGTTTGATGAAAGATTTTGAAAGTACCTGGCGTTGCTGAAAGTTGGAAATTGTTTCAAAATACCCGGCGTTGCTCGTCAAGTTGGCAGTTTTCCTACGATAGAAGGACAAGTGCCGAGCAAATCGATTTCCTGATCTGTTAGGAAGAAGGACAAGTGCCGTAACAACTGTTCCGGATTGAGAAGGTCAAGTGCTCAAGTCAATTCAGAAGGTCAAGTTCAGAAGCTGTTTTCTGTCAGAAGCTCATTTCCGTCGTCGTGGCAGTTTATGAGAGCAGATATGGATCAACGTTGGATCATTGTCCTAAGAATGCTGATCACATCCTGTTCTGAACTGTGCTGACGTTGTGGATTCATAGAAGTTAAGTGGCCTGTTTTGTTTGTGAACTGTGCCCTTATGTTCTAACTGAGCCTTCTGTCTCTCACATTTTTCACACTGTTTACATGTTACATGTTAAATGTTATTTGTATTTTGATTTGAATATTTATATGTTTATATTTCAGCGGGTTTTTCGGTTGGGCGGTGTCTTTCAGTAGAAGATACCACGTCACAGAGGTTCTACTGTTAGCGTTTTCGTTAGGGACTGTGCGAATTTCCTACTGTGAAATTTGCTAGCGACAATCGTTGCTATATCTGTTTAGTTGTGACGAGTTGTGCTTTATTTTCGTTTTTTGTATATTTTTTTTTCTCTCTCTTTCTGTTTTTTAGTTTCGATTTCATTTGTTTGTATTTGTAGGTCTCCTCTTTTCTATTATTCAATTCTTTACAAAATTGCTGTCTATACACTGTAGCGTCATTTGTTTGTCATATCTTCGCATATTTCTTTTTAGTTTTCGCTGTTTATTTATTTGACTTATGCGAATGTTTTTTCGTATTGCTTTGATCTTTGTTATTGTTTACATTGACTTTGATCTTTGTTGTTGTTTACATTGACTCTGATCTTTGTTATTGTTTACATTGACTTTGATCTTTGTTGTTGTTTACATTGACTTTGATCTTTGTTATTGTTTACATTGTTGGTGACCTTTGTTATTGTTTACATTGTCTTGTTATTGTTTACATAGTTCTTGCATAGTTAGCTTTCACTATTGTTACATATATGCTCATGCACTATTGGTCTATAGTGCACATATCATAACTAACTGGTGGTTTTTTGCTTATGCACTATTGTAGTGCAGTTATGATAAATAACTGATGGTTATGCACTGATTTGTGTAGTGCACTGATGATAAAGAGGTGACTTGTGATATTATTATACATTTGATAATACAAGTTGGTGTCAAATCTTGTTTCCCACAGAGATTGGAGTAAACATAGTGATTATACAAGCACTTTATTAAGTCTTGTTGCTATTAAGATTGAAATAAGATAATTAATTATTTCAGGTTCTGTACTCACATTTTAGACATCATGTCTACATTTGAGTACTTTATTGAGCAGGGTAAAACCCTTGGGAAGACTGGTGATAAATTAGAAGAATTTGCGACTGTTCAATATGCCAAGGCATTGAAGTCGGAGGAAAAGAAAATGAAAGAACAAACTGAACAAAAGAGAATAGATGCTGAAAATTTAAAACTGCAGATGCAGGTAGATGAAAAAAGATTACAAATGGAAATGGAAAAACAAAAAAGAGAAGCAGAATCTCAGGAGAAGAGGCTTGAAAAAGAAGCTGAAAATAAGAGACTTGAAATAGAGGTTGAAGAAAAAAAGTTACAGGCTCAGGCTGAAGAAAAAAAGTTACAGGCTCAGGCTGAAGAAAGAAAGTTACAGGCTGAGGCTGAAGAAAGAAGGTTACAAAGAGAAGCTGATGAGAGAAAAGCAAAAATGGAGCATGAAGAAAAACTCTTAGCTTTAGAGTTAGAGAAGTTAAAGTTATTGAACACTGGTAATGCTAATGATGCAAATAAGGTGTCAGATAAGACTAATGCTAAGGATTTCAAGCTTAATCTACCAGCATTTAATCCCTCAATTGATGATATAACATTTTATCTAGATAGATTTGAAAGTGCATGTAAGGTGCATAATATAGATAAAACATTATATGTTTATCATCTGTCCAAGATACTTAGAGGTGATGCTTTGACTTTGTTGAGTATGGTAGATGTGCCGGACAAAAACAACTATGAGGTTGTCAGGGCGGCATTGTTAAAGAAGTACCAACTTAACGAGGACGGATATCGTCTTAAATTTAAAAACATGTTACCAGAAACTGGAGTTGAATTCTCTGAATTCATCTCAAGCATACGTCTTACTTTTTTACGATGGGTTGAGTTGTCTAAGACAGAAAGTACATTTGAAGCCCTTATGGATTTACTACTTAGAGACAAGGTCATGTCTTCTGTTAATGAAGCTTTTCTTTCTTTTCTTCATGAGCGTAAGCCTAAAAACATAAAAGAAATGGAAGAATACTGTAGCCAGTATGTTACTGCGCATCCTCACATAACCATTAGCAACTCTAAAGTAAAAGAAGGTCTGCCAGTTGCTTCGGCAGCACCTTATGGCCCAAATTTTATGCGTAAATTTCAGGGTAGCCAGCAAAATTTCAATAAAAAGAGTAACCGTAATTATGCCCAGAACCATAGTAATCAATTCCAGGGTGATTCTTCTTCCCAGAACTGGAGACAACCTAATACTACACGGTATTCTACTCCGGTTAACTTTAGAAATTTTCACAAAGGTAATCGGCATAGAGGGAAATATTTTTTGCAGAGACCTCAATACCAAGATAATAGAGGTTCTCAACAGCATAGAGATGGTAATGACAGTTATGGAAACTGGAACTCAAACCAGGATAAAAATTACAGTAGGGACTTTAATGATAATTGCAGAGGCAATAATGGTCGCGGTAGATCGCAACATAAGAGAAAAAGATATCAACAGACGAATTCTGTTCAACAAGAATCTCAGGGAGCAGATAAACAGATTAATAGTGATAAAGACCATAATGCTATCGGATGCTCATCTTTTGATTTTGGTAGAGCAAATAAATGTATCCAATGCAGTACTTTATTTGATCCGAAGACCGTTAGTACTCTAAGCTGTGGTCATCCTTTGCCCGCTCTTCCTGCTAATGTTGCTCATGATGGGAGAGGTTCTCTTATATTACATAAGGGGCTTGTAAATAGTAATCCAGTCTCAGTGTTGTTTGATTCTGGATGTACTACTGTTGGTGTTAGGCAATCTCTTGTAGATCCATCCTGTGCTACAGGAAAGGTCATCAAATGTGTCACATTTGGTGGCACGTTGGAAAAGTATCCTACTGCCATAATACATATTGCTACTCCTTTCTTCACGGGAGAGGTCCACGCGTGTCTACTTCCAAATCCTATTGCGGACCTTATTATTGGTCGTATTCACGGAGTTAGGGAATGTACCCCACAGCAGATTGCTGTTTGGAAAGAGCAAAACATTGAAGCTACCAATGCGGTGGTCACAAGAGCACATGCTCTGGATCCACCTCAAACTTCATTAACTAATAATGATGAAGTAAATGACCAAGATAGTCACTTGACTATTACACGTGACTCATTTATCAAATTGCAAGAAGAAGATCCGTCTTTACAAAAATTCTTCATTCTAGCAAAAAAAGGTGATCCTAATCAGAATACTAATAGAAAATCTTGGATTTCTATGAAGAACGGCGTACTTGTACGTATGGTACAAGACTCGACTACGTCCACTCATTCACAAATTCTTGTGCCCAAGAGCATGAGATTGCAAATATTGCAACATGCTCATGACTCGCAATGTGCTGGACATATGGGTTTTTCCCGTACAAAGTCGAGGGTTCTTGCGGCTTTCTTTTGGCCATTTGTGAGCAAGGACATACGAATTTACTGTCGCTCTTGCAAAGTATGTCAGGAGGTCAAATCTAAAGGACCACGACATGCTGCGCCTATCCAGGCTGCTGACATTCCTATTCGCCCTTTTCAAAAAATGGCAATAGATATTATCGGTCCTTTTAGAATTAAGTCAGCTAGAGGACATCAATTTATTCTTACATGTGTCGATATGTGCACACGTTGGCCAGAGGCAATACCTCTCAAGAGCATCTCAACTGCTGATATCGCAGACGCTCTTTGGCTGATATTTTCTCGCTTGGGTTTTCCCGGAGAAATATTGTCAGACCATGGCACTCAACTTATATCAGACACTATGTCACAGGTAATGTCTATGCTACATATTAAAAGGTCTCTCAGCAGTATCTATCACCCAATGTCTAATGGGTTAGTCGAACGTTTAAATAGGACTCTGAAAACTTTACTTGGTAAGATAACTGAGGATCATCCTCAGGATTGGGACAGGGTCTTACCCGCGGCTCTCTTTGCGTATAGAGAGGTCCCCAATGAACATACAGGGTTTTCCCCTTTTGAACTTGTCTTTGGCGCGCAACCGCGCGGCCCTATGTCTTTACTTCACGAATCACTGCCGATAATATTAGCGATGAAACTCAATCTTCTTATGAGTACGTCATTGCTCTTAGGCAAAAGATCATCGAGGCATGCAAACTAGCAACTTCTTCATCCGAATTTGCTAAAGAAAAGGCAAGGCAGTTTGCAAATAAAAATAGATGTCTACGACAACTTTGTCCAGGTGACAAAGCTCTCGTTCTACTTCCTTCAAGGGAGAACAGACTTCTAATTGCATGGAAAGGTCCATATGCAATAGTCTCCAAAATTTCTGATGTCGACT
This sequence comes from Oreohelix idahoensis, assembly GCA_024509875.1. Taxonomy (NCBI): domain Eukaryota; kingdom Metazoa; phylum Mollusca; class Gastropoda; order Stylommatophora; family Oreohelicidae; genus Oreohelix; species Oreohelix idahoensis. Next base: position 137,563 of record JAMPIV010010840.1, on the reverse strand, counting down.
ATGTTGTCGATATTGATGGAAAGCATAAAACTTTCCACATAAATATGCTCACGGAATTTTATGAAAGACCTGACTATTTGCAGCCTATTTTCCAGGCAACGGACAATTCTCAAGCACCTCATGGTCAGTACTCATCTCTGTCAGTTATACAGGATGAGGAAACTACTTTTTCTGATGTCAATCTTCCTCTTCCTATGGTCCCACTTTATTCTACGGAATCTTGGAAAAACGTGACCGTTTCTCCAAATCTTTCCGCTGAGGAACATCGACAAGTTTCTTCGATGTTGCAAACATTTCAGGATGTTCTTACAGACATCCCGGGACACACACATGTCATTGAACATGACATTGTGCTAACTGATCATAATCCTATCAGAGTCAGACCTTATCCAATACCTATCCATTTCCAGTCTCAAGTCGAAAAAGAATTGGATGAAATGATACGTTTGGAAATCATTGAACCATCCACTTCAGCATACTCTTCGTCTATGGTTATTGTTCGAAAGAAGGATAATAACATTCGCATTTGCGTAGATTATCGCAAATTGAACCAAGTTACGAAGTTCGACGCTGAACCTATGCCTTCATTAGAAGAACTACTCAATAAACTTGCTAATTCTAGATTCTTTACCAAACTAGATTTGTCTAAAGGTTATTGGCAAGTTCCGCTAACTGAACGTGCCAAACCTTTTACAGCTTTTTCTACACCTAGGGGTTTATTCCAATGGAATTTCATGCCTTTCGGTCTTATGAACGCCCCTGCTACATTCGTACGCATGATGCGGCGAATTCTCGCATATCGTACAGATGTCATAGCATACTTAGATGATATCTGTCTATTCAGTGATTCCTGGGAAGATCACTATTTGGGTTTATACGAATTACTGTCTACTCTTCGCGAGTATAACTTGACTGCAAAACCCTCTAAAGCCTTTATAGGATTTAGCGAGACTTCTTTCCTAGGTCATCGTGTTGGTCATGGTCTTTTAAAGACAGAGGACCACAATGTTTCAAAAATACTTAACATTTCGGTCCCTAAGACGAAGAAACAAGTACGGAGTCTATTAGGTTTGATCCAATTCTACGGACGATTCATTCCGAATCTGTCCTCCATTATGGCACCGCTTTCTACTTTATTGAAGAAAGGGTCGCCTAATCTGATCCGCTGGTCTAAAGAATGTCAATCCTCATTGGACCAGGTTAAACCCCTATTTTCATCTCCACCTATTCTTAGGTTACCTACTATTGAGAAGACTTTTGTTCTTCGAAGTGACGCCTCGTCAACTGGGATTGGGGCAGCACTAATGCAGGAGTATTCTGATACTCTGCATCCGGTGATGTATATCTCTAGGAAATTAAATGCTGCAGAAAAGAATTACTCGGTTTTAGACCGTGAGTTATTGGCTATGGTATGGTCTATTCTGAAGTTACAAAGATTTCTTCTAGGCGCACACTTCATTGTGGAAACCGACCAGAAAGCGCTTACTGCTATTCAGAGCAAAAACTTGAAGAGCTCGAGGTCCACTCGTTATGCCATAGCTCTTCAACCATTTCATTTCTCGGTTCGAGCTATCCGTGGTTCGGATAATGTGATGGCAGACATTCTGTCCAGATGCCCACACGATTCCACATGATTCTTCTGTCATATATATATTTCCTGATATACAGTCCAATATTATAATGACATGTTAGTAGATTTTTTCTCACTTTTTTGGGGGGAATTTATAACATTGTACCATGTAATTATCTAAGAAGGCTTAGTTAGTGATATACGGGCCAAAAGATCACTCGGCCACATTTAGATAATATATTTGCATAATTGTATTAAGAGATTTACCAGTTGTCTTTAAGATTTGTGTTATTGATATTTTCGCAGCACATCAGTGAAGTCTGCGAGATTATGTCCATTGTGGAACATTGAGGATATCAAGTCCTGTCCTAGATTGGGAGCGGATGATGTCCACATCTTCTTCTATTGATTGTTTTATGTCAACGAAGAATAACATTGTATTAGTTATTAATTACTGATGCATTATATAATGTAATAATATAGTGCGGTATATTAGTATATTACACCGCTATTTGCACAACACATTATATGATATCATAATGATATATTTAATTTCATATATTGGTATGAGAGTAATTTGACTTTTATTATGATGTTGCCATCATTGTGGCGTGTGTTGGTGGCACCTTCCTGGAATATATACGCGAATACTTAGATAAATTTTTTCTCTAAGGACCTGAGATATGATCTCAGTTTCGCTCCATGCGTTGAGCTAGTTTGTTAGGTATATATCCGCGCATCATACGTGCGTTAGGAGCCTAGATTTTTTCCGGCTCCAGGATTTTTTTAAAAAATGTTTCATTTTTTTTTCCCGGGAGGGTGCGGTAATGTTACGCACAAATAATTACTTTTTCCAAAGTCTTTGTATGATCATTTTTCGTATGTATGATCATTTTTTGACTGAAAGGTGTATTATGTTTTTTACAGTCAAAGGGACATAACCCGAGATATCGAGACTACAATTTTTTTTATGAGTTTGCCTTCTCTTGTATAGAGACACGTTCGGTCTATAATTTCTTGAACGAAGCGTGACCATATCTCCTTATTTGGTAGTATCAGTCAACTGTTGTAGATGTCTGAAACCTGTCTTAACGCTTCTGTTCATGACCATAAAAGGCGCGACTGTGTAAGACTTTTATCTCGAATGTTCTTAGAATCGTCTTATGTGAGCGGCGACTCAGATATTGGAGTTCTGCGCATGTCAAAACTGGTAGTTCGTTTGGTGTGTTCCGCCCAGCTCGGGAGTTTAGAAATGGTCTGAGCAGCGAGCGGACGCAATGTGCGTCTTGTGATTTTCTGAGGGAAATACATTGTCTTTGTGAGTTAGTTAGCTAACTAGACTATTTCCCAGTATTATTCAAGCCTGCCTGGAGGCATATGTTCGTGGTTGATTTCCGAAGAAAGGTAATTCCTCTTGTATTGAACTTTATGCTATCATCTAGAAGTTCGTCATTTTGTGGCTCCTTGCTCGCCTGTGTGATTCAAAATGGAGAGGTACTTTGACTAGGATTTTCGCCACCGGTATCTTTATACCTGAACTAGTTATATATATATGGGTCGCTCTAGACCAACAAGACTATTGTCTGTGTTCCAGGATTCGTTATATCAGAGATCACGTCCAAGTCAGATGGTTAGACTTAGGAAGGTTATAAGGGTCGGTTTGACCTGTATTCCATGTATGCTATTCACGTGCAGACAGTAAACGGACTTATTGTACACATCTGATCTGCTAGCATCAGGAAGGGAGCATTTATTATTGTCTATGAACATTGATAAATCTGAGCGCCTGTTGCAGAAGTATCTGTATGTGTAGATTAGGACATGACCAGATATATGACCTGACCTCGAAACCCTATATCGGTCGGACATATTTATGGAGGAGTCTTCTCATTTGAGTTAGTCTTGAATTCTTTCCAATATGTTTCATGAGTAAAACATTTATATTGTATTCAGCTATTATGAAACATTTTGTTAGGCTTCCAATATCATATATATATATATTAACATGGATAACATTTGAATTAAACAGGGGACCTGGATTATATATCATGTATATATTCTATTTCAACAAATATAAACTAATAATCTATGTAAGGCGCTAAGCTGCCAAATAATTTGTGTCATCTAGTATGGATTTCTCTTGTTGTGTCACCATCCTGAGTCATTTTACTGCCTAAATAATTGAAACTTTCAACTTTTCTAACGAGACCTTTGATATCCCCGTTTGATATATGATATATAAAGGTCTCGTTAGAAAAGTTCATAGCTTTAGTTTTAGGCAGTAAAATTATTATATCAGGATTGGTGACTGACAATTTTAACCGAGAGATGATATATAGAATTGCTTTGCTTCTTGCGCCTTCAATAGATATCTAAACTTTGGAAATTACGATCATTGAAATATATATAATTTCGTCTGTTTAATTCAAATTATTATCTCAATTGTTAACATATGTGCTGTGAGAGTTATAAAATAACATAAATCATTGGAGAATCAATAGCTATACATACCATTCGAAACTAGTATGTCTTATATAAACTCATGAATATCAGTTGGAAAGAATTCACTGTAAATCGACAAATATTAGAAGACCTTATTTGTTCTAACACAATATCTCCATTGTATATATAGCGCTTTGACGATGGTATTCACATATTTTATACCTATACTAGTTATATATATATATGGGGCGCTCTAGACCAACAAGACTATTGTCTGTGTTCCAGGATTCGATATATCAGAGATCACGTCCAAGTCAGATGGTTAGACTTAGGAAGGGTATAAGCGTGGGTTTGACCTGTATTCCATGCTAAGATGGCTATTCACCTGCAGAGCAATATATTTTTTATTTACACATCTGACCTGCTAGCATCAGGAAAGGGAGCATTTATTATTGTCTTATGAACATTGATGATCTGCAGCTGACACTGTTGCAGAAGTTATATATGTATGAACCTTAGGCACCCAGATCTGTGCTATATATTTATATATATATATATATATATATATATATATATATATATATATATCTATATATCCATATATATATATATATATATATATGTATATATTATTTATACAGCTTCATGACCCAGAACCTTATCATATCGAATATACAGAAGCTATCTGTTTACAATAGAACTATTGAGTATTGAATCCTACATGCCTATCAGCTAATTATTCTTGTTGAATGCAGACATTCCTTGAACTGTAGTATGTTATAACGGAGCTAACGTACCTGGCATTTTGGCGCACCCTTATCATTTTTTGGTGGCCAATTGTTGGTTTACTCTGGTACCAGCTATCAAGGGGGTCAACAAACCCAGACATCATCATCAAGCTTTCAACATTACAGTTTCAACTCATCACCTCAATGTTTGATGAAAGATTTTGAAAGTACCCGGCGTTGCTGAAAGTTGGAAATTGTTTCAAAATACCCGGCGTTGCTCGTCAAGTTGGCAGTTTTCCTACGATAGAAGGACAAGTGCCGAGCAAATCGATTTCCTGATCTGTTAGGAAGAAGGACAAGTGCCGTAACAACTGTTCCGGATTGAGAAGGTCAAGTGCTCAAGTCAATTCAGAAGGTCAAGTTCAGAAGCTGTTTTCTGTCAGAAGCTCATTTCCGTCGTCGTGGCAGTTTATGAGAGCAGATATGGATCAACGTTGGATCATTGTCCTAAGAATGCTGATCACATCCTGTTCTGAACTGTGCTGACGTTGTGGATTCATAGAAGTTAAGTGGCCTGTTTTGTTTGTGAACTGTGCCCTTATGTTCTAACTGAGCCTTCTGTCTCTCACATTTTTCACACTGTTTACATGTTACATGTTAAATGTTATTTGTATTTGAATATTTATATGTTTATATTTCAGCGGGTTTTTCGGTTGGGCGGTGTCTTTCAGTAGAAGATACCACGTCACAGAGGTTCTACTGTTAGCGTTTTCGTTAGGGACTGTGCGAATTTCCTACTGTGAAATTTGCTAGCGACAATCGTTGCTATATCTGTTTAGTTGTGACGAGTTGTGCTTTATTTTCGTTTTTTGTATATTTTTTTTTTTCTCTCTCTTTCTGTTTTTTAGTTTCGATTTCATTTGTTTGTATTTGTAGGTCTCCTCTTTTCTATTATTCTATTCTTTACAAAAATTTGCTGTCTATACACTGTAGCGTCATTTGTTTGTCATATCTTCGCATATTTTCTTTTTAGTTTTCGCTGTTTATTTATTTGACTTATGCGAATGTTTTCGTATTGCTTTGATCTTTGTTATTGTTTACATTGACTTTGATCTTTGTTGTTGTTTACATTGACTCTGATCTTTGTTATTGTTTACATTGACTTTGATCTTTGTTGTTGTTTACATTGACTTTGATCTTTGTTATTGTTTACATTGTTGGTGACCTTTGTTATTGTTTACATTGTCTTGTTATTGTTTACATAGTTCTTGCATAGTTAGCTTTCACTATTGTTACATATATGCTCATGCACTATTGGTCTATAGTGCACATATCATAACTAACTGGTGGTTTTTTTGCTTATGCACTATTGTAGTGCAGTTATGATAAATAACTGATGGTTATGCACTGATTTGTGTAGTGCACTGATGATAAAGAGGTGACTTGTGATATTATTATACATTTGATAATACAAGTTGGTGTCAAATCTTGTTTCCCACAGAGATTGGAGTAAACATAGTGATTATACAAGCACTTTATTAAGTCTTGTTGCTATTAAGATTGAAATAAGATAATTAATTATTTCAGGTTCTGTACTCACATTTTAGACATCATGTCTACATTTGAGTACTTTATTGAGCAGGGTAAAACCCTTGGGAAGACTGGTGATAAATTAGAAGAATTTGCGACTGTTCAATATGCCAAGGCATTGAAGTCGGAGGAAAAGAAAATGAAAGAACAAACTGAACAAAAGAGAATAGATGCTGAAAATTTAAAACTGCAGATGCAGGTAGATGAAAAAAGATTACAAATGGAAATGGAAAAACAAAAAAGAGAAGCAGAATCTCAGGAGAAGAGGCTTGAAAAAGAAGCTGAAAATAAGAGACTTGAAATAGAGGTTGAAGAAAAAAAGTTACAGGCTCAGGCTGAAGAAAAAAAGTTACAGGCTCAGGCTGAAGAAAGAAAGTTACAGGCTGAGGCTGAAGAAAGAAGGTTACAAAGAGAAGCTGATGAGAGAAAAAAGCAAAAATGGAGCATGAAGAAAAACTCTTAGCTTTAGAGTTAGAGAAGTTAAAGTTATTGAACACTGGTAATGCTAATGATGCAAATAAGGTGTCAGATAAGACTAATGCTAAGGATTTCAAGCTTAATCTACCAGCATTTAATCCCTCAATTGATGATATAACATTTTATCTAGATAGATTTGAAAGTGCATGTAAGGTGCATAATATAGATAAAACATTATATGTTTATCATCTGTCCAAGATACTTAGAGGTGATGCTTTGACTTTGTTGAGTATGGTAGATGTGCCGGACAAAAACAACTATGAGGTTGTCAGGGCGGCATTGTTAAAGAAGTACCAACTTAACGAGGACGGATATCGTCTTAAATTTAAAAACATGTTACCAGAAACTGGAGTTGAATTCTCTGAATTCATCTCAAGCATACGTCTTACTTTTTTACGATGGGTTGAGTTGTCTAAGACAGAAAGTACATTTGAAGCCCTTATGGATTTACTACTTAGAGACAAGGTCATGTCTTCTGTTAATGCAGCTTTTCTATCTTTTCTTCATGAGCGTAAGCCTAAAAACATAAAAGAAATGGAAGAATACTGTAGCCAGTATGTTACTGCGCATCCTCACATAACCATTAGCAACTCTAAAGTAAAAGAAGGTCTGCCAGTTGCTTCGGCAGCACCTTATGGCCCAAATTTTATGCGTAAATTTCAGGGTAGCCAGCAAAATTTCAATAAAAAGAGTAACCGTAATTATGCCCAGAACCATAGTAATCAATTCCAGGGTGATTCTTCTTCCCAGAACTGGAGACAACCTAATACTACACGGTATTCTACTCCGGTTAACTTTAGAAATTTTCACAAAGGTAATCGGCATAGAGGGAAATATTTTTTGCAGAGACCTCAATACCAAGATAATAGAGGTTCTCAACAGCATAGAGATGGTAATGACAGTTATGGAAACTGGAACTCAAACCAGGATAAAAATTACAGTAGGGACTTTAATGATAATTGCAGAGGCAATAATGGTCGCGGTAGATCGCAACATAAGAGAAAAAGATATCAACAGACGAATTCTGTTCAACAAGAATCTCAGGGAGCAGATAAACAGATTAATAGTGATAAAGACCATAATGCTATCGGATGCTCATCTTTTGATTTTGGTAGAGCAAATAAATGTATCCAATGCAGTACTTTATTTGATCCGAAGACCGTTAGTACTCTAAGCTGTGGTCATCCTTTGCCCGCTCTTCCTGCTAATGTTGCTCATGATGGGAGAGGTTCTCTTATATTACATAAGGGGCTTGTAAATAGTAATCCAGTCTCAGTGTTGTTTGATTCTGGATGTACTACTGTTGGTGTTAGGCAATCTCTTGTAGATCCATCCTGTGCTACAGGAAAGGTCATCAAATGTGTCACATTTGGTGGCACGTTGGAAAAGTATCCTACTGCCATAATACATATTGCTACTCCTTTCTTCACGGGAGAGGTCCACGCGTGTCTACTTCCAAATCCTATTGCGGACCTTATTATTGGTCGTATTCACGGAGTTAGGGAATGTACCCCACAGCAGATTGCTGTTTGGGAAGAGCAAAACATTGAAGCTACCAATGCGGTGGTCACAAGAGCACATGCTCTGGATCCACCTCAAACTTCATTAACTAATAATGATGAAGTAAATGACCAAGATAGTCACTTGACTATTACACGTGACTCATTTATCAAATTGCAAGAAGAAGATCCGTCTTTACAAAAATTCTTCATTCTAGCAAAAAAAGGTGATCCTAATCAGAATACTAATAGAAAATCTTGGATTTCTATGAAGAACGGCGTACTTGTACGTATGGTACAAGACTCGACTACGTCCACTCATTCACAAATTCTTGTGCCCAAGAGCATGAGATTGCAAATATTGCAACATGCTCATGACTCGCAATGTGCTGGACATATGGGTTTTTCCCGTACAAAGTCGAGGGTTCTTGCGGCTTTCTTTTGGCCATTTGTGAGCAAGGACATACGAATTTACTGTCGCTCTTGCAAAGTATGTCAGGAGGTCAAATCTAAAGGACCACGACATGCTGCGCCTATCCAGGCTGCTGACATTCCTATTCGCCCTTTTCAAAAAATGGCAATAGATATTATCGGTCCTTTTAGAATTAAGTCAGCTAGAGGACATCAATTTATTCTTACATGTGTCGATATGTGCACACGTTGGCCAGAGGCAATACCTCTCAAGAGCATCTCAACTGCTGATATCGCAGACGCTCTTTGGCTGATATTTTCTCGCTTGGGTTTTCCCGGAGAAATATTGTCAGACCATGGCACTCAACTTATATCAGACACTATGTCACAGGTAATGTCTATGCTACATATTAAAAGGTCTCTCAGCAGTATCTATCACCCAATGTCTAATGGGTTAGTCGAACGTTTAAATAGGACTCTGAAAACTTTACTTGGTAAGATAACTGAGGATCATCCTCAGGATTGGGACAGGGTCTTACCCGCGGCTCTCTTTGCGTATAGAGAGGTCCCCAATGAACATACAGGGTTTTCCCCTTTTGAACTTGTCTTTGGCGCGCAACCGCGCGGCCCTATGTCTTTACTTCACGATCTAATCACTGCCGATAATATTAGCGATGAAACTCAATCTTCTTATGAGTACGTCATTGCTCTTAGGCAAAAGATCATCGAGGCATGCAAACTAGCAACTTCTTCATCCGAATTTGCTAAAGAAAAGGCAAGGCAGTTTGCAAATAAAAATAGATGTCTACGACAACTTTGTCCAGGTGACAAAGCTCTCGTTCTACTTCCTTCAAGGGAGAACAGACTTCTAATTGCATGGAAAGGTCCATATGCAATAGTCTCCAAAATTTCTGATGTCGACTATGTTGTCGATATTGATGGAAAGCATAAAACTTTCCACATAAATATGCTCACGGAATTTTATGAAAGACCTGACTATTTGCAGCCTATTTTCCAGGCAACGGACAATTCTCAAGCACCTCATGGTCAGTACTCATCTCTGTCAGTTATACAGGATGAGGAAACTACTTTTTCTGATGTCAATCTTCCTCTTCCTATGGTCCCACTTTATTCTACGGAATCTTGGAAAAACGTGACCGTTTCTCCAAATCTTTCCGCTGAGGAACATCGACAAGTTTCTTCGATGTTGCAAACATTTCAGGATGTTCTTACAGACATCCCGGGACACACACATGTCATTGAACATGACATTGTGCTAACTGATCATAATCCTATCAGAGTCAGACCTTATCCAATACCTATCCATTTCCAGTCTCAAGTCGAAAAAGAATTGGATGAAATGATACGTTTGGAAATCATTGAACCATCCACTTCAGCATACTCTTCGTCTATGGTTATTGTTCGAAAGAAGGATAATAACATTCGCATTTGCGTAGATTATCGCAAATTGAACCAAGTTACGAAGTTCGACGCTGAACCTATGCCTTCATTAGAAGAGCTACTCAATAAACTTGCTAATTCTAGATTCTTTACCAAACTAGATTTGTCTAAAGGTTATTGGCAAGTTCCGCTAACTGAACGTGCCAAACCTTTTACAGCTTTTTCTACACCTAGGGGTTTATTCCAATGGAATTTCATGCCTTTCGGTCTTATGAACGCCCCTGCTACATTCGTACGCATGATGCGGCGAATTCTCGCATATCGTACAGATGTCATAGCATACTTAGATGATATCTGTCTATTCAGTGATTCCTGGGAAGATCACTATTTGGGTTTATACGAATTACTGTCTACTCTTCGCGAGTATAACTTGACTGCAAAACCCTCTAAAGCCTTTATAGGATTTAGCGAGATTTCTTTCCTAGGTCATCGTGTTGGTCATGGTCTTTTAAAGACAGAGGACCACAATGTTTCAAAAATACTTAACATTTCGGTCCCTAAGACGAAGAAACAAGTACGGAGTCTATTAGGTTTGATCCAATTCTACGGACGATTCATTCCGAATCTGTCCTCCATTATGGCACCGCTTTCTACTTTATTGAAGAAAGGGTCGCCCCTAATCTGATCCGCTGGTCTAAAGAATGTCAATCCTCATTGGACCAGGTTAAAGCCCTATTTTCATCTCCACCTATTCTTAGGTTACCTACTATTGAGAAGACTTTTGTTCTTCGAAGTGACGCCTCGTCAACTGGGATTGGGGCAGCACTAATGCAGGAGTATTCTGATACTCTGCATCCGGTGATGTATATCTCTAGGAAATTAAATGCTGCAGAAAAGAATTACTCGGTTTTAGACCGTGAGTTATTGGCTATGGTATGGTCTATTCTGAAGTTACAAAGATTTCTTCTAGGCGCACACTTCATTGTGGAAACCGACCAGAAAGCGCTTACTGCTATTCAGAGCAAAAACTTGAAGAGCTCGAGGTCCACTCGTTATGCCATAGCTCTTCAACCATTTCATTTCTCGGTTCGAGCTATCCGTGGTTCGGATAATGTGATGGCAGACATTCTGTCCAGATGCCACACGATTCCACATGATTCTTCTGTCATATATATATTTCCTGATATACAGTCCAATATTATAATGACATGTTAGTAGATTTTTTCTCACTTTTTTGGGGGGAATTTATAACATTGTACCATGTAATTATCTAAGAAGGCTTAGTTAGTGATATACGGGCCAAAAGATCACTCGGCCACATTTAGATAATATATTTGCATAATTGTATTAAGAGATTTACCAGTTGTCTTTAAGATTTGTGTTATTGATATTTTCGCAGCACATCAGTGAAGTCTGCGAGATTATGTCCATTGTGGAACATTGAGGATATCAAGTCCTGTCCTAGATTGGGAGCGGATGATGTCCACATCTTCTTCTATTGATTGTTTTATGTCAACGAAGAATAACATTGTATTAGTTATTAATTACTGATGCATTATATAATGTAATAATATAGTGCGGTATATTAGTATATTACACCGCTATTTGCACAACACATTGTATGATATCATAATGATATATTTAATTTCATATATTGGTATGAGAGTAATTTGACTTTTATTATGATGTTGCCATCATTGTGGCGTGTGTTGGTGGCACCTTCCTGGAATATATACGCGAATACTTAGATAAATTTTTTCTCTAAGGACCTGAGATATGATCTCAGTTTCGCTCCATGCGTTGAGCTAGTTTGTTAGGTATATATCCGCGCATCATACGTGCGTTAGGAGCCTAGATTTTTCCGGCTCCAGGATTTAAAAAAAAAATGAAACATTTTTTTTTCCCGGGAGGGTGCGGTAATGTTACGCACAAATAATTACTTTTTCCAAAGTCTTTGTATGATCATTTTTCGTATGTATGATCATTTTTTGACTGAAAGGTGTATTATGTTTTTTACAGTCAAAGGGACATAACCCGAGATATCGAGACTACAATTTTTTTATGAGTTTGCCTTCTCTTGTATAGAGACACGTTCGGTCTATAATTTCTTGAACGAAGCGTGACCATATCTCCTTATTTGGTAGTATCAGTCTGAAACCTGTCTTAACGCTTCTGTTCATGACCATAAAAGGCGCGACTGTGTAAGACTTTTATCTCGAATGTTCTTAGAATCGTCTTATGTGAGCGGCGACTCAGATATTGGAGTTCTGCGCATGTCAAAACTGGTAGTTCGTTTGGTGTGTTCCGCCCAGCTCGGGAGTTTAGAAATGGTCTGAGCAGCGAGCGGACGCAATGTGCGTCTTGTGATTTTCTGAGGGAAATACATTGTCTTTGTGAGTTAGTTAGCTAACTAGACTATTTCCCAGTATTATTCAAGCCTGCCTGGAGGCATATGTTCGTGGTTGATTTCCGAAGAAAGGTAATTCCTCTTGTATTGAACTTTATGCTATCATCTAGAAGTTCGTCATTTTGTGGCTCCTTGCTCGCCTGTGTGATTCAAAATGGAGAGGTACTTTGACTAGGATTTTCGCCACCGGTATCTTTATACCTGAACTAGTTATATATATATATGGGTCGCTCTAGACCAACAAAACTATTGTCTGTGTTCCAGGATTCGTTATATCAGAGATCACGTCCAAGTCAGATGGTTAGACTTAGGAAGGTTATAAGGGTCGGTTTGACCTGTATTCCATGTATGCTATTCACGTGCAGACAGTAAACGGACTTATTGTACACATCTGATCTGCTAGCATCAGGAAGGGAGCATTTATTATTGTCTATGAACATTGATGATCTGCAGCTGACACTGTTGCAGAAGTTATATGTATGAACCTTAGGCACCCAGATCTGTGCTATATATATATATATATATATATATATATATATATATATATATATATATATATATATATATATATATATATATATATATACATACATATTATTTATACAGCTTCATGAACCAGAACTTTATGATATCGAATATACAGAAGCTATCTGTTTACAATAGAACTATTGAGTATTGAATCCTACATGACTATCAGCTAATATGATTTTGAATGCTGCATTCGTTAAACTATGTTGGTGATGACAAAATATCATGACTGTTTTGTGGCGTGCAATAAATGGTATAAAACATAAAGCGAAGTTACCATTTTCATGACTCTACACATCATGTTGCCTGTGTTGTACCCTGTGAACTATTCTACTGCAACATACACAGCAACACTATAAACCAGAGAAGACACCTACATCTTGCACTTTTATACCAGGTGTCGATAGGGGTGGTGATTTGTCGTCAGCCTAAATCCACTTTTGGTGGTCAGACCCTTTGGCTTATCATTCCAGTTAAATCCACCCATATCAACACCCCATAGTATGGAAGTGAGGAGGTGGTAACAGCACGACTATCCTAGAAAAAAATACATATTTTGAACGAAACCACTTAGCCCCATTAAACGTATATATTTGGTTGCCTTAGGTCTTGCTGACAAAGAATATGTTAGGTGTTAAGCAAATAGTCTAATAATTAACAAATTATAGCCAAAATATCATAGTGGTGTTGTCTGACAACACAGGATCATATTTGCTCATAATGGAGAGTTTGGACACTGCTTTAGAGGAAATTAGGCCACCACGTTAAATCCGATTTGATTGGCTAGAATAATATGTAAGGCGAAACATGATTAGTCGATGGCAAATACTATTTTTGGTTGTTAATGGCAACGATAGAAAGGGTACTTTTTTTCAAAAGCTTTAGTAAACATGGTCTCATTGGCTAGACCATTTAATATAGTCAATTAGGAGCGTCAGTTCAGTGCCACTTTTTGAAAATCCAATTTGTAAAAGCAAGTGCGTTGAGATCCAGCTCATATTTTTCTAATAAAAGCCTGGGACAGAGGCAGATCGGAATTGTGCCATAACTCATCGCCAGTCAACGTATTTGTTTAATATTTCCGTGAATTGTGGTAAGCTAGACATATTTGATATCTTTTAGATGAACATTGAATGTGAATTGATAAATTTATGTCTGTATGTGTGTGGTTCAGTAACAAACATGAGGCAAAGCCTAGATATTGCTCTATCATGAGAAATACTTGTCGGAGATGAGTATAACTGCGTGGGATTGCCAAATAGTACTATGACACCTATCTTATTGAATAGAAGGAATTAATGCTGGAATTGCAGAGGCGTTGTAACCATTAGGGAGAGGAATACTGTTGTATATTGTTCATGAGAAGCTAACAGTTGGCCTACCGCGCTGAACTCGGTGTTTGTTATGTATTGTGCTTCAGTGTGGAAATAGATTATAAATTAGTTCTGAAGTAGGAGGTACAACCTTCTTGTTTCAGGGACCGTGGTACTAAAGTATTAAAGCAGCACATGGTCTGAGTTTTGCTGAATCCAGAGGCTGATAGCATACTCCTTGGTCAAGATATCGACCAGTGTTGTTCCTCAAGAAAACTGTGAAGCAAGCGAGCATAGGAGACTGTTTCCTGCCGCCCACACAGAAGTTAAGATTACGTTGGCCAGAGCAGCTCAATCTTGTGTATACCCCTCTAAAAGTGACTTTACCTTAAATCAAGAGGGACATTTATTTGTTTCAAATAAAAAGAAACTGTGAACCTTTCCAATATTATTTCCACCAGATACAAACACTTGAAGTCATGATGACAAACAACCACCTAGCTTGAATAGCCAGTATTACCTCATAGTACTACATCACTACTTACACACATATTGTAATAATAATATATGTCAATATAAAGATCCTATCTATAAATTGTGTACATACACCTTGTGATTTCATTTGATTGTGATTCCTGGTTCACTTTGTAGTTGAATCAGGATATCTATTATTGACAGGAATTAATACATATTTTTAAAAGTTACACTTGACTTATTAAGATAGTCTTATAGAGTGTTCTATGTATGTGAGTGTCACAGTATTGTAAAGTATTGTGGATTAAATTAAATTGTTTATCTGTCTGTTGGTTGTTGTGAACATACACTTCATCACTATCATAACCCTAGACATTCAACGTAGTCATCACAATATCCCAGAATAAGTCTGACTGAGGTATAAATGTGGTAGCAAAGTAAGGTCATCTGTAATACACCACACTTATTAGATACAGATACCTTCACAACTGATCTCAGTCAGTACACTAAGTCCCGTATAAATATTTATATCATCCCACTTTACCACATATATTGGGGGCTCGTCCGGGATTTTGAATCTTCCCCTAGCATATATATTGGGAGTAATTCACTTCTGGAAATAATAAAAATTTAAAAGGTATCCTTGGGTGAAAATAAATAAGGTTGAGCTCTCAGTGCTTGTGGTTGTCCTTAGATAATTAGTAAAGATTGACTTGTTTAGGTTAGACATTGTATAAATTTGCCTGTTAGACAATGGCCGACCTGGCAAAATTTCGATCTGCTGCTATGCAGGCTGCAAAAGAGTTAGGAATGGACGGGCAAGTTATGATTGCCTATGTCACTACTGAATGTGACAAATATATTGAACGGGAAGAAAGAAAATTTGAAGCCGAAAGAAAATTAGAATCGGAAAGATTAGAAAAAGAAGCTGAAAGAAAGTTAGAGGCTGAAAAGGAAATTAAGAAGTTACAATTAGAGGCTGAGGCTAAGAGGTTGCAGATTGAGGCTGACAAAGAGGATCGGGCATTAGAGGCTGAGGCTAAGAAGTTACAATTGGAGGCTGAGGCTAAGAAGGTCCAATTGGAGGCAGAAAGAGAGGAAAAAAGAGTGACTGCCGAAAGGGAAGACAAGAGATTAGCTGCAGAAAGAGAAGCAGAAAAGGAGGAGAAGAGATTACAAAGGGAACACGAGTTACGACTAAGGGAGTTTGAGTTTCAAAGCCATGCTCCTGAAAATGGTGCCAGTCCCTTTACCTCTGCTGCCTCTGCTAGTCAGGGAGCCTCAACCTCAGCTATGAACTTTCATTTAGATCATTTTGTTAAGAGAGAAGATGATATTGAGAGCTATCTAAATAGATATGAACTATTAGCTACCACGTATGGGTTAGAGAGAGAAAGGTGGAGCTTAAAGTTATCTCAAGGGCTTTGTGGTACGGCTTATGATGTTTTCGCCAAAATGAGCAGAGATGATCAAGAAAATTATGACATGCTAAAGCAGGCTCTTTTGTTAAGATATGAAAAGAATGGTGAATTTTATAGGAAAAAATTTAGGAATGCTAAACTACTGTCAGGTGAAACATATCACCAGTTCTCTGCACGGTTAGAGACATACTTGGAGAAATGGACTTCTCTGGGGAAAACCCACGATCTTAAGGAAATGATCCTTATAGAACAACTAAGAGAGTCCATGGCTCCAGACCTGAGAAAGTTTCTCATGGAACAAGGTGCAGAGAGACTGGGTGAGTTACTAAATGTCGATGAAAGGTATCAAGCAGCTCAGGCAGAGGTAACAGGTAATAGAAAGAAACAGGTAGATAATTTTAAGGCACCACAGAACTTTAATAAATTTGATCCTAGAGATCAGAACACAGGTAAGCACCAGTTTGATAGGTCACGGTATGACAATAAAAATAAAACCCCACAATTCGATGAAAGGAAATTTGATGAAAGAAAATCTTTCAACCAAAAAAGGAGGTGGTGTAAGAATTGTCGGATGGACAATCATGATACTGACCATTGTAGAAGGAAACCTCCTCATTGTGCTGCTATGACATCTGGAAAGAAGGGAAAAAAGGTCAAACCTGCGGAACTACAGGAACCGTACCACCCCCCAGTGTGTGAAGATGTCATCTGTAATGGAGTCACCATAAGGTGCTTATATGATACAGGTCTAGATTATGATTCCGTTGTGAGTTCTCACCTGGTGCAGTGTTGCGTGATAAATTCTCGCAACATCGTTTTTTACAATATCTATTTTATAACGCAAGGGCAACAACTGCTTGAAATCTATAGTCACTTTTCTCGGTAAGCATTTGTCTTCTCGCGTTGGTATCGAATGCAGTTAAGTTTGAGCTGTGGTCATTTTGCGCTGGACTGCGCATGACTTGTCTTGTTGTTTGGTCGATCGGTTTCCGCCCACGACTAGTGGGAAGTGAGCGATTTGGAATGGCGAAAGAGATGCCTCGTTGAAGAGGGGATCTCCGCTATTTTTTTTTTGTTCTGTCAGGGATGTGTAGTCCTCTTAATGGATATTTCGTTTATTCGAGATAATACCTCTAGTGTTTTCCCACATGTCGGGAGGCGTGATATTTCTGTGTATTTCATGAAAGCAAGGTAAATTGACTCTTTCATTAACTCTATTGATTTTGGGTCGTGAGCGATTTCGATTCATAGCCTGTCTGCGAAAGTCGTCGTCACGAGATGTTCTTTCCCAGCTCACATGTCGCTGCATTGTACTGCATCGGTTGATGCATGTACCAAGGACCATTACTTGCTACTTTGTTAAATGAACTAGGTTTAGAAAACCTTTATTATCTAGAGGATATTCTTGAGGACATTATTTATACTTCGGCAGACGTGTCTGTCTTGCTGAAGTCAAACTAAGGAGGTGAACTGATCTCATACATCTGGTTATCTCCTGGCTGTTATAGAAAAGGATGGAGTTTTTCACCTGACTACATTTACAGCACTTTGAAATATAACATGCATCTGACTCATCATTGTAATGCTGTCTACCGTCTATTGCTGTATTGAATGTTGCTGTGATAATGACTGTTTTGATGTGCCTACACATTTGCGTAACCATTTTGTCACTGTGGCGTCCACAATAAATAATGAAGAAAAACGTCAACGGCTGTTTCAAGACTCATTGACTTTATACGTCGTGAGTTTACTGACGTCCTATGTGGATTGCCCTGTTATTGTTGTATGAACATTGTTTTGACTGAACACATCTACACACTACACAAAACCAGACATGCGGATACCATCCATCATCATATGGCATCACGCATCATTTGGTGGCCATAAGCTGGTTTGATTCTGGTACTAGCAAACACGGGGTCCCTTACCCACTTCATTTTCAACAAGAATTCATCAGCATCCTTCAAGAAATTAACATTCTTCAATACAGTCAACATCTTCAAAATTTTCAAAGTACTCGGCGTTGCCCGGTAAAAGTCAAAATTTCAATTTTTTGACGGAAACAAGAATTTGACAGTACCCGGCGTTGTTACATGTTGCCGGATAACTCGGACTGCTGTTATCTTTTACGGAAGTCAAGCAAGTTGCTGCTGTCAAGGTTCCAGTGCTGTCGTTTTTTGAGAAGGTCAAGTGCCGGTTGAAACGGGTTGTTTTCTGAAGAAGGCCAAGTACCGATTTCCATCAACTTACTTTTGGATTAGAAGGTCAAGTGCCGAAACAACTCAACACACAGTATTTCAGAAGCTCTTGTACCATCGTGTTAGCAGTGGAAGCAGTTCAGATGTGCCATCATCGTTGGAGCTTCGCTCTTTAGGACGTTGATTGACATCCGTTTTTCTGCTGTTCTACGATTGGAAGCCTATAAGTTAAGTGGCCTGTTTGTATGTAAACTGTGCCCTTGTACTTCTGCTGAGTCTTCTGTGTATCATCTCATTCTATATGTTATATGTTTATATGTTATTCGTATATTTATATGTTTATATTTCAGCGGGTTCTCGGTTGGGTGGTGTCTCCGGTAGATTATGCCACGTCATAGAGGTCGTCTATTGTGAGCGTTTTCTGTAGGGTTTGCAAATTTCCGATACTGGAATTTGCTAAGCGACTTCTGTTGCTATTTATGTTAGCTGTGATGACATGTTTTAATATTGTTTTCGTTATTATTTCGCATTCTTTAGTTTTGTTTTGATTTGTTTGTATTTGTTAGTCTACTCTTGTCTATAATTTAGTTTCATACAACATTTTTGTTTATACACTGTGGTGTCATGTATTTTGTTTAATTCTATCGCAGATATCGTCACATTTTTTGTGATATTTCATTAATTTCTGCTTTATTTTTAGTTGATTTCTGCGAAAGTTTTTGTATTGTTGCTGATCTTTGTTATTGTTTACATTGTTATTGTTTACATTGGTTGTATTGTTTACATTTTCAATGTTTACATTCTGCATGTGTTTACATAGTCATTGTTTACAGTTATAGTAATTAGTTAATGGGCTATGCTAATGCACTGTTACTACTACACTGATGATAAATGAATGATGAATAGTGTCGTGCACTATTGAATGAGAAGTGCACTTATGATCAAGAATTGAGTGCTGATATTTCATATACAAGTTCTTTGATTGGAGACTTGTTTCCCACAGAGACTGGGATAATATAAGGTGATGTGAATATACAAGTGCTTAATTAAGACTTGTTACACTTAGGTTTGAAATAAATTAGTTAATTATTTCAGGTTTTGGACTCATATGTTAGACAACATGTCTACATTTGAGCACTTTATTGAGCAGGGTAAATTGCTTGGGAAGACTGGTGATAAGTTAGAAGAATTTGCAACTGCTCGATATGATAAAGCAATGGAAGCTGAACAAAAAAAACTGCAGATGCAGGTGGATGAAAAGAGATTCCAAATGGAAATGGAAAAACAAAAAAGGGAATCAGAAGCTGAGGAGAGAAAACTCCAGCTACAGCTAGAGGCTGAGAATAAAAGACTTGAAAAAGAAGCTGAGAATAAAAGACTTGAAAAAGAAGCTGAAAATAAAAGACTTGAAAAAGAAGCTGAAAATGAAAGACTTCAAATGCAGGCTGAGGAAAGAAGATTACAGAGAGAGTCTGATGAGAGGAAAGCAAAAATGGAACATGAAGAAAAACTCTTAGCTTTAGAGTTGGAGAAATTGAAATTGACGAGCATGAGTAATGGTAATGATTCAAACAAGGGTTCATCTTCTGGGAAGGCTAATAATGATACTTTTAAGATTAAGTTACCAACATTTAGTCCTTCCAGTGATGACATAATGTTCTATCTGGACAGATTTGAACAAGCATGTACAGCTCATAACATAGACAAAGCAAAATATGTTTATCAGTTATCAGGGATACTGACAGGTAAAGCTCTAAGTATATTAAATATGGTGGATGAACCTGACAAGAACAATTATGAGGTTGTCAGGGCCGCTTTGTTAAAGAAATATCAGCTTAACGAAGACGGCTATCGTCTACAATTTAAAAACATGTTACCTGAAAATGGAGTTGAATTCTCCGAGTTTATTGCAAGAATACGCATTACTTTCTCACGATGGGTTGAACTATCTAAGACGGAAAAAACTTATGAAGGACTTATGGACTTAATACTTAGAGACAAAGTCATGTCGTCTGTCAATGAGTCTTTCCTTGCTTTCCTTCATGAACGTAAACCTAAAACAATAAAAGAAATGGAAGATTTCTGTTGCCAATACGTAACTGCGCACCCACACATAACCATGGGTAACTCTAAGGTGAAAGAAGGTTTACCAGTTGCTTCGGCAGCTCCGTATGGTCAAAACTTTGCTCGTAGATCCCAACAAAATTTTGATAGAAAGGGCAGCGGTAATTTCTGTCAAAATCATGGAAATCAATTTCATGGTGATTCTTCTTCTTCGAAGAATTGGAGACAACCTGATAGTACTCGTTACTATCACCCTAATAATTATAAGCATTTCAAAAGAGGATATGGTAATAGAGGTTATTCCTGCCGAAGACCTCAAAACCAAACAAATAGATGTTCGCATCAATGTGAACATGATAGTAATCGTGGAAACTGGAATTCGAACCAGGATAACAATTACAATAGAGACAATAATAACTGCAGAGATAATAATAACTCTGATAACTTCAGAGGTAATAATAGTCGGGGTAGATCTCAACACAAAAAAAAGAGATATCAGCAGGCTAATGCTGTACAACAGGAAACTGAGGGAGCCTGTAATCATGTTGTTGATAGTAAAAACTTTGACGCTGTCACTAGTTCTGCTTTTGACTTTGAGAGAGCAAACAAATGCCCCCAATGCAGTACTTTATTCGAACCGGGTACCATAACTACTTTGAGTTGTGGTCACCCACTTCCCGCTCTTCCTGCTGCTGTTGCGCATGACGGGAGGGGTTCTTTAATTCTACATAAGGGTCTTGTTAATGATACTCCGGTCTCACTACTTTTCGATTCCGGATGCACCACTATTGGTGTTAGACAATCGCTTGTGGATCCATCTTGTGCTACAGGAAGGGTTATTAAATGTGTCACATTTGGCGGCACTCTAGAAAAATATCCTACTGCTGTAATTCGCATTGCCACTCCTTTCTTTACTGGAGATGTGCATGCTTGTCTCTTACCTAATCCTATTGCGGACCTTATTATTGGTCGTATTCACGGAGTTAGGGAGTGTACCCCACACAGCAGATTGCTGCTTGGGAAGATAATAACATGCAAGCTACAAATGCAGTGGTTACAAGAGCACAAGCTCTACAAACACCCGAAACTTCACTGAATAGTGATAATGAAGTTGATAGCCAAGATAGTCACTTAGTAAATCACTCGTGACTCTTTCATAAAATTGCAAGAAGAAGATCCTTCTTTAAAAAAATTCTTCGTTCTTGCGAAGAAAGGTGATCCGAATCAGGATACAAATAGAAAATCTTGGATTGCAGTGAGAAACGGCGTACTTGTACGTATGGTACAAGATTCGACTACGTCGGCACATTCGCAAATTCTTGTTCCCAAGAGCATGAGAGTGCAAATATTGCAACATGCTCATGACTCGCAATGTGCTGGACATATGGGTTTTGCCCGTACGAAGTCGAGAGTCCTTGCGGCTTTCTTTTGGCCTTTTGTCAATAAGGACATTCGTATTTACTGCCGATCATGCAAGGTATGTCAGGAGGTCAAATCTAGAGGACCACGACATGCTGCGCCTATCCAGGCTGCTGACATTCCTAATTCGGCCGTTTCAGAAAATGGCCATAGATATTATTGGCCCTTTTAAGGTCAAGTCGGCCAGAGGACATCAGTTTATCCTTACATGTGTCGATATGTGCACACGTTGGCCAGAGGCTATTCCTCTTAAGAGCATATCTACTACAGATATCGCAGATGCTCTTTGGTTGATATTTTCTCGCTTGGGGTTCCCCAGAGAAATATTGTCAGACCATGGCACTCAACTCATATCTGACACTATGTCACAGTTAATGTCTACCTTACATATTGAACGATCTCTCAGTAGTATCTACCATCCTATGTCTAATGGGTTAGTTGAGCGTCTGAATAGAACGCTCAAGACTTTGCTTGGTAAGATAACTGAAGATCATCCTCAAGATTGGGACAGGGTTTTACCCGCGGCTCTCTTTGCCTATAGAGAAGTCCCTAATGAACACACAGGATTTTCTCCCTTCGAACTTGTCTTTGGCGCGCGTCCACGCGGCCCTATGTATTTATTACACGATCTCATCACTGCCGATGATATTAGCGATGAAACTCAATCCTCATATGAGTATGTCATTGCTCTTAGACAAAAGATCATTGAGGCATGTAAGCTAGCAACTGCTTCATCAGAAATTGCTAAAGAGAAGGCAAGACAGTTTGCTAACAAGAATAGATGTCTACGACAACTTTGTCCAGGTGACAAAGCATTCGTCCTACTCCCCAGTAGGGAAAATAGACTTCTTATTGCATGGAAAGGTCCGTATGCAATAGTCTCTCGGATTTCCGATGTTGACTATGTGGTCGATATTGATGGAAAGCATAAAACTTTCCACATAAACATGCTTTCGGAATTTCACGAACGTCCGGACTATTTGCTGCCTATTTTCCAGGCAACGGATGATGCTCCTGCACCTCACGGTCATTATTCATCCCTGTCTGTCATTCAGGATGAGGAAGCTACCTTCTCTGATGTCAACCTTCCCCTTCCAGTGGTTCCATTACATTCTACGGAATCTTGGAAAAACGTTTCTGTTTCTCCTAATCTTTCTGGTGACGAACATCGACAAGTCTCGTCGATGTTACAAACATTTCAGGATGTTCTCACTGACATTCCTGGACACACAGATGTCATAGAACATGACATAATTCTTACCGACAATAATCCAATTAGGGTTAGGCCGTATCCTATTCCTATACACTTTCAGTCGCAAGTGGAAAAGGAATTGGATGAAATGATTCAATTAAATATAATTGAACCATCGACTTCACCATATTCTTCTTCCATGGTTATTGTCCGGAAGAAGGATAAGAACATACGAATTTGCGTTGATTATCGCAAATTGAATCAGGTCACAAAGTTCGATGCTGAACCGATGCCTTTGTTAGAAGATCTACTGATTAGACTTTCTAATTCTAGATTCTTCACTAAACTTGACTTGTCTAAAGGTTATTGGCAAGTGCCTTTAGCAGAGCATGCCAAACCTCTTACTGCTTTTTCTACACCTAGGGGTCTATTTCAATGGAATGTTATGCCTTTTGGTCTCATGAACGCCCCTGCCACTTTCGTTCGCATGATGCGTCGAATTCTGTCACATCGTTCGGATGTCATCGCATACTTAGATGACATCTGTCTCTTCAGTGATACCTGGGAAGATCACTATTTAGGGTTATATGACTTACTGTCCACTCTACGTGAGAATAATTTGACAGCAAAACCTTCTAAAGCTTTTGTTGGTTTTGGTGAAATCTCTTTCCTGGGTCATCGTGTTGGTCATGGTCTCTTCAAGACAGAAGACCACAATACTTCCAAAATACTGAACATCTCTGTTCCTAAAACGAAGAAACAAGTTAGGAGTCTCTTAGGTTTAATTCAATTTTATGGGAGATTTATTCCAAATTTATCTTCGATCATGGCACCTCTATCAACATTGTTGAAGAAAGGTTCGCCTAATCTGGTCCGTTGGTCTGAAGAATGCCAATCTTCACTAGACCAAATCAAGAATATATTTTCTTCTCCTCCCATCTTAAGATTACCTACTCTTGAAAGGACTTTTGTTCTTCGGAGTGATGCTTCATCCACTGGGATTGGAGCAGCACTGATGCAAGAATATGCAAATACTCTGCATCCTGTTATGTACATTTCTAGAAAACTAAATGCGGCAGAGAGGAACTACTCGGTTTTAGACCGTGAGTTGTTAGCGATGGTTTGGTCATTTCTAAAACTACAAAGATTCCTCCTGGGCGCACATTTCATTCTAGAGACTGATCAGAAAGCTCTTACAGCTATTCAGACTAAGAATTTGAAGAGTTCGAGATCCACTCGATATGCTATAGCTCTTCAACCTTTTCACTTCACGGTACGAGCTATCCGTGGTGCGGATAATGTGATGGCTGACATTTTGTCTAGATGCCCACATGACTCCAACTAATACTTCTGTCCTATATTTCTATATATTACAGAGTCATAACACACCTATATTTCTACAATAGATTAGCACATCTGTACTTACTTTATATGTACACACTATCGTGCTTTGTTGTCATCTTCTTCTGTTCGTTTTTTAAAGATGATAGAGGAGGACTGAGTAGTTAATATAAGGGCCGTTAGTTTACTAAACAGCCACAATTATTAATAATGTATTGTACCTTATGAAGCATATTAGTTATTAATTAGCATTATATTGCTTGTACTTTCTCAGAATGTCATTGTTGAGCTGAGGACTTACCTTACGAGTTCTAGATTGTGTACTTACCCTCGGAATACCAGAGCATATGTCCTGGATCGTCATGTAGTTTAACTTTACTATGTACTTATGTCATTACATGTCAAAGAATGTACTATTTAAATTTTCCTATCAGATTTGTACATCCATTTTTAAAGACAATATTAGAGTATGCTGTTTAATGATGATTATAGTAACTTGCATACGTATATTGTGTTTACATGCTAACGTGATGTGTGTTGGTGACACCTCCCCGATGTGAATATTTTTTGAGACATATTTATTTTTCTGTTGAGGTATATCCTCACCAGACACTCTATAATTAGCCTATTGTTTGGCAATTTAATTAATTATCAGCGCATAATTCGTGCGTTTTGAGCCGCTTATCGCATGCTCTTTGATATTAAAAAAAAAAAATATGTTCCACATTTTTTTTTTATCGGGAGGAGGTGGTGATATGTTGCGTGATATATTTTTGCATCATCGTTTTTTTTCAATTTCTGTTTTATAACGCAAGGGCAACAACTGCTTGAAATCTATAGTCACTTTTCTCGGTAAGCATTTGTCTTCTCGCGTTGGTATCGAATGCAGTTAAGTTTGAGCTGTGGTCATTTTGCGCTGGACTGCGCATGACTTGTCTTGTTGTTTGGTCGATCGGTTTCCGCCCACGACTAGTGGGAAGTGAGCGATTTGGAATGGCGAAAGAGATGCCTCGTTGAAGAGGGGATCTCCGCTATTTTTTTTGTTCTGTCAGGGATGTGTAGTCCTCTTAATGGATATTTCGTTTATTCGAGATAATACCTCTAGTGTTTCCCACATGTCGGGAGGCGTGATATTTCTGTGTATTTCATGAAAGCAAGGTAAATTGACTCTTTCATTAACTCTATTGATTTTGGGTCGTGAGCGATTTCGATTCATAGCCTGTCTGCGAAAGTCGTCGTCACGAGATGTTCTTTCCCAGCTCACATGTCGCTGCATTGTACTGCATCGGTTGATGCATGTACCAAGGACCATTACTTGCTACTTTGTTAAATGAACTAGGTTTAGAAAACCTTTATTATCTAGAGGATATTCTTGAGGACATTATTTATACTTCGGCAGACGTGTCTGTCTTGCTGAAGTCAGACTAAGGAGGGTGAACTGATCTCATACATCTGGTTATCTCCTGGCTGTTATAGAAAAGGATGGAGTTTTTCACCTGACTACATTTACAGCACTATGAAATATAACATGCATCTGACTCATCATTGTAATGCTGTCTACCGTCTATTGCTGTATTGAATGTTGCTGTGATAATGACTGTTTGATGTGCCTACACATTTGCGTAACCATTTTGTCACTGTGGCGTCCACAATAAATAATGAAGAAAAACGTCAACGGCTGTTTCAAGACTCATTGACTTTATACGTCGTGAGTTTACTGACGTCCTATGTGGATTGCCCTGTTATTGTTGTATGAACATTGTTTTGACTGAACACATCTACACACTACACAAAACCAGACATGCGGATACCATCCATCATCATATGGCATCACGCATCATGCAGGCAGATCAATACACCACAGAAACAGTGGAGATTCAAACTGCAACCAAGGATGTAGCGACCATGACACTTCCCGTCGCCCGGATAAATGTGAAAACGCGATATGTGGAAGGAATCATAAAAGCAGCAGTGATAAATGAGCCAATCTACCCTCTGATATTGGGGTGTAGATATGTCTTTTTGGGGAATCCCAAGAGACCTGTGCAACGGTGCAGACCAGATCACAGTCCAAAAAGGAGGAGGAAAATCCAATAAATACTCATCCAGATGAGATGAGGAAAGCACAGGCGGAGGACAAAACACTCAAGCCGTGTTTCAAGAAGTTGCCCAAATCTCATACACCTCCAGGCAAGGGAGAATTTTATATGAAGAACAAGCTGATTTATAGGAAGGCTGGATCTGAATCCAATGGTCACGGACAGCTGGTCCTTCCCACTTCATATAGGACTAAAGTGTTGGAACTAGGGCATGCGATTCCCTTCAGTGGTCATATGGGGATCAGCGCAACAGGACAGCGTATAGCTTGTCACTATTTCTGGCCAGGGATAACTGAAGATATCAAACGATATGTAAAATCCTGTCCAGAGTGCCAACGAGTAGCACGTAAGCATTGGACTGCACCAGCAACTCTGGGGGAAATGCCCATAGTGGGAACACCCTTTGAGAGAGTTGCCGTGGACCTTGTGGGACCTCTCACTCGAACCAAGAGAAGGAACAGCTACATTCTGACTCTGGTGGACACTTGTTCTATGTGGGGAGAGGCGGTAGCCCTGTCATGCATTGACTGTAAACATGTGGCAGAGGCATTACTCACAATTTTCACAAGGTTAGGCTTTCCCAATCAAATCTTGACTGATAACGGCTCTCAGTTCAAGGGGAAACTAACAGAAGAAGTTTTCAGGATCTTCCAGGCCAAACACTTCCATTGTAGTGTGTACCATCCCCAAGGGAACGGCCAAGTGGAAAGATTTAATGGCACGTTGATGTCGATCCTGAGAAAGTTGGCACACGAAAAACCAGATACATGGGACCAGTACCTTCACGCCGCCTTCTTTGCTTATCGGGAGGTACCCCATAGTTCAACCGGTATGGCCCCGGCAACATTATTATTTGGAAGGCCAATAAAAGGTCCACTCGAAGCTCTGTTAAGAACGTGGACTGATGAAAAGGCAGAGGAAAATATTACATCCTCATACCAATATGTGAATGAGCTGACCACTCGTTTAAAAACTGGCTGGAAACTTGCCAATGAAAATTTGAGACAAGCCAGGAAAAAACATGCTGCCTATTACAACAGGAAAGCTAAAGACAGAGATTTGGCTGTGGGAGAGAAGGTACTACTTCTTCTACCCGGTAGTCAGAATAAGTTACAAATTGGATGGCAAGGTCCATATACAGTTCTAGAGAAGGTGTCTAGAACCAATTATAAGATAGATAAGAAGGCAAAAGAAAAAATCTATCATGTGAATCTCCTGAAGAAATATTGGGAAAGAGAAAATCAGGAAGAGACACACTTGTTGACCTTGTCCATTGCAATGGAGATGAAAAAGGAACCACTTTCATCATTTGAATATCCATTACATCCCTGTGAGACAGCGGCACAGGTGAAAATCAGTACACATTTAACGAAAAATCAGAAGGAGAGAGTGCAACAGGTTCTAGATGATCATACAGAGGTGTTAACGGACCGACCGGGGCATACAAACTTATTGGAATATGATATGAAACTGATAGACCCCACACCTGTCTGTATGAAAGCCTATTCGATTCCTTTTGCTAAGGAGAAAGCCTTGAAGGAAGAGATAGACTATTTGTTGAAGGAGGGAATAATTTCACACAGTGAATCTTCGTATAGTTCCAGTGTGGTACTCTTAAGGAAACCCTCTGGAGAACATAGACTCTGTATAGATTACAGGAGATTGAATGCTATCACAGAAGTTCAGGTGGATCCATTGCCGGATACAAATCAGTTGTTTGCCAGGCTAAATAAAGCTAAATATTTCTCAAAAGTGGATCTGAGTAAAGGATACTATCAGATTCCAGTAAAGCCTGAGGTTAGACCGTACCTAGCTTTTAGTACCTCAGAGGGACACTATGAGTTTAACAGATTGCCATTTGGATTGAAGAATGCGCCTAGTGTCTTTTCTAGAATGATGAGAAAATTGTTGGATCCTCTGAATAATCCATGCATCACAAATTTCATTGATGATATCCTTATAGCAACAGAAACATTTGAGGAACACATTGACTCTCTGAACATGCTGTTTAATCGACTTAGAGAAGCGAATTTAACAGCCCGTCCAACCAAATGTTGCGTTGGATGTAAAGAATTAGAATTCTTGGGACACACAGTCCATCAGGGAAACATGACCCCTGACCCCAAGAATTTAGAGAAACTAAAGAAAGCCCCGAGACCACAAACCAAGAAAGACGTGAGATCCTTTGTCTCATTATGTGGTTTCTACCAAAAGTATATCAAAAACTTTAATTCCATATGTGCACCGTTAACTGATTTGACACGCAAAGGAAATCCAGATCGAATTACATGGACAGCACAGTGTGAATTGGAATACCAGGAATTGAAGGAAAAGCTCACAAGCAAACCTATTTTGAAATTACCTGACTTAAGTCAAGAATTCATTGTGAGAACGGATGCAAGTAATATCGGGTTAGGCGCGACCCTGTTACAGAAATCAGATGCACTGGATGGGGAATTAACCCCAGTGGCATATGCTAGCAGAAAGTTGAATAAAGCTGAAACCAATTACTCAACTAGCGAAAAAGAATGTCTTGCAGTAATATGGGCGATCAAGAAATTCAATATTTATCTGTATGGGAAGGCATTTAAGTTGCAAACGGATCACAAACCCTTGTCGTTTCTAGCGCAGGCTAGGCATGAAAATTCGAGGTTACTCAGATGGTCCTTACTTTTGCAGCCATTCCAGTTCAGCATAGAGTATATTTCTGGAAAAAACTAACCTGGGAGCGGATTTTCGAAGCCGTCATCCGTGTGATGAAAATCACCGTAAGCACCAGGAATAATATTAAATTTCTCTATGTGTATATAGAATTATAGACTGACATATAACGTCTGTTTTAAGTGGGGAGAATTTGTCGTGAGACATTCTAAATCCACATATATAAATTAAAAAGGAAATGTAAAGCCTAACGAATTAATTCAATACAAGGAAAGAAGAATGGTAAAAGAACAGTGCGGTCACAATAGCGTATGCCTGTGTTATAGAACGTCATACTAGCTAACAAGAAATCCCCTTTTTCTACTTCGTCTGCATAATTGTAACGCTTTCACGTTTGCTGGTAAAGCCTACTGCATCAAATACACGCGTTTCGAAAGATAAAACTGGTACTGTGTTTCTTAGAAAACCTTGAGATAGACACACTGCGTAATGACCTAGATTAATATTACAATTAATGTCATTTATGCACTACGTAAAAGAAAAGACAGACGAGCTTAGAAGAGAGAGAGAGAGAGAGAGAGAGAGAGAGAGAGAGAGAGATGTACGGAGGAACGCATTCAATACTACCACGTTCGTCTCGCGATGAAAAAGTGAACGCGAAAGGCATGAAGCACTAATTTTTTTTCAAATAAACAGTAATAAAAAAAAAAACACTACCAATACACGGTTAGGTTTTGAAAACATGTTTAATGCTTATTAGGAAACATGACATTCTACTGATTTATGTCTAAGCTCCTGACATTAGTCTGACAGTACAGAAGACACCCCATAGTATGGAAGTGAGGAGGTGGTACCAGCACGACTATCCTAGAAGAAAATACATATTTTGAACGAAACCACTTAGCCCCATTAAACTTATATATTTGGGTGCCTTAGGTCTTGCTGACAAAGAATATGTTAGGTGTTAAGCAAATAGTCTAATAATTAACAAATTATAGCCAAAATATTATAGTGGTGTTGTCTGACAACACAGGATCATATTTGCTCATAATGGAGCGTTTGGACACTGCTTTAGAGGAAATTAGGCCACCACGTTAAATTCGATTTGATTGGCTAGAATAATATGTAAGGCGAAACATGATTAGTCGATGGCAAATACTATTTTTGGTTGTTAATGGCAACGATAGGAAGGGTACTTTTTTTCAAAAGCTTTTGTAAACATGGTCTCATTGGCTAGACCATTTAATATAGTCAATTAGGAGCGTCAGTTCAGTGCCACTTTTTGAAAATCCAATTTGTAAAAGCAAGTGCGTTGAGATCCAGCTCATATTTTTCTAATAAAAGCCTGGGACAGAGGCAGATCGGAATTGTGCCATAACTCATCGCCAGTCAACGTATTTGTTTAATATTTCCGTGAATTGTGGTAAGCTAGACATATTTGATATCTTTTAGATGAAAATTGAATGTGAATTGATAAATTTATGTCTGTATGTGTGTGGTTCAGTAACAAACATGAGGCAAAGCCTAGATATTGTTCTATCATGAGAAAAACCTGTCGGAGAGGGGTATAACTGCATGGGATTGCCAAATAGTACTATGACACCTATCTTATTGAATAGAAGGAATTAATGCTGGAATTGCAGAGGCGTTGTAACCATTAGGGAGAGGAATACTGCTGTATATTGTTCATGAGAAGCTAACAGTTGGCCTACCGCGCTGAACTCGGTGTTTGTTATGTATTGTGCTTCAGTGTGGAAATAGATTATAAATTAGTTCTGAAGTAGGAGGTACAACCTTCTTGTTTCAGGGACCGTGGTACTAAAGTATTAAAGCAGCACATGGTCTGAGTTTTGCTGAATCCAGAGGCTGATAGCATACTCCTTGGTCAAGATATCGACCAGTGTTGTTCCTCAAGAAAACTGTGAAGCAAGCGAGCATAGGAGACTGTTTCCTGCCGCCCACACAGAAGTTAAGATTACGTTGGCCAGAGCAGCTCAATCTTGTGTATACCCCCCTCTAAAAGTGACTTTACCTTAAATCAAGAGGGACATTTATTTGTTTCAAATAAAAAGAAACTGTGAACCTTTCCAATATTATTTCCACCAGATACAAACACTTGAAGTCATGATGACAAACAACCACCTAGCTTGAATAGCCAGTATTACCTCATAGTACTACATCACTACTTACACACATATTGTAATAATAATATAAGTCAATACAAAGATCCTATCTATAAATTGTGTACATACACCTTGTGATTTCATTTGATTGTGATTCCTGGTTCACTTTGTAGTTGAATCAGGATATCTATTATTGACAGGAATTAATACATATTTTTAAAAGTTACACTTGACTTATTAAGATAGTCTTATAGAGTGTTCTATGTATGTGAGTGTCACAGTGTTGTAAAGTATTGTGGATTAAATTAAATTGTTTATCTGTCTGTTGGTTGTTGTGAACATACACTTCATCACTATCATAACCCTAGACATTCAACGTAGTCATCACAATATCCCAGAAT
Organism: Oreohelix idahoensis; assembly: GCA_024509875.1. Classification (NCBI taxonomy): domain Eukaryota; kingdom Metazoa; phylum Mollusca; class Gastropoda; order Stylommatophora; family Oreohelicidae; genus Oreohelix; species Oreohelix idahoensis. The sequence goes on along the minus strand of JAMPIV010010840.1, from coordinate 105,804 downwards.
AAGTCTGACTGAGGTATAAATGTGGTAGCAAAGTAAGGTCATCTGTAATAAACCACACTTATTAGATACAGATACCTTCACAGCTGATCTCAGTCAGTACACTAAGTCCCCTATAAATATTTATATCATCCCACTTTATCACAGTTACAGAACTCGAGTATGTGTATAGACACGATCGTCTACCTATATTTCAATTGTGTATGTCTGTAGACACTATTGCCTACCCATATATCACTTGTGTATGTTGTTGTTTGTTGTTTGCGTTCGCTCTTAGCCATATCTCTATCTTACAATTCTGGCCGTTAGTTTTGAGCGGTAAGTACGTTGTGTCGTAGTTTACAGCTATGCTGTGGTATCTGCGCCTTTCAGCCCGACACATCCGATTTCAGCAAGCAATTTTTACGGGTTTGCTTCCCTGCCACCTCACGCCTATATGTATGCTATACCTCATGTCCATACAATGGTTCAGTGAGGCGGCTGCACCAGTGAGCGTCATCAGAGCTGAGACGTAACTGTGCCTCAGATCTTGGAGGCCCCATTTATGGGAACACCACACACAGCCAATTGAGGCAACGGTCGCCGTTGGACTACTTGTGTATGTCTGTAGGCACGATCATCAACCCAGTCTGTACGCATGATCGTCTACCCATATAAAACTTGTGTATGTCTTTGGGCATGATCATCGATAAATTTAGAACTTGTATATGTGTGTGAGCACGATCGCCTACCCGTTTAGAACGTGTGTATGCTTGTGAGGACGATCGCTTACACATGTTGAGATTGGGCTTATGTGCGTGAGCACCATATTGTGCGCCTGTTGTACTTGTGTGTGTTCATGTAGTTGTGCCAGCATGATCGTCTTAAGTGTGGGTGTGTGTGTGTGTGTGTGTGAGCATGATCTTGTTGTCGTGAGGTGATTTAAGAAAATGATATGACAAATGACATCCAAGTGAGCTGCTTGATAGTGGAGAAGAACAGTTCACTAACTGTGAGTGTAGAGTGTCTTAAGACAATCAGATGAAAGATGTAGATATATTAACTCTCTCTCTCTCTCTCTCTTTCTCTCTCTCTCTCTCTCTCTCTCTCTCCCCTAGTCACCCGCACTTTTTTATGTTTTAAGATTCACTCACTCTCTCAATCACGCATAATATACACACCGTAATAATTACGAAAATCAGACCTTAAGCTGACAGATGAAGATAGTAAGGGTAATTAATTCTGACTGCTAATAAGTTGTTATGATTTTATTAACAGAATATATATATATATATGAAAGGAACAAGAAAGATACTCCCAAATAATAAACATGTAAATCCCTTCATCCATCTACTCATATATTTAATGAGACACTCAATTTCCAATAAGAAGAAAAACTAAGAACATAAACAAGGCAAACAATCCACCAATCCTGGTCGTGTAAGGTATTCCAGTTTCTTCTTCTTCGTTCACCCTCAGATGTCAACTTTAATAAGTTTAAAGAAAGCAGTGGTCAGCCTGAGGCTGTTGATATCTCCGTAGATTTTCTCCAGGAATGGTACTGGTGATGGCCATATGCGTTTTCTCTGTTCCTCATATGTTGGGCACCTTTGGAGCAGATGTTCGGCAGTCATTTTATCGGTGCCACAGTCAACATAGATGTTAATAAAGACATTCCACGAAAAGAAGAAATCATCATAGCAATCAAAGGGTTAAAGAATGGAAAAGCTCCTGGCCATGATAACTTAAATGCAGAGTTTTTTTTTTAAACAGACCCTGAGCTATCAGCAGAACTATTAGAACCACTATTTGCACAAGTCTGGAAAACAGGGACAACACCACCAGAGTGGAACAAAAGAATAATTGTCAAATTGCCCAAGAAAGGAGATCTTGCAGACTGCAATAATTGGAGAGTAATCACTCTTCTCTCAGTTCCCAGCAAAATACTAGGCAGGATAATTATACAGAGAATTTCAAGAGCAGTAGACCACAAACTGAGGAAAGAACAAGCAGGATTTGGAAAGAACAGAAGATGTGTAGATCATATATTTATCCTCAGGAACATTATAGAGCAGTGCTCAGAATGGCAAAGACAGCTGTACATTAATTTCGTTGATTTTGAAAAGGCTTTTGACAGTATACATAGGGACAGTTTATGGAAAATACTGAGGGCTTATGGAATTCCAAGCTGCATAGTGTCAATCATAAAAAGCCTCTATGCAAACTTTACGTGTAGCGTTGGGCAGAGTAACCTAACCTTTAGGTGAAGACAGGAGTACGACAGGGATGCCCCTTCTCAACCACTCTATTTTTAACAGTCATAGACTGGGTGATGCGCCAGACAACCGAGGGCAGTCCAAGAGGAATAAGATGGACTACATTTTCTACATTAGAAGATCTGGAATATGCAGATGACATTACACTACTAGCACATTCACATCAACACGTCCAGGAAAAAACGGATAGATTTAATAAGTATAGCCAGCAGGTGGGCTTGAACATTAATCTAAAGAAGTCAGAGGTCATGACGCTCAATGTGAGCAACCCTGAGCCCATATCAGTAAGGAATCAGCAACTGGGACAGACAGACAGCTTCACATACCTAGGATGCATAGTAACACCGGACGGCGGAGCAAGCAAAGACATCCACAACAGAATGAACACAGCAAGAACAGCCTTTTTTAGTCTAAACAACATCTGGAAGTCCTCGCAGTATAGCACAAGCACAAAATTAAGATTGTATCAGAGCTGTGTGCTTTCTGTGCTTCTCTATGGTGCGGAATGCTGGAGAGTTACAGAGAAGGAAATGTCGAAATTGTCCTCTTTTCACACAACATGCCTAAGAAAAACTCACCGAATCTTTTGACCGAATACCATCACCAACCACGATCTGCTTACTCGGAGCAAGCAAGAGGATATGCACACCATCACAGCTGGCAGACGCTGGAGCTGTGTTGGCCATGTCCTCAGAAGAGACCCCGATGCCATCACAAGAACAGCTATGCTATGGACCCCTGAAGGAAAACGAAAGAGAGGCCGACCAAAAACAACTTGGCGGAGGACTGTGGAGGCTGAGATGCAAGAAATGAACCAGAGTTGGGGCACTGTACGAAGGATGGCCACTGACCGAGCAAAGTGGAATTAATTTGTTGTTGCCCTACAAGACGCCACCATGCATGATGGTCACTGACTGCTTTGACGGTTGGCGGCTAAGGATCAAAGAAGAACAGTCACACTCATCAGTAGTTCCTATCTTTAATTTGTTGAATAAATGGTATCTCAATCTGTTATGACCTGTGCGAAGTCTGAAGATTACCACTTGTTTACGTCTGCTGAGCTGGTAATATGGATCATTTTTTGTGTGGCCTGGATGCTCTGCTTCCCACTTGTGCCTGTATCTGCGCTTGATAAAACTCTTGCCCTCCTCATAAGTTATATTTGTGTCAAGTTGAATAAGCCTTCCCCCTTCCTTTGCCAATCTGTCAGCCTCTTCGTTTCCAGGGATGTTGCAGTGAGAAGGGATCCACTGTATCACGACTCTTTTGTATTGCTGACTGTCGTACAGAAGGTTAATTGTTTTATTTGGCCCGTCTGAGTATATAGAGTGGATGTCGACAGATACGCGAGAAGGTATAGAAATAGATTTTTTTCACAGGTGGTAGACAAGAGGAAAAAAAGATCTGTCTCTGGAGTGATTAGGTAATCTCTTCCAGCTTATCCGTACGACTGTACTTTATTGCAAGACAGCTTTTATCTCCCTATCAAGAATAGATAAGTTTCTCTCTACACACACACAGCTCTGTGACAACAAGACACACAAACATGAAAAAATCTACGGATAAATGGGTATGGGTCTGACCAACACACAAAGGTAAGTTAAAACTCGACAACATCAAAATATCTGAAGGAAAAGATCAGTCATTTACATGCATATGAAATAAAGTAGAAAAACGTGTACCCTCCCTAGCCTGGTATGGTAGGTCTGTAATATCCCTTGGTGATTGTCGCATAGGAATTTCACAGAAGGTGAAGTAGTATGGGGAGGATGATGTGGAAGGATGCACATCGACCTTTAGGCACTAGTTTTCACAGATGTGAGCTAGTGTTGAGGGAAAGAGTTAACAGAAGGGCACAGGTTGGTGTCAGTGATTCTCTCACCTTTTAGACTACCAACTTTTGTATTTTTCTACCGACGACTAACTCTTTCTTACTCAAATCTTTTTGAAGATGAACTAATAGTAACAGGTAATACAAGGAGTGTTGAGTATGTTTTTTTTTATGGTGAACAGTACATACAATCTACTAAGTCAAACTCAGAATGATGGTGAGTTATAGAATGTACATAATTACTTTAATTACAGTGGAAAATAAAATCAAGGTTGACATGTACTTTGAAAAAAAGAAATACTAGGGAATTTAGAACTGTCAGTGTCTTTGGTTCAGATAAGAATAAGAGGCTATTGTCCTCACTGACGAAAGTTTATTCCTATGGCTATTTCGGGGAAAAGTGAATTCTGACTTTGGTCTGGGTTTTACGTAGACTTATCTGCTTGAACTTCTCCTGGGCGTCCCAGTAGGTAGGGATTACCAACTGGAGAATCTGATTCAGTTGAGCTACAGTCCAAGAGATAACTAGGCTTTTTGTTAACCTGGTTATGAAGTTGCGTTCTAATGTTCAGGTGCTGACGAGGTGTTGACTGCTTAAATGCTGTAGACTGCTCAGGGCTGCTGACTTGTGAACACCGCTAGGTTTGAGACGTAAGCACTAGTTCTCTCTGTAGCATAGAGCAACTAAGCGGTTTACTCGCAACAATTTACAGCAATCAAAATCCAGAAACTGGCTAGGATTCTGCAACTGCGCTGAGGAAGATAATACAGGCAATCAATCTTCTGTTTTATACAGATATATTAACTAGAGCCACTCTGGACATTTCGTCTCAGAATGGTGCCTAATAATATATTTACCTGAACCGTAACGTCAGTCTTTTCCTTAAAGGCGACTGTCCATTTGTTTACAAATTCCTGTCTAGCAGTAGTCTCACAGTCAGGTCGGGTCAGTCAGGTCAATCTTTGTTACAAGCAGACGCCTGGCCGTGTTTGTCCATGAGTGACTGCATTGGAGGAATGAGGTTTCATTCACTCGTCCTTTGAACAACATGGTTCTTCTCTCGTTCACGACAGCTGTCTTCGTCACATTCCCAAAATCATTAGAATGTAGTACTTTCAGATATCATCCAGTACTTACATCATTATAATGCATCAATAACATTCATAATACATAAATGCAAAATAGCTATCAATCTAATGTAAAGAAATAAAACCACAATATTAAGTATTTCACACTTTACATCAATTAACTAATCCCTTAATATTAGAGTTAGCTAATTAAGCGAATACTGAGAGTTTGCTTACCGCTCAGGACTTTGTAGAAGAAGATAGAATTTGGATCGTATGACAGGACTATTAGTGAAGACTTGAAAAACAGCTAAAGAACAGATCGCAGGTGCAAATATTTCGTAGAGAAAACAGACAAAATGTGAAGGAATAGAAAAATAAGGAATTTTAACATAATCTAGACGAAACCTCCGAGCACTCTGTGACAGTGATAGAATTACTCTTTGAATATATTATCTATTTTCATTTAATATGCTGTCACTCCAGTTGTCGCAGATCCAAATTGGACCCAGTTCATTCCCAGAAATTAGTTAATGAGGTGAACGCCTAATATGGTGCTTCTCCTAGAAGTGTTATTACCAACAGTTAAAACTGTAAGAGTTCTTGAGGTTCACTCTTTAACGGAAAAATACTTCCAGTATTGGGAAACATCTGGTTGCTAAAAATTAATGTTCATATGATGATGATGGTTCTTCTATCGGCCAACTTGTGGCTGGTAAAATATGTATATATATATATATATATATATATATATATATATATATATATATATATATATATATATATATATATATATATATATATATATATATATATATATATATATATATATATGGGTTGTGTAACTCCAGTTGTTAAAAAACCAAATTTATTGTCCTCCAATACTCTCTGGCGTGTGCCCGTTCACAAATGAAATTTGGGACGCACAGCCAAGAAAAGGAGAAAATATCAAATCCAAAATAGGAACAAGAAAACAAAAAACAAAGACCGCTGGCCGCTCTTGTGATCAGGTCAGAAAATTTAGAAATGAAATTTCCACGAGAACTAGTAACAAATCCACACAAGGAAATGGTTTAAGGCTGCGTGCTAGATACTTCCGAATTCTGACTGACACTGACAATGTGGTTAAGAAAACAACAGTATATATACTGAAGCACATTAAAAACGCACCACCTGTATAATCCAGGTACAGAGTGTGAAATGTAAATATAAGTGTTTACAAGTTTACATATTTGGAATCTTTATTCATTTTCCTATGAATCCATGCTGGTCATTAATTTGTACATTTGATTGTTATGAAATTCATTGCATTCTGTGCAGGCAAGGGAGAAAACCAAAAATGCAACCAATAAAAAAATTCATTCACACTATCCTCAGTATCTGGTGTTTCCACCTGTGCTTGCAAACAAGCTTGGCAGCGGCTCCGCATGGAACGCACAAGTCTCTGAAAGAAATTCCGGGGAATCAAGTCCCATTCACGTGTAAGAGCAGCTTCGAGCTGTTGCAGATTAGCTGGAGAACCTTGCCTGTAGACTCTGCGTCCAAGCTCGTCCCACAGATGTTCTATAGGGTACATGTCTGGTGATAGGGCAGGCCAATCAATCGTCACAATGTTCTGCTGCTGTAGATATTGCTGCGTAATGCATGCGGTGTGCGCACGTGCGTTATCCTGCTGGAGAAGCTGCAAGTCTGGATAATTTGTGAACGCAGGAGCAACCAATGCATCCAGAACCTCATCTCGATATGTCACAGCATTAACATTTCCGCGGAAGACGTGAAGAGGCAAGCGATGGTGAAAACTGAATCCTCCCCAAATGTGAATACTGCCACCTCCAAATCGGTTGTGCTGACGAACATAGCAATCTGCAAAGCGCTCTCCACACCGTCGCCAAATCCGCATACGTCCATCAGCAAAGGATATGTTGAATCTGCTCTCGTCTGTGAATAGGACAGCATTCCACTGCTGACGATGTCTGTGAGTCAAGTTTGGCCCAACATAAGGTCGTCTTGCAGTAAGGCCTGTATCTCTGAGTCGTCGTATGACTGTCATTCGAGAGACTTGCCCACGTCTACCCACTATTGCTCTTGCTGTTTGACTTGCGGGGAGAGAACGATTCCTTAGGTGACTCACCACAATATGACGATCTTGCACAGGGGTAGTAACTCGTGGTTGGCCACTCCGAAGTCTATCCCGGGCACTGCCAGTGGTTCCGTAACGTTCATTGAGACGTACAATAGTGCTGTGGTGGCAATTCATTCTTCTGGCAATGGCCCGCGAGCTCATTCCGGTCTCCAACATACCAATAGCTCTCTGAGAAGTACTGTGATTGGCATATGAGCTTCGCGTGAGTGGACGAGGTAAACACAGCCTGATTGGCTTTCCTGTTATGACTGACCGATCACGCAGTTTGTAAACATTGCGTTAGCTCGTGTTAAACCAAAGAGGCGGGACAAGAGAGTAAGCTGCAGAAATAGACAGTGGGTATTGATACATGGTTTAGCTAGCAAATCAGAGGGCAGCTATAAGGTTGCATTAGGCTGTCGGATTACTGTAAACTCTTTTTCCATTACACGTTACACTGACATAGTCTGTGAAGTGTTACTCTTAGGTCATCCAGTTCAGCATTACTTTGACTTTTCAGCGTTGTAATTACTGACAGCGCATCTGAAAAGATAGCTACTGGTCTTTCTGAGCTTTCTTCTGTCATTAGAATTTCTGATGCAGTTTTTAAGGCCTCTGCCTCTGCTCTGAAGTTACTTGAAAATTTCCCTGTTGCGACTGCTATCTATTTTTTGTGTGCCATTGATTAAGCTCAGGAAGACTCCTTCACCCCCATCGTCTGTTGCATTAGTTGCTGATCCATCTGTGTATGCATGGATCCAGGTGTTTCTTGGGTAATGTTTCTCTATATATTTTGTGGTTAGGACTCTCCTTTCTGTTTCATTTTGGCTGTTCTGTCTCTCAATACCAGAAACGTTTTCTTTCATTTCAGGGAAGCACTGTTGTTTCTAAATTGGTAGCTTGTGTGCAGTACATATGGGCGTAACTGTTGATATTGCGTTTATGGGGTCTGCTCTCATCTTTGTTTTGACTGTCTCTACAAAGTTGCTACGCTTCAGTCTTCCCCTTCCAAGTCCATTTATTCTCTGGTGCATTGGGTGGTCTATCAGCCTCCTGAATTTTTCGGCTTGTTGCTGGGCTTTGCTATCTCTTCTATCCTCCATAGGCTGGAGGTGAGTAATCTTTTCTAACTCTTCAATGGGTGTTGACTTTCATGCCCCCTGTTATGATTCTGAATGCTTGGTTTTGAGTTCTGTTTATTTGGCCAAAGTTCGACTTAGCTGCCGTTGACCATGCTGCAATGCCATATTCTAAGACTGGTCTCACTTGCCCAGTATATAGCTTCTTTAGTACTCTCTCGTCTGCTCCCCAACCCGTGCCATCAAGTTTTTTCATGATTGCAATTCTCTGCCTTGCTCTTGTCCTGTTTCTTTCAATCTGGCTTTTCCAAGTCAAGAGGCGATCAAAGGTAATGTCTAGGTAGTATTCAAATTTGACTTTTATTATTTTTCCCAAGTTACGACACTCAAGGTAATCCGGTGAATTAGAGTACAACATACATATACACAGGCATTGGATCCATGTAATAAAGTTCCCTCTAGACTACGGGAGAAAAGTGTTATCCTTCTTTCTCGGGAATGTGCTACTTCAAAACACACACACACACAAAACACCAATTATATACTCCAAGCCAGAGGTAAAACAAATTTGTTGAGTTGCACTGGATATCCTGTAAACAATACCTGTTAGTTTTTAACCCTGATGACCGCGGCTGATTACAGCGGAGAGACCAAAAATGTAACCACACAACCAGTGGATGGGAGGAATACTTCATCAACACATCCACCTTCCCTCACAACACTAGTACTGGAAGCAAATTGACGACAAACGAGGATTTAAGTAACGTGGCGAGCTTCCTCGCTAGGCTGCCAAGCTGTCTTACAAAAGGCACTTGGGTCAAACATATCACTGCTGCCAAGTGGCGAAACCGCTGTTTGGAAGGTCGGGTACTACGTAGTGTACGTAATACTAAAGGTGACAATTTCGGGTCTATCTGTTGTCCACTGTTAATAATTCTGGATCACCTGCATAACTTCTTTTTCACAAGAAAATATCCTCCTAAGTTACGATTGGTACTAGTAAAATATTAGGTCTAATCCACTTCACTAATCAGGCCATCTCTGACGACTCTAGAACAACTAGCAACGAGCAACGCCAGTATCCAAGATAAAATAGTCAGCCCTTCTCTTAGACGGCCCACATCTGTTCAGAGTGTCGGTCCTTTTGTTTAGCGCACGTGTCCGAAGAGGTTCGATAAATGAACCGCAGTACAAAAAAGGCCTTACTGACCAGAGACAAGACTATGCGCCGGACACGAAAGGTTTTGTCTCCTTCTTGCAGGGGACAATTACAGATGCCGTTTATTCTGTCCGGGGCTACGACCGAAGTAGATAGAGACTGGGATCTTAGGTCATACGCGCAGGTGGCCAACGCTTCTTCGTCTGCTAGAGGAAGGTTGCGTCGCTGACTGAGTCCAAGGGAATAGCTGATGAGTTTGCCATGAACACGAGCCTACGAGAGGAACACACAATAATGAAAGAAAATCCCACCGCTGGCGGTCAGTAAAGTCATGGATTAATGTACAGACGAATAAAATGAAACAGGGGCAGTCACTGATAAGATTGAGACTGAGAAACCGTGGCTTATACAACAGAATGATGCCAAAAAGAGGTACTAGACCTACAGGCAAGAAATGGGCGTCTCTCTACAGGCAAAATTGACAGAATAATTCTGAGCCAACTCGTGACACTTTGTTAGGTCAATTTATATACATATGATTTGTGCGTCCATTCTTTGTATGTCTTAATACATCATCAGGTGCTATCTTCACATCGAAGATCGGCTGCAAGGGATCTCCAACGTCTTTTTTTTCTTGCCTAGATGGTGCACTCTGATAGACTTATTCCTGTCCATCTCTTGATGTTATGTTCCCACTTATAGCGCTGTTGTTAAGGATCTTTTTGCGCATCATATGGGTCGATATCTTTGAGACCATATGATGCACAAAAAGACACGGCTGAGTTCGAGTTTTATGCGCGACAACGCAAGTGACGTGCGAATGTTTTGAGTAGTGTTTATTTTATGTTGACATATGTCCAGTGGATGGCTGTATACAGTTCGGAGAGTGTATTTGAATATTATGTCTGATTGGACCTAAAACAGAAGTTATATGCCTATCAAAGTGGAATGAATTGATATGCAAGAAATATATGAATATATGATTCAAATTTATTACTAATAAATATTTGCCGTCTGGACCTGATGAAAGTGATACAGCCGTGAGGATATGAAATGTATATTTGAAATATGTGGAACCCATGAAATACTGATCAAGGATTAATTGTATGTCTTCGTAATAAATTGATACGAACGAATGATACGCCACGTTTTGAGAATTAAATCGTTCGGTTGATGTTGAACTTGAATGTTCCATAATTGATCATGTTGAGCCATGTTGGGCAATTTGACAATTATTCCTTTACTCCACTCCGTTTGTGTTGTCTCAGTTTCCTAAAGAAAAAGACCCCGTATCAGCTGTCTTCATCTTGCCCGTTTGCTTTCACCTCTGCCTTCTATTATGGTCTTCAGTAAAGTGTTATGTCTTTTTATATGGCCAAAATATTTTAGCTGTCAAAGTTTGATCTCCTTCATTAATTCTCTTTTCACTCCTAGGTTGTCAATGACCTCTTTATTTGTTTTCTTCTCTTTTCGTGAGACAAGCCCCATTCTTCTATATATCCGCATTTCAAAAATCTCAATTCTTTCTTCTAAATGCGTGTTCATTGTCCATACTTCTACATCATGCAGTATATATAAATATAACATTTGTTGATTCTCAGTAGTTGAATGTAGCTTTGGCCATTCCTATTCTCTTTTTTTATTTCTGTTTCGCATTTGCCATCTTCTGTTATTATATGTCCAAGATATTAGAAACTCTTGACTTGTTCCATGATTTTCTCATTTATTCTTATCTTTAACGATGGCATATCGCCTACTTTGCTAATTATCATAGTTTTTGTGGGTTTTTTTTTTTTTCAATGTTAATGTTCAATTCATATTCAAGACTTATGCTGTTTATTGGCTTCACTAGCTCTTGCAACTACTGTTCACTTTTGGGTAACAAAAGTGTATCATTCGCATATCGAAGGGTGTCCGTTGATCTTCCACCGATGTTGATTCCTTCATATGTCTGAAAATGCCCTCTGTATAGATATTAAATAGATTTGGGGACAATACGCAACCTGGCCTTACACTTCCTTTTATATACGGTTAGTAATTCTTGCCAGATCTTGCTGTCACAGTTTGTTCCCCATAAAGGTTACTGAGTATTTGTATGTCTTTTCCATCAATACCTTAGTCTTGGATGCATTCAATTATTGTCTCACGATAGACTTTGTCAAACGCCTTCTTATAGTCAATAAAGCTCATGTAAATCTTAATACATATTTATACAAATAAAACAATACTTACAATATAAATATGTTATGCGCTGAAGTTAAAATCTGGTTCGATGTATTGATTTATGTCTGTTGCACGCTGAACAGGATGTCTGGCTCTGTGTACTGATTCTTGTTAGCAAGTATTCATTGACATACAACAACGTATGTATACGATAAATGCACCTTTTTGTTTGCTTGTTTTTGTTATCTGTTTGTTTGTTGCTTTTTTTTTAATCTATCGTTCTTGCCAATACTTCCTCCATTTTCTTTCTCTAATATTTCTGTTTCTGTCTTCATTCCTGTCGGACTGTTTCTTTCCTTCTCTCTCTCTCTATCTCTCTGTCTGTCTGTCTCTCTCTCTCTCTCTCTCTCTCTCACACACACACACATTCTCGCTCTCTTTTTCTTTCTCTGGCGTTGTTTATCTGTAAAACTCATTCGTTGACTCTCACTATATTTTAGCAATCTATCACTTTTTTTCAATCTTATTTTTCTTCTTTCCAATCAATTTACCGTGTGAGCTTTCCTCTGTCTGTCCGCTTACTATGTCATCGTCTCCCTACACTGGTTTGTTTTGTCATCTGTTTCCCTACACTATCTTGTTTTTTCACTTGTATCCCTACACTGGCTTGTTAAATTATATGTGTCTCTTCACACACTTGTTAGACATTCTGTTTCCTTCCACTTTCCTGTTACGCCATTCTCCAAATCTCTCACTCTGGGTGATGGTCACTTCTGTCTCCCGACTATATTTGCTTTTAACCGGCCCTGCAGTCAGCCGCAGCATGTTCTGTTTATTTCCGTTATCTCAGACTTTTCGTGATATTGAAGTCCTTGTTGTTATTTGCTCTTGTCAGTGTTGTTGCTCTTGTTCGGTGATATTGTTTGTTAGTCTTTGATAATATTACTATACCCAAGAACGTGAAATAAAAGAGAAGTGCGGGGGTAGGATCACACATGTCAGATAGCAGCGACAGGAAATCGATCGATAAACAAAGCTGGGCTTAGAACGCCGCGTCTGTTGTCCTCTTTAAATTCGCCATTACTGGAACTCGTTATCTTGTTTTGGTGGAGCATTTCATATTATACTCATACGTGAATGATTAGTATAATTACTTTTTACTAACTTGTTTACATTTTTCATTACAAACTGATTCACTTACTAACATTACACTTACTAGCTCACGATGTGCTAATTTCCCACCTAATGTCTTACGCACATGCTAGAATATTTTTTTCGGCGTATAACTCACCCACATGTTAACTGTTTACTTACACATATTAACTTTACATTTACTTACTCACTCACATGTTAACTTTGCACTTACTAACTCACTCACGTTTTAACTTTACTGTACTTCTTCTTCTTCTTCCTCGTTCATCGTGAAAAGGACGTTGGTTGCGTTGTGTCGCCGTTTACACCGAAGCTGCGATTTTTGCGCCTTTCGGCCCGACACATCCGACTTCCGCACGGCATTTAGGACCGGGTTTACCTTCCCTCTTGGATCCCTACTCTCTCGGCTAGACTGCAGTGATGCAGCCTGTTTCCAGGATCACCACTTGGAGGTGGAGTAGGGTCTTGGTCAGACCCTGACGCAAGCAGTCAAGCTATGAGTAGCTGACTGCAGTCATCTCTTTTGCTGCGTCTTCGGTCCCAACTTTACTGTACTAACTCACTCATATGCTACCGTTCCATTTATTAACTCACTCACATGCTGTTTTTCCACCTACTAACTGACATGTTAGCTTTTCACTTCCTAACTCATTCGTATGCTAATTTTCTACTTACTAACTCACTTAGATGCTAACTTTCCGCTTAAATACTCACTCAAAATCTAGCTTTCCACGTACTAATTCGTACTCAAATGCTAACCTTCAACTTGCTAAATAACTCACGTGCTGATTTTCTATTTCCTAACTCTTTCTCATGGTAACCTTCCACTTACTAACTCACATGCTAAATTTCAATATACTAAACCACTTCTTCTTCTTCTTCCATCCTTAGCCACCAACCGGCAAAGCAGTGTGTGGCCAGTACGCCTAGTGGCGTCTTAGGGCAACAACAAATTGATCAATCTATTGCTGTTTCCACCACGCCTAGTGGCGTCTTTGTGGAACAAAAACAGACCAAACAATCTATCATTGTTTCCGTAATCAGATTGGTTGGCAAGCAGGTGTGATCAGCCCACTGGCTATACTAAACCACTCACATCCTAAAAGTCCGCTTACATTCACAGGCTAACTTTCCAGTTACTAACTCATGTGCTAACTTTCCAGTTACTAACTAACTCATATGCTAACTATCCACTTACAAACTAACTCATATGCTAACGTTCCACTTACAAACTAACTCATATGCTAACTCACTCACATCCTAAAATTCTACTTACCTACTCACACACAAGCTAACTTTTCACTTACTAACTTATGTGCTAACTTTCAACTTTAACCTGACTATGAAGGCAACAAGAAATGTAACGCACATTGCCTTAAGAAAGTCGTCCACCAATTTGGCTATTACTTCAGAGTTTGCAGTTATATTCTTCCTGTTAATGTTTGTGCTGTATTCACGGACTGTCCACTGGTGACTTTCTTATACAATACGTTCAAACTGAGAACTGCATTTGATACATGTTAGAAGCAACGAGCTGTGGACCGGAGCATGAAGCAACCCGTGTTTCGAACCCGGTACATTTGTGGAGAGACATGATCACCTACCCCTGGAGGCACGGCACCAGATTTGAATTACAGTCTGCTAAGTGTTATGTAACACATCTGTCTGTTTAATATGTCTTCTTCTTCTTCTTCTTCCGTCCTTAGCCACCGACCGTCAAAGCAGTCAGTGGCCATTACGCCTAGTGGCGTCTTAGGGCAACAGCAGATAGGTTTTCTTTGCCATTGTTTCCCATCACGCCTAGTGGCGTCTTTAGGGCAACGGCAAATCAACCCATTCGCTGTTGTTTCCGTAATCGAAGTGACTGGCAAACGGGTGATCAGCCCGTTGTTTAATATGTAGTCTGTGTAATTCTGTACAATATGAATTACCTCAAACTAATAGTTAGTATTTGTCTAAAACTTACAACCAAATACATGATATATGTGTCGAAAACATAATTATTGTGTTTTCATTCATTCATTCATTCGTTCAGTGATTACCATTTGGCTTCCCTAGAAGCATAGGCCATCAACAAAATCATGTTCTGTGCTACCTGTCAAGACTTTATTATGTCTAGTTCCTCGTGTTCAGTTATGTCTCCATTTTCGTTCTTCTTCTACTTCTATTGCTCTGGATATTAAAGAACAATGACTGCCTTATAACGCTATCAGTGGGTTTCCTCTATGTCTTATTTCATCACCAGCGTTTTCTTCTCCATGTCAATCTTATTGTCTCCATGTCTGCTGCCACCTGTTCGCTGAGCTTACTAGCATTCCAGAAGCCAAATGTTGAGATTTTCCTAGGAGAAAAAAATGTGAATCGGCAACCGAAGCTCTTTCTGATCTCCCTGGCCCGCAAAATTAACCACCTGCAGTTATGTTTTCTTCTTCTTTCTTTGAACACTGAAAACAACACTTCAGCTCTACATTGGAACCTCTTTAATTGAAAATGTAAATGAAAATAAAACACTAGGACTCATAATTGACCAACATTTAAGTTGGAATTCGCATGTACAAGCACTAACCAAACAAACGGCACAAAAAGTTTGCCAGTTAGCTAAAATCAAACATTTCCTAGATGAGGAGACTCGAAAAATGTTCTATACATCCCAAATACAAACACATCTAGACTATTGTTCCACAATTTGGGATGGCTGCTCCATTTCCAACACTGAAAGACTCTATTCATTACAAAAACGTGCAGTGCGCCTAGTTTCAGACAAAAACCTCACACAGTGTGTAGACCCATATACATATCTTAACATATTACCACTAAGAAAGCGCTTTCTCTTCAACAAAGCCAAATTTATTCACAAAATCTTATCACAGAATGCTCCAAAGCATTTGTGGCCTATTTTAAAATACAGCGGAAGACGCAGTCAACGCTTAAATAAATTACACATGCCCAAGCCTTGGCTCGACTTATTCAAGAAAAGTTTAGCTTTTTCTGCTGCTCATCTGTGGAATAATCTTCCACACGACCTAAAAAAAACTCGCGTAGTCCATATTCATTCAATCACAGACTTTTCAAATACATCATGAGTGCAAATTATATGCCACCCTAATTTAGTTATGTTCTTAAATAATTACATAACATCATATGTAGGTTTTAAAGATAATTTTGTCCTGTTTAGCATTAATTATGATAAGGTACTGTAAATCTGTGTAACTATTATTGTACTGTTACAATGTTGGGATTTTATTTTATTTTATTGTATGTTATTTTCTTATTTTCGTATTTTAAGTAATATTTAAGATACATGTGAGAATTAATGGATTCAGTATGGAAGACGAGAAAAAGGAAGGGCAGAATGTTGGACGGGCCTGCGTGCCCAATTCTAAACACTTTGAAAATAAAGTTCGTTCGTTCGTTCGTTCTCTCTCTCTCTCTCTCTCTCTCTCTCTCTCTCTCTCTCTCTCTCTCTCTCTCTCTCTCTCTCTCTCTCTCTCTCTCTCTCTCTCTCTCTCTCTCCAATGTTTAAATACAACGAAAGACGCAGTCAACGCATTAACAAAATATAAGTGCCCAAGCCTAGGGTTGACTTATTCAAGAAAAGCTTAGCTTACTCTGCTGCTCATCTTTGGAACTATCTTCCACATTATCTAAAAAATAACAACCTCAGTCCCTATTTATACAATTGTAGACTTTTCGAATACTTTATGATTTCTGATTATCTGCCCCCCTAAAGTGATTATTTTTCCGAACAAATGATATAGTATCGAATGTAGGTTTAATGATGATGTTTGTACTTTTCAACATATTTTATTTCATGTTGATACTTAGTTTGTACTTGTCAACATATTTTATTTCATGTTTATAATTAGATACTGTGAATGTGAGTATGCTATTATTTTACCTTTACAACGTTCAATTATTTTACATTGATGGGTAAAATGTATGTGAGAATAAATAAAATCAGTATGAAAGGTGAGGGATAGGAAGGGCAGAATGTTTGACGGGCCTGCGTGCCCAATTCTCAACACTTTGAAAATAAAGTTCGTTCGTTCGTGGTTCGTTCGTTCTCTCTCTCTCTCTCTCTCTCTCTCTCTCTCTCTCTCTCTCTCTCTCTCTCTCTCTCTCTCTCTCTCTCTCTCTCTCTCTCTCTCTCTCTCTCTCTCTCTCTCTCTCTCTCTCTCTCTCTCTCTCTGATCTGTGACATCCTCTTTAAGAAAAAGGTCAATCTAGCTTTCCTTGTACGATGAGACATATCAGCCCGTCTTGGAAGCCCGTCAGCCAGAAAAGGAAACCCGAAATAGATTCCGCCTACTGCTGGGCTTTGATATTTTTATCTAATTGGGACATTAAATCATCGGTTGACGGTGACCGAACTACAAGAAATGTGCGGGGGAAACTTGACAACAACAGAGACAGAGAGAGAGAGAAAGAGAGAGATAGAGAGAGAGAGAGAGAGAGAGAGAGAGAGAGAGAGAGAGAGAGATGGAGGGACAGAGGGAGAGAGAGAGAGAGTGGAGATCGAGAAAATAATTTTTTTTAAAATCAGAAACATTTAATCGCGGGAAAGGAAAAAACCCAAAAAAAATTGAGAAAGAAGAGAAAACAAATTAAAAGAAGGAAAACGTAACACAGAAAAGGGGGGGGGGGGGGAAGAAAAGAGGACAACGAAAAGCAAGAGACGAGGAATACTGAAAGAGAACAAGACGCAGGTGAAACGACGGGGGGGGGGGGGGGGGGGGGGGGGGGGGTAGTAGTAATAGCGGCAGCTGCAGCATTGTCTAGTAGTAGTAGAAGGTATAGTTGTAGTGATAGTAGTTGTATTACAGTAGTAATAGTGATAATGGTAACAGGAATAGTATAGAAGTAGGAAAAGAAGAATTTAAAAAAAAAAGAATTTAAAGGAAGGACGAAGAAGGCAAGAACAAAATGGAAGAAGACGAAGTCGAACAAGTAGAGGAATATAAAGGTATTTATAAAACCTGTAAATGAGGAGAAGGTGTTAATAACGTATAAGTGAGTGCCAGTTGATAATAAACCTATAAATGAGTGCAATGTGTTCATAAATGAGCTATAAATGAGCTCAGTGGGTCAAAAGATATAAAGGAGCTCACTGTGTTAATAAATCTATAAATAGGGGTCAGATTTTAATAACTTATAAATGAGGGCAAGTTGCTATTAAACCTATAAATGAGGGCAAGATGTTAACATATACATGAGGGCAAGATGTTAGTAAGCCTATAAATGAGTGCAAGATGTTAATGAACCTATAAATGAGTGCAAGGTTTTAATATACCTGTAAATGAGCTCGTTGTTAATAAACCTATAAACGAAGGCAAGGTGTTTAAACACCTATAAATGAGCTCAAGGTGTTAAAAAACCTATAACGGAGCTCAATGTGTTAATAAATGAGGGCAAGATGTTAATAAAACTATAAACGAGGGCAAGATGTTAATAAAGCAGTAATGATGCCAAGATGTTAAAAAAGCTATAAATGAGGGCAAGTTGTTAATAAAGCTATAAATGATAAAAATTTGCTAATAAAACTATAAATCAGGGCAAGATGTTAATAAACCTATAACGGAGCTCAGGGTGTTAATAAATGAGGACAAGATGTTAATAAAGCTATAAACAAAAGCAAGATGTTAATAAAGCTATAAATGAGGGCAAGATGTTAATAAATCCATAATTGAGGATAAGGAGTTAATACAGATATAAATGAGGGCATAATGTGAATAAATATATAAATGAGGGTAAGGAAGTAATACAGCTATAAATGAAGGCAATGTGTAGTAAAGCTAAAAATGAGGGCACGGTGTTAATAAACCTATAAGTGGGTGCAAGATGTTAGCAATCTGTAAAGGAGTGCAAGGTGTTAATAAGCCTATAAATAAGCTCAATGTGTCAACAAACGTATAAAGGAGATAACGGTGTTAATAAACCTATAAATAGGAGCCATGTTTGAATAGCTTATAAATTAGGGCAACATGCTAGTAAACCTATCAATGGCAAGAGGTTAATAAAGCTATAAATGAGGGCAAGATTTTAATACATCTATAAATGACGGCACGATGTTAAAAAAGCTATAACTGAGGACAAGATGCTATTAAAGCTATAAATGAAGACTAGATGCTAATAAAGCTATAAATGAGTGCAAGAAGGTGATAAACCTAAAACTGAGGGCAATATGTTAATAAAGAGATAAATGAGGGCAAGATTTTATCAAACCTATAAATGAAGGCACGACGTTAATAAAACTGTAAATAATGGCACGATGTTAATAAACCTATAAATGAGGGCAAGAAGTTAATAAACGATTAAATGAGGGCATGATGTTACTAAACCTATAAATGAGGGCACAACGATAATAAACCTATAGATGAATTCACGATGTCAATAAACCTATAAATGAGGGCACAATGCTATACTCCTATAAATGAAAGCACAATGTTAATAAACTTATATATGAGGGCACGATGTTAATACCCCTAGAAATGAGGGCACGATGTTAATAAACCAATAAATGAGGGCACGAAGTTAATAAACATATAAATGAGGGCACGACGTTAATAAACTTATAAACGAGGACACGATGTTAATAAACATATAAATGAGGACACGACGTTAATAAACCTATAAATGAGAACACGACGTTACTAAACCTATAAATGAAGGCACGATGTTAATACGCCTATGAATGGGGGCAAGATGTTAATACACCTATAAATGAGGGCACGATGTTAATACGCCTACAAATGAGGGCACGGTGTTAATAACCCATAAATGAGGGCACGATGTTAATACACCTATAAATGAGGGTACGATGTTAATACACATATATACGAGGGCACGATGGTAATAAACTTATAAATGAGGGCACCATGTTAATAAGCCTATAGATTAATTCACGATGTCAATAAACCTATAAATGAGAGTACGATGCTAACACTCCTATAAATGAGGGCACAACTTTAATAAACCTATAAATGAGGGCATGATGTTACTAAACATATAAATGAGGTCACAACGGTAATAAACCTATAGATGAATTCACGATGTCAATAAACCTATAAATGAGGGCACAACTTTAATAAACCTATAAATGAGGGCACGACGATAATAAACCTATAAATGATGGCACGACGTTAATAAACATATAAAAGAGGGCATGACGTTAATAAAACTCTAAATGAGGACACCATGTTAATACACCTAAAAATGAGTGTACGATGTTAATACACCTATAAATAAGGGCACTGCGTTAATAACCTATAAATGAGGGCACGATGTTAATACACCTATAAATGAGGGCACGATGTTAATACACCTATAAATGAGGGCACGATGTTAATACACCTATACATGAGAGCACGATGTTAATACACATATAAATGAGGGCACGATGTTAATACATCTAATAATGAGGACATGATGTTAATAAACCTATAAATGAGGGAATGATGTTAATAAACATATAAATGAGGACACGATGTTAAAAACCTATAAATGAGGGCACGATGTTAATACACATATAAATGAGGGCACTATATTAATACATATATGAGTGCGCGATGTTAATACACCTATAAATGAGGGCGCGATGTTAATAAACCTATATATGAGGGCACGCTGTCAATACTCCGATATATGAGGGCACGATGTTAATACACCTGTAAATGAGGGTATGGTGTTAGTAAACCTATAAATGAGGGCGTCATGTTTATACACCTATAAATGAGGGCACGATTTTAATACACGTATAAATGAGGGCATGAAGTTAATACACCTATAAATGATGGCGCAATGTTAATACACATATAAATGAGCTCAATGTGTCAAAAAAGATATAAAGGAGCTCACGGTGTTAATAAACATATAAATACTGGCCAGGTTTTAATAACTTATAAATGAGGGCAAGATGCTATTAAACATATAAATGAGGGCAAGATGTTAACCTATACATGAGGGAAAGATGTTAGTAAGCCTATAAATGAGTGCAAGATTTTAATGAACCTATAAATGAGTGCAAGGTTTTAATATACCTGTAAATGAAGGAAAGATGTTTAAAAACCTATAAACGAGCTCAAGGTGTTATTAAACCTATGACGGAGCTCAAGGTGTTAATAAATGAGGGCAAGATGGTAATAAAACTATAAACGAGGACAAGATGTTAGTAGAGCTGTAAATGATGCCAAGATGTTAATAAAGCTATAAATGACTGCAAATTGTTAATAAAGCTATAAAAAGGGCAATGTGCTAATAAAACTATAAATCATGGCAACATGTTAATAAACCTATAACGGAGCTCCGGGTGTTAATAAATGAGGGCAAGATGTTAATAAAGCTATAAACAAGGGCAAGATATTAATAAATCCATAAGTGATGGTAGGGAGTTAATACAGCTATAAATGAGGGTAAGATGTTAATAAATCTATAAACGGGGGAAATGAGTTAATACATCTATAAATGAGCGCAAGGTGCAGTAAAGCTAAAAATGAGGGCATGGTGTTAATAACCTATAAGTAAGCGCAAGATGTTAATAAACCGATAAATGAGTGTAAGATGTTAATAAACTTATAAATGAGCTCAAAGTGTCAATAAACGTATAAAGGCGCTCACGGTGTTAATAAACCTATAAATAGGAGCCATGTTTTAATAACTTATAAATGAAGGCAACATGCTAGTAAACCTAGCAAGGGCAAGATGTTAATAAAGATATAAATGAGAGCAATTTTTAATACACCTATAAATGAGGACACGATGTTAATAAAGCTATAACTGGGGACAAGTTGTTAATAAAGCTATAAATGAGTGCAAGATGTTATTAAAGCTATAAATGAGGACTAGATGTTAATAAAGCTATAAATGAGTGCAAGAAGTTGATAAACGTAAAACTGAGGGCAATATGCTATTAAAGCTATAAATGAGGGCAAGATTTTATTAAACCTATAAATGAAGGCACAATGTTATTAAAACTGTAAATAATGGCACGATGTTAATAAACTTATAAATGAGGGCAAGAAGTTAATAAACCTGTGAATGAGGGCACGATGTTACTAAACATATAAATGAGGACACAACGGTAATAAACCTATAGATGAATTCACGATGTCAATAAACCTATAAATGAGGGCACAATGCTAATACTCCTTTAAATGAGGGCACAATGTTAATAAACCTATATATGAGGGCATGATTTAAATACACCTATAAATGAGAGCACAATGTTAATAAACCTATAAATGAGAGCACGATGTTAATAAACCTATAAATGAGGGCACGACGTTAATAAACTTCTAAACGAGGACACGATGTTAATAAACATATAAATGAGGGCACGACATTGATAAAACTATAAACGAATGCACGATGTTAATAAACCTAGAAACGAGGACTCGATGTTAATACAACTATAAATGAGGGCATGGTGTTAATAAACCTATAAATGAAGGCGCGACGTTAATAAACCCATAAATTAGACACGACGTTAATAACCTATAAATGAGGGCACGACGTTAATAAACATATAAATGAGGACACGACGTTAATAAACATATAAATGAGGGCACGATGTCAGTACGCCTATAAATTAGGGCATGATGTTAATACACCTATAAATGAGGGCACGGTGTTAATAACCTATAAATGAGGGCACGATGTTAATCCACCTAATAATGAGGACACGATGTTAATTAAACCTATAAATGAGGGTACGATGTTAATAAACCTATAAATGAAGGCACGATGTCAATACACCTATAAATGAGGGCACGATGTTAATAAACCTATAGATGAGTGCACGATGTTAGTACACCTATAAATTAGGGCATGATGTTAATACGCCTATAAATTAGGGCACGGTGTTAATAACCTATAAATGAGGGCACGATGTTAATTAAACGTATAAATGAGGGTGTTGCGAGGCTATTTCTAGTTCAATTTCCACTAGTAATGTTACTGCCAGGAATGTTAGCTGGTTTGTTTCTGCGTGTTGCAGATGTTGATGTGTAGTTGACAATCTGGGTCACTCACGCTGACAGCATACATGGTTCTTGTACAATGATGAGGATGAAGAGACATTGGTGTGCAGAGACGCGAATGTGTTTAGGCTCATATGTAGTTGTACAAACACCCAGTCACACTTGTACTACAGTCAATGATGGTTGGAACTACTTGTGATGGTTCATACATTTATTGACAGGACTAACATGTTGAATCACACAGAAACAGTCAATGTAAACAAGTTCATGTACATCATGTCAATGGAAATCGCTTGGTACATATCAAGCAGTCTAATACTTGTGAACATTCAAATATGCGGGCATGTCACTAGTGGTATGATCGTTTAATGTGCAGTTCATAATGCCGCTCTGGTATCCCTGACTGAACGCGTCAGATACCTTACCAGGGCCGTCGTACACCTTGGCATAACACGCCAATCATATCTGTACATGCGGTAGAATAGTTGCCATTACACAGACCTGACGATGACGTCAGCTGTGAATTCTTCATTAAGCAGGTTGCATGAATCATGCTTTAATGTTTGTGTAGATATACCGCCAACCTGCGGTTTCCACCATATATAACTTCGTCACTGGACTTCTGATCATATAAGACAAATAGTCTTGAATAGCTACCTTGAGCACAAATATAAGTTCTGCTTTACAGGAATCGTGAACTGTTCTCACAGCTAGGTAAGCCTTTACCAAATTCTGTCACCGAATACATAATAATGGCAAAGTCGGTGTTACCTTGAAACGAATCCTCAGAACACAATAATAACACTGTCGTCCTTCCTGACGCACAGAAAATCACTGGGAGGAAAACTGCCAACGCAGTCACTTCGAAGATTTTCCTTCCCCAGAATACAATGGACATACATCGTCCTACAGAAGCCAGATAGCAACACTACCCTCACGGAAGTCTAATTTTGCGCGTAACCACTATGCTTGGCGTATAGCCCAGAACTGTTTTACCTTTGACCCAAAAGGTCAAACACAATGAATGAACAAACAAGGGAGATAACCCATAATCAACCTGACACAGCAAAGTTAAGACATAGTCACCTTAACTTTGACCAGGGTGAAAAACATACAACCATTAAATTGACATTTGAAACTCCATCAAAAAGGCCGCAACATATTACTACACCCCCCCCCCCCCCCCCCCCCCCCCCCCCCCCCCCCCCCACCCCCCCCCACCCCCCCCCCCCCCCCCCCCACCCCCCCCCCCCCCCACCCACCCCCCCCCTCTGTAAAAAAAATGACACACATTTTTTTTTAAAATATCAATGAGCAAGATAGCACAAGCATCAATTATGTGCTCATGAAAGAATGAACCTAATATCAGGTACAATAGACGCATAAATAAAGCGTCTGGAGAGAGTAAAAATCATCCCCCATCACAAGAGAAAATATTTCCTTTAGCAAAACAAACTCGGAGAGGTACCATCAAAGAAATCTAAGTTTCTGGCAATACCAATCATAGATATCACAAATTGTCAAATACCATAATTATAGTAATATACAAATATCATGAACTACAGTGCTATACCATCAACATATTTAATGGATATATATCATTGATGGACATAACCAAATTGTTAAAGTCATATACAACATTATGATATTAAGAACAGACATAAGTCTGGAAGTGTATCAGGAGATCTAGGACATAAGATTTAAATGGAATCATGTGGGCATCTAGACAATACGTCTGCCATCACATTATCCGAACCACGGATAGCTCGCACCGTGAAATGGAAAGGTTGAAGAGCAATAGCATAACGAGTAGATCTCGAGCTCTTCAAATCCTTACTTTGCATAGCTGTAAGAGCTTTTTGGTCGGTTTCCATAATGAA
This sequence comes from Oreohelix idahoensis, assembly GCA_024509875.1. Taxonomy (NCBI): domain Eukaryota; kingdom Metazoa; phylum Mollusca; class Gastropoda; order Stylommatophora; family Oreohelicidae; genus Oreohelix; species Oreohelix idahoensis. The sequence continues at coordinate 81,124 of JAMPIV010010840.1, read as the reverse complement.
ATGCGCGCCCAGAAGGAACCTTTGTAGCTTAAGAATGGACCAAACCATGGCCAACAATTCACGGTCTAAAACCGAGTAGTTCCTTTCTGCCGCATTTAGCTTCCTAGAAATGTACATTACAGGATGCAAAGTTCCTGAATACTCCTGCATTAGTGCCGCTCCAATCCCAGTGGAAGAGGCATCACTACGGAGGACAAAAGTCTTATCAATCGTTGGAAGTCTTAAGATAGGATGAGATGAGAATAAATTCTTAACCTGATCCAATGACGATTGGCATTCTTGGGACCAACGCACCATATTAGGAGAACCTTTTTTTAATAACGTTGAAAGTGGTGCCATAATGGAGGATAGATTACCAATGAATCTTCCATAGAATTGTATTAATCCAAAGATACTACGCACTTGCTTCTTTGTCTTCGGGACTGAGATATTTAATATCTTAGAAATGTTTTGGTCCTCTGTCATCAACAGACCATGACCAACCCGATGACCTAGGAAAGAAATTTCACTAAACCCGACAAAAGCTTTAGAGGGTTTTGCAGTCAACTTATGCTCACGTAGAGTAGATAGTAATTCATTTAAACCCAAATAGTGTTCTTCCCAAGTATCACTGAATAGACAGATGTCGTCCAAATAGGCGATGACATGTCACTAGTGATATGTTCGTTTAATGTGCAGTTCATAATGCCGCTCTGGTATCCCTGACTGAACGCGTCAGATACCTTAATAACTCCGTCATCCAATGGACGAGCACTTAACTCATGTAATCCTATTACCAGGGCCGTCGTACACCTTGGCATAACACGCCAATCATATCTGTACATGCGGTAGAATAGTTGCCATTACACAGACCTGACGATGACGTCAGCTGTGCATTCTTCATTAAGCAGGTTGCATGAATCATGCTTTAATGTTTGTGTAGATATACCGCCAACCTGCGGTTTCCACCATATATAACTTCGTCACTGGACTTCTGATCATATAAGACAAATAGTCTTGAATAGCTACCTTAGCACAAATATAAGTTCTGCTTTACAGGAATCGTGAACTGTTCTCACAGCTAGGTAAGCCTTTACCAAATTCTGTCACCGAATACATAATAATGGCAAAGTCGGTGTTACCTTGAAACGAATCCTCCGAACACAATAATAACACTGTCGTCCTTCCTGATGCACAGAAAATCACTGGGAGGAAAACTGCCAACGCAGTCACTTCGAAGATTTTCCTTCCCCAGAAACAATGGACATACATCGTCCTACAGAAGCCAGATAGCAACACTACCCTCACGGAAGTCTAATTTTGCGCGTAACCACTGCGCATGGCATATAGCCCAGAACTGTTTTACCTTTGACCCAAAAGGTCAAACACAATGAATGAACAAACAAGGGAGATAACCCCTAATCAACCTGACACAGCAAAGTTAAGACATAGTCACCTTAACTTTGACCAGGGTGAAAAACATACAACCATTAAATTGACATTTGAAACTCCATCAAAAAGGCCTCAACAGAGGGTACGATGTTAATAAACCTATAAATGAGGACATGATGTTAATACACCTATAAATGAGGGCACGATGTTAATACACATATAAATGAGGGCACGATGTTAATAAACCTATATAATAGGGCACAATGTTAATACACCGATATCTGAGGGCGCGATGTTAATACACCGATATTTGGCGGCACGATGTTAATACACCTGTAAATGAGGGCACGATGTTAATACACGTATAAATGAGGGCACGATGTTAATATACCTATAAATGAGGGCACGATGGTAATAAACCTATACATGAGGGCACGATGGTAATAAACTTATAAATGAGGGCACCATGTTAATAAACCTATAGATGAATTCTCGATGTCAATAAAACTATAAATGAGGGCACGATGCTAATACTCCTATAAATGAGGGCACAATGTTAATAAACCTATAAATGAGGGCACGGCTTTAATAAACATATAAATGAGAACACAACGTTAATAAACCTATGAAAGAGGGCATGACGTTAATAAATCTCTAAATGAGGGCACCATGTTAATAAACCTAAAAATGAGGGCACGATGTTAATATACCTATATATGACGGCACGATGATAATACACCTATAAATGAGGGCACGACGTTAATAAACTTATAAACGAGGACACGATGTTAGTAAACCTATAAATGAGTTCACGGCGTTAATAAACCTATAAACGAGGGCACGATGTTAATAAACCTATAAATTAGGACTTGATGTTAATACAACTATAAATGAGAGCACGGTGTTAATAAACCTATAAATGATGGCACGACGTTAATAAATCCATAAATGAGACACCACGTTAATACACCTATAAATGAGGGTACGGTATTAATAACCTATATATGAGGGCACGATGTTAATACACCTATAAATGAGGGCACGATGTTAATACACCTAATAATGAGGACACGATATTAGTAAACCTATAAATGAGGGTACGATGTTAATAAACCTATAAAGAAGGACAGGATGTTAATACACCTATAAATGAGGGCACGATGTTAATACACATGTAAATGAGGGCACGATGTTAATACACCTATAAATGAGGGCTAGATGTTAGTATACCATGAAATTAGGGCACGGTGGTAATAAACCTATACATGAGGGCACGATGGTAAAAAACCTATAAATGATGGCACGACGTTAATAAGCCTATAAATGAGGGCACGACGGTAATAAACCTATAAAAGAGGGCATGACGTTAGTAAATCTCTAAATGAGGGCACCCTGTTAATAAACCTAAAAATGAGGGCACGATGTTAATATACCTATAAATGAGGGCACGATGTTAATAAACCTATAAATGAGGGCACGATGTTAATATACCTATAAATGAGGGTATGATGTTAATACATTTATAAATGATGACACGATGTTAATACATTTATAAATGAGGGCACGATATTAATAAACCTATAAATGAGGGCACGATGTTAATACACACATAAATGAGGGTACGATGTTAATAAACTTATAAATGAAGGCACGATGTTTATACACCTATAAATGAGGGCACGATTTTAATACACCTACAAATGAGGGCACGATGTCAATAAACCTATATATGAGGGCACAATTTTAATGCACTTATAAATGAGGGCACGAAGTTAATACACCTATAAATGAGGGCACAATGTTAATACGCCTATAAATGAGCTCAATGTGTCAAAAACGATATAAAGGAGCTCATGGTGTTAATAAACCTATAAATAGGGGCCAGGTTTTAATAACTTATACATGAGGGCAAGATGCTATTAAAACTATAAATGAGGGCAAGATGTTAACCTATGCATGAGGGCAAGATGTTAGTAAGCCTATAAATGAGTGCAAGATGTTAATGAATTTATAAATGAGTGCAAGGTTTTAATATACATGTAAATGAGCTCGTTGTCAATAAATCTATAAATGAAGTCAAGATGTTTAAAAACCTATAAATGAGCTTAAGGTGTTAATAAACCTATAACGGAGCTCATGGTGTTAATAAATGAGGGCAAGATGGTAATAAAACTATAAACGAGGACAAGATGTTAATAAAGCTGTAAATGATGCCAAGATCTTAATAAAGCTATAAATTACTGCAAGTTGTTAATAAAGCTATAAATTAGGACAATTTGCTAATAAAACTATAAATCAGGGCAAGATGTTAATAAACCTATAACGGAGCTCAGGGTGTTAATAAATGAGGGCAAGATGTTAATAAAGCTATAAACAAGGGTGTTACCGTATATTTACGGTCACCACAAATGTTAAGGTGGGATTTACGTTATGTTATGTAGGAACGTAACAATATCCTTTCTGTGTACTGTTGTAGTCTGTCCGACCTGGGCCAAACAGCTTTGGTATGCGTGATTAGCTCACCAGGCGTTGAGGCGCTAACATGGTGTCATGTTGACATCCGAACATCAGACATTTCTTGTATGTGAGGTACTCGAAGTTTGTGTGGTTGACAAGTGATGTGGGTATGTAGAAACACGAATGCGTTTAGGCTCTTTAGTTAGTAAACAAGGCACCCACTCACTCACATGCAGTAGTCAGTAATTGTAGAAACTGCTGGAACTTTCAACCATTTATTTACGTGACACAGTGACATTAACAGTTACAGTCAAATGGACGAGAATCAAGGACATCATATATATTGGAAATGATTGGCAAAACATCTGGCATTATAAAGCTTGAACCACTCATCTATAAGGACGTTATCGACAATGGTCTGTCCTTTAACAACTGTTCATATGTGGTAATAAATAGGAATATCGAACATCATCAGTTTTGTATAGCTCGTAGGTATGATGCTAATAACGCTGGCTTGAGAACATATTCTTTTTCCTACTGTAGCTCAGGGCCCCTGACTGAACGCGTCAGGTAGTCCTTTAACAAATATAGTTGCTTAATATAGAAGTCTGTGAACTTGTAAATAAAGTCAAGACTTCATCTGGCTTCACCTGCCAGGTACTTCTTCTTCTGCTCAAAGTTATAGGCCGTAATGACGGGCCTTATAATGGTTGATAAACAACTGTACATTTTTTTCCACAGGCATGTATTATCTTCCATGCTGAAACATACCGCCATGCTGCGGGTTTCATATCAATATACTTTCATTGTGCTTCTGTAAAGTACTTCAACGAATAGACCTAATTGGCTACGTCAAGCACACATAATGGACTCTGGATCACAAGAACTGTGAGCGCTACTCACAGGTTCATACTAAATGTTCTGCAAACTTTGCATAATAATTAAGTTATTTTACCTTGGACAGAATTCCGAGAAATACACAAATAACTACTGTCGTCATTCCAGACGAACAGAATAACTCTGGGGAGAATCACTAAGATCACAAGACTATCTTTCCCCCAGATAATGCAGAGAAGAAACAACGGACATCTTCGTCCGGCAGAAACCAGCTCATCACTCCCAGACGGAAGTCTTGTCGGTTCGCGCTAAAAACTAGCGCATGCGTAGACAGAACAGATTTGAGAACAGTAAACTATCCCGTCTTAAGAAAAAATAAACACAGGGAAGGTAACCCCTAATCAACCTGTGTCAGGGAGTTAACATACAGTTCTGTACCTTCGATTATCAAAAGTATTAAATAGATTTACATCTTCTGGAACCGTCAAAAATGACGGCAACAAAGGGAAAGATGTTAATAAAGCTATAAATGAGGGCAAGATATTAATAAATCCATAAATGAGGGTAAGGAGTTAATACAGCTATAAAGGAGGGCAAGATGTTAATAAATCTATAAACGATGGTAAGGAGTTAATACAGCTATAAATGAAGGCAAGGTGCAGTAAAGCTAAAAATGAGGGCACGGTGTTAATAAACCTATAGGTGGGTGCAAGATGTTAATACACATATATATGAGTGCAAGGTGTTAACAAACCTATAAATGAGCTCAGTGGGTCAATAAACGTATAAAGGAGCTCACGGTGTAAATAAACCTATAAATAGGAGCCATGTTTTAATAACTTATAAATGAGGGCAACATGCTAATAAACCTAGCAAAGGCAAGATGTTAATAAAGCTATAAATGAGGGCAATATTTTAATACACCTATAAACGAGGGCAAATGTAAATAAGCTATAACTGAGGACAAGATGTTAATAAAGCTATAAATGAATGCAAGATGGTATTAAAGCTATAAATGAAGACTAGATGCTAATAAAGCTATAAATGAGTGCAAGAAGTTGATAAACCTAAAACTGAAATATGTTAATAAAGCTATAATGAGGGCAAGATGTTATTAAACCTATAAATGAGTTCACAATGTTAATAAAACTGTAAATGATGGCACGGTGTTGATAAACCTATAAATGATGGCAAGAAGTTAATAAACCTGTAAATGAGGGCATGATGTCACTAAACCTATAAATGAGGGCACAAATGTAATAAACCTATAAATGAGGGCACGATGTTAATACACCTATAAAAGAGGGCACGATGTTAATAAACCTATAAAAGAGGGCACGATGTTAATAAACCTATAAATGAGGGCACGATGTTAATAAACGTATAAATGAGGGCACGACGTTAATAAACCTATAAACGAGGGCACGATGGTATAACACCCATAAATGAGGGCACGACGCCAATAAACATATAAATGAGGGTACGCTGTTAATAAACCTATAAATGGGGCGCGATGTTATAAAACCTATAAATGTGGGCACGACGTTAATAAACATATAAATGAGGGCACGATGTTAATAAACATATAAAGGAGGGCACGTTGTTATTAAAGCTATAAATAGGTGCAAGATGTTAATAAACCTATACCTGATGGCACGATGTTATTAAACCTATAAATGAGGGCACGATGTTAATAAACCTATTAATGAGGGCACGATGTTAATACACCTATAAATGAGGACACGATGTTAATAAACCTATAAATGAGGGCACGATGTTAATAAACCCATAAATGAGGACAATTTGCTAATAAAACTGTAAATGAGGGCACGATGTTAATAAACCTATAAATGAGGGCACGATGTTAATAAACCTTTAATTGAGGGTACGATGTTAATAAACTTATAAATGAGGGCACGATGTTAATAAACCTATAAATGAGGGCACGATGTTAATCAACCTATAAATGAGGGCACGATGTTATTAAAGCTATAAATCGGTGCAAGATGTTAATGCACCTAAAATAGATGAAAAGATGCTAATAAGCCTATGAAGGTTTAATGTGATGAATGTAGTTATTGGAATACTTAGATTCTAGTTTACTTGAAGCCTTAAAGTCACAAAGTAGAAATGAAGGATAGATGGCACAGTGAAGACAGAGACAAAAGGCAGTAATTATACTAGCTGCAACGGTATTTGTTGTTGCTGTTACTGTATTTGTTGTTGCTGGCAGCCTGGAGTTACTGTTTCAGTTACTGTCAGTTGAGGACTTTCAAACGTTGGAGCTTCGCTCATCCAGAGGGTTCCCCGTGGCTGTTCAGTCAAATTTCCGGCCGTAAACATTTCTTCAAACGCCGACGCCCGGGTTTGAACCATGAACACCTGGTCGCCAGTACAACGCCGAAGCCATTACACCAGCGCGGCTCCCTGAGCAAACACATTGATATCGATGTCAGTAATGGACAACCAAGGAAAAGCATCGACAAATCAATACACATGGAATGAGTTGTTTGTCGAATACAGCCGATAAATGTCGATATGACCAGGTACAGAAGTCGCAGAAATTGTGGAACAACAGGGTAGTCGAAACTGCGAACTTGAAAGAAGGTCAGGTAGTTTGGAGATATACCTGAGTTTGGAGACTGGCCAATCAGTAAAGTAGACATAACACAAACAAATTGACAACTTGGGAAAACCAGAGCGAAATCTAATGAAGATGGATTAATAAATTAGGAGACACATAAAACAAATACAACATGTTTCTTATCCCTCGTTTCAACAGAGACTTATGACGTTGTCACCTATTCCATCTGCGCAATAATTACAAGAAAAAAGAGAACATAAATAATTATATTAGAAGTAATAACTGTTGTAATTATTAGTAATAACAAATGTTGTTAACTTTTTAAATTAGTGAAGACAGTATCGTGTTCAACCCCTAATGTATTGTAATTAAGACATAACCTTCAATATTTTCAATTGCTGGCCTAATTTTACCGACAGTCTTCTTTCTAATTGTTTGTTCCTTATTGTACGCCAATTACTTAGATGTTAGAACTCTGTGTGTGTGGTGTGGTGGTTTTTGTCTTTTTATAGTCTTAAAAGCCCGTACTTGCTGTGGTACTTTAAAATAAACAAAAGTTAAGCGACTGAAAAGATTGTGCGTCTGTATGCGAGTTTGCTTGTGCTGATTATGCTTGATGGAGGCTAGGGGGTGTGGGCTCCTTATGGTGGGGGCCCTCGGGCACTGTCTGATTGCCCGACCGTTCAGTCCACCCCTGGCGTAGGCGATGATGTTTATCTATCGATCTAAAACTTGATCTTCCCATGTCATAGTGTCACGTTGTTCCTCTTTGAACATGTAACAGAACACAAAGTTCTAGGGATCACGATTGACCAGCACTTAACGGGGAACTCCCATGTACGGAATTTAACCAAACACTTAGCTCAAAAGACGTACCAGCTAGCCAAAATAAAACACTTCTTAGACGCAGACACTAGACTATTGTTCTACACCTCACATATACAGACACATCTAGATTATTGCTCTACACTATGGGATGGTTCCCTGCTTCCATCTCGAAGACACTGCACTCCCTGCAAAAGAGAACAGTACGTCTGATCACCGATAATCACACGACACCACACACAAGGACAGGAAAGAACCCAAAATACTGTCCCTAAAAAAACGTCTTCTCTACAACAAAGCCAAGCTGACTCACGCAATTCTATCTAACAATGCCCCGCCGTACCTACGATCATTGTTTCAAACCAGTAGAAGAGAGGGACAACAATTACATCAGTTACGTCTGCCCAAACCTAGGATCGACCTGTTCAAAGATAGTCTAGCCTACTCTGGAGCCTACTTATGGAACAGCCTTCCACACCACCTAAAAAAGCCTACCTACACAATATTCTTTTAACAAAGCACTTTTCAAACACTTCCTCAACACTGATTATCTACCCCCATAGAAACAACATTTGCCTGTCAACATCTCATCCATAGGTCAACATTTCTTTTCCTCTTCCACTCGTTTTTTGTGAATAATTTGTTTTATATCCATGTAATATTATTATATTATTATATTCACTTTAAAATATTATTATATAATGTAATGTATGTGAGAATGTACCCACATACCACTGTACTTTAGAAATGTTTTCGTTTGCATAAATGGGATGATGTACGAGTATGAGAATAAGCAGATATTACATAATAATTTTTTTTTAACTGCTCAAAGACTTTACCTGCCACAGAAGTGCGTAAGAAAGTGTTATTATTATTGTTATTTCATTTTCCACCAAGAATGCATGGATATAAGCGAGAATGTGTTTATCTAATGTTTGTATTGATGATTGATGACACATTCAAAAATACAGATTAATTGTAGACGGTTTGACCGCATGAGTGAGTGTCGGTATACAGACTTATTTATTTTTATTTATTGTTTTATTTATTTTATTTTATTATTACTTTTTTCCCCAATTACTATCTTGTTTGTTTAAAACAAAAAACCTACTCATTTTTTATTGTGATTGCATACTGTAAATGAATGCTGTTATGTTAACTTTATAATGTTGCATGCCTTTAAATTAATGCTTAAAGTAACATGTGGGAATGAAAGGATATAGTATGCAAGATAAATGAGAGTGGAAGGGCAGAATGTTAGACGGGCCTGCGCGCCCAAATCTTAACCCTTCGAAAATAAAGTTCGTTCGTTCGTTCGTTCGTTCTTTTTTTTTTTCCTTTTGCCCTTTCCCTATATCTCTTTCCTTTTATTTTTTTTTTTTCTTAATATTTCGATTTCACCTATTCTGATCACGTGCCTGTGACGGTATTGCCTCCCCTGCTTTGCAGTAGTGGTCCAACAGTGGCCAAAACCCAAGAGTGTCTAATATGGGCCTTCAATGGTGTTTACCTTCGCACAAGATTACTCTTGGCAAAGATGTAGATAGAAGGGTAATGATACGTCTATTACTAAGGAGTATTCACAAGATATTCAGATAAGCGAAAACAATGCTGCTTTGGCTAAGCACGTTAATTCTAGAATCTGCCGACCACTTTTGTGAAGAATTAAGCAATGATTAGTTTTAGCTCGTTTAAGCCCCCACCTCTGATTAACTCAAGGGAATTCTTATTATTCTGGTATAGCTCAGTTTAGAGTGTGTGTAGTAAATTGACTGAGACAAACATGAAGTAACTTTAAAATGATTAAATTGAAGTTAAATTTGTAAATTTACAAATAATAAAATTTAATAATCACTTAAGTTTTAAGAGTTTGAAAATAATTTGAATAGTTATGGATCAACAAAAGTTGTCATCACGGTCGAGATAGGAGGTAACGGTTTTTTACAAGAAGTTCAAGTGGCAGCATATATTGAACTTAGCTGCCAATGACGGTTCTGCTCCTTCTGATGGGTTGGTTCTTTTCACACTGCTCACACTCGTCGCTGGTCAAGGTTGTCGGATGTAGCTCGTTTCCCAGACATGTCAGGGAGAGTCTACAAAGCTGGTCCTTCGTCTTAAAGCTCAGGCCACTGTTCCCTCCCTGTTCAAGAGATAGTACTTTCTGCTGATACCACCAATAAGCCAATACTGGCTCACAGACTTTTTGCTCAGATAAATAAAAGACACTGGCAGTTGCCTTATTACACGTGTATTTGGGGTCGTTAATTTGAACTTTAATTCCCTTTCTGACTCCGTGTGTTTCCTTCAGTTTCCTCAGACAGCGGCTTTCCTTATTAAAATGATAGAGATTTCCTGGGCTGAATTGTAAGTCCTGATGAATACTCTAATAAAAGGTGTCCAGTCTGATAAATGGAAATTCTGAATTCTAACTGGCACGTCTGGTGTCTTTGGCAAGCGTGAATCTCACAGTGAAAAAGCTTGAGAAAATGGTCAGATTATATTCAATGCCTTCCCAAGCATTCGTTGTTATGAAGCTCAAATGATCAGCCAATCTGATTTGAATATTTTGCATGACTCATCTGGTGCAAACTTTCAAACATTACTTTTCTGAAAATGGGCTGTAAACATCCACTTGCCGGGCACGCGAACTTACAGACATATCGGTAACCTCACACGACAATGTGTGTAAGATGTAACAAATTATTACTTTCGCTAAAGTAATGTCTTATCTGTTGCTTGAGCACACACAAAATCCGTCTAGTTACAACCTTGGCGGAGACTCACCCGTGTCTTATCAGTGATTAAGCAGATTGCACTGGGCGATGTACATGTTAATCTGTGTACTGATATCGGCCGCGCCTGCGATTAACAAACTTCGTTGTCGATAATGTTCTCTCAGCCGCTTCTGCAAATGTTTAGTATTATCATTCACAAGGAGTGTCAGATAAACAGACAAGACCCAATATATTGAAAGTAGTGAAAGAATGCAGATACAAAATATCTGCTACTTAGCAGAGAAAGAAAGAAAGAAAGTGCGCCAATTGAAAGCACGCAATAAAATCCGTACCACAAATGTACCGATTACTGCCGTAGTGAAACAGAGATTAGGAAGAAGCAGGGGTCGCCCGAATCCATTCTGTGACATTGCCCAATGAATGTTGGCTTCCCTTTTTCTGATCTTTGTGAATGTATTATTTTTTTTGGTTTATTATCTTTGTTTGGCCATTCTTCATTTTTTATCTTATCCATCAGGCTTGAGCCCTGGCATCAGTTATTTCTGTTATCTTTCTCAGATGCTTTAGTCGGGGGGAGGGGGGTTTAATTAAATTCAGTATCAAGATAAATCAATTACGTCTGTCAAACCAAGTGACGTTGTTAGTGCGTACTTTCCTTCACGTGGGTTTTGAGAAGGCAACACGGAGATTGACTACAAGATCAGTGTTTTCATTCATGGATTGTCATCAGTAATTTTTTTTTTCTAACTAAAGAGCATTCACTCTCTCGTGTGTGTTCGCTATTATTTTACTTGTATCCACCCCATTTACTCAGTGACTCACTCATCAGCCCACTCCGTTCATTCCTTACAAAAGCGCAATAATTTGTTTGTTTACTCAGTCGTTCACTCATCTGCTCACTCAGTATGCGAAAAGTTAGTCTAAGATCTGGGTCTTCTGTGGTTACGTAAATGTGCCACTCACGCGGGGTAATCTGCTAGACAGTAGTTTCTGTCTAATATTGGTCATTTTAATTGAACCCGTTTCAGCTGCATCAGACACTACAGGATTGAACCGCTCTTTGTTAACTGACATCTTTTGTTTGGCAGTTTCTAAGTCCAGATTTACACCTCAGCTAGCAGTCATGCTTTGAAATTTTGTATGTCTGATTTCGTAAGTAAAATAATTGGAGATTTAGCATTGATTCCAGCGACAGATTGTTTTCAATATTCAGGTCATATCGAGAGAAAAAGAGAATTAACGTTGTTTGCATATAAACATTTCTTACAAATGCCGTATATGGTTTGATAAAGTGTTATGAAAACTAAGCTTTATATAACAGTTGATTCTTGAAGACGATCTTGCGAGGGAAGTCTTTTATTTTTGTTTGTTTGTGTGTTATTGTTTTCTTTAATCGTTTGTTTTTCTTTCTTTTGTTTACTGTTTATGCTGTCAAGCAACGCTGGCGGTACTCATTATTCGGGTTGTGTCCACTGCGCTTACTGCGGCATTGTATGTTGTCATGTTGGGTTAGCATCAGTGGTACCTATACCTTGTAGCGGTATGGCAGCTTGTGTACCCTGACAATCCCCAGAGCTATGCCAGTGGGAGTTTTACTCCTGGTAGGTTCAACCATGCTGGACTGGTCTGCATGGGTAGGGGTCAGACAAAAGCTGGTACCCTGGTCCTGCAGGTTGGGGGTTTTAGCACAGGGCCGACACCCCTGTCTCTGTAAAAAATCGCACACGTTACGGAAACAGCAATAAATGAAAAAACTTTGATGCGGGACGGACATCCGGAATCTCAGGCTCTTATGACTGACAGTGGTGAAAGCCGAAAGGAAGCCACTGGCATGAAAACGGATGCCCAGACCGCAAAACACGAAACCAGAATTGGTTTTTGGAATGTCAGAGCTGTGAATGAGGCGGGAGGGCTGGGACGGATCACAGCGGAGATGGGGAATTACAAACTACGTATCCTGGGAGTGGGCGAGAGCGGATGGACAGGAGTGGGGAGAATGGAAACAGCTACGGTGGAGACAGTGCTTTGTTCTGGTAGAGAGGACGGTCAGCACAACGAGGGTGTGGCCATTGTCCTTAAGAAAGGAGTGGAAGGGTCTCTGCTGGAATGGAAACCCATTAACAACAGCCTAATAAGAGCAGGACTGAGAGGGAGATTCGCCAGCACCACAATTGTGCAGTGTTATGCACCAACAGACGACGGCGATGGAGAGATCGGGGACGAGTTCTATCAACAGGTACAAAAGGAAATGGAAACTGTACCCAGGTACGATCTTATTATAGTAATGGGAGATCTAAATGCGAAAGTTGGAACACACAATGATTATAACGAAGGAGTGGTGGGGAAATGCGGCGGTGGAGCTGTAAACGAGAATGGGGACAAATTAATCGGCTTCTGCAATGTTAACAACCTGGTCATTGGAGGAACACTTTTTCAACACAAAGAAGTGCACAAGTTAACATGGGAATCACCAAACGGACGAGACAAAAACCAGATAGATCACATAATGATCAATGGCAGATGGAGACATGCACTACAAGACGTGAAAGTAAGAAGAGGCGCAGATGTGGGAAGTGATCATCACCTAGTAGTAGCAAGACTGAGGGTGAGGCTCGGAGCTGCTGGACCACTTGCAGTCAAACAGAAAAGATATAACATCACGAAACTTAAGGACCCCCTCACCAGAAAAGCGTTCGTGGTCGACGTAAAGAGACGATATCTGATTACCAAAAGCCAGGAAAGAACAGAAACCGACGATGTGGACCAGAAATTCAACACCATATCAACAATATACAAAGAAAGCAGCAAGTCATGCTTGGGATTCCAGGAAAGAAGGGGCCAAGACTGGATAACACCAGAGACGCTAAACACCATAGCGAAGAGAAAGGAAATGAAAGGAAAGAAAACAGAGGCTAAGTCTCCCAGGTTAAAGGCAATATATGGTGAACGGTGCAGTCAGCTGGACAAGGAAGTGAAACGTCATTCCCGTGCTGACAGAGGGACATTTCTGGATGACCTTGCGGAACAGGCAGAGGAGGCGGCGCTGAGAAATGAACAAAGCACAGTTTATAAAATAACTAAAGCTATCAGTGGAAAACGAGGTGCAAACAACATAACGTTAGTAAGAGACAAGCAAGGAAATCTCATCACCACAGCACAGGGGCAGGAAACAAGATGGGGAGAGCACTTCAGAGAAACACTGAATAAGGAACCACCAGAGACTCAGCTGAATGTTCCTGAGGCTGAAAGTGACTTAGACGTAAATACAGACATTCCACGAAAAGAAGAAATTATCACAGCTATCAAAGGGCTTAAAAATGGAAAAGCGCCTGGTCACGACAGTCTGAATGCTGAGCTATTCAAGACAGACCCTGAACTAGCAGCAGAACTATTAGAACCACTATTTGCACAAGTCTGGGAAACTGAGACAACACCAACAGAGTGGAGTAAAGGAATAATTGTCAAATTGCCCAAGAAGGGCGACCTTGCAGACTGCAACAACTGGAGAGGAATTACCCTCCTCTCAGTTCCCAGCAAAATACTAGGCAGGATAATCATCCAGAGAATTTCAAAAGCAGTTGACCATAAACTGAGGAAAGAACAAGCGGGCTTCAGAAAGAACAGAAGATGTGCAGATCATATATTTGCCCTCAGGAACATTATAGAGCAGTGCTCAGAACGGCAGAGACAGCTGTACATTAACTTTGTTAATTTTGAAAAGGCTTTCGACAGCATACACAGGGACAGCCTATGGAAAATTCTGAGGGCTTATGGAATTCCCAGCCGCATTGTTTCCAGTATAAAAAGCCTCTATTCTAACTTTACGTGCAGTGTTGGATCGAGTAATGTAACTTTCGAAGTGAAAACAGGAGTACGACAGGGATGCCCCTTATCAACAACATTATTTTTGACAGTCGTGGATTGGGTGGTGCGCCGGGCGGCAGAGGAATTGGATGGACAGCGTTTTCTACACTGGAGGATTTGGAGTGTGCAGATGACGTTGCACTGCTCGCGCATTCGCATCAACACATTCAGGACAAAGCCGATGGACTGAGGGGACCCTGATACCATCACAAGAACAGCTATGCTGTGGACCCCCGGGGGAAAGCGAGGGAGAGACCGACCAAAAACAACTTGGCGGAGAACTGTGGAAGCTGAGATGCAAAGAATGAACCAGAGTTGGGGCACTGTACGAAGGATGGCCGCCGACCGAGCAGGGTGGAATCAATTTGTTGCTGCCCTACAAGACGCCACCAGGCGTGATGGCCGCTGACTGCTTTGACGGTTGGTGGTTATGGATCAAAGAAGAAGAAGAAGATGTTGGGTTAGCATTTGTGTGTGTGTGTGTGTGCGCGCGTGCGTGCGTGCGTATGTGTGTGTGTGTGCGCGCGTGTGTGCGTGCGCGCGCGTGCGTGCGTGCGTGGGGTGCGTGCGTGCGTGCGTGCGTGCGTGCGTGCGTGCGTGCGTGCGTGCGTGCGTGCGTGCGTGTGTGTGTGTGTGTGTGTGTGTGTGTGTGTGTGTGTGTGTGTGTGTGTGTGTGTGTGTGTGTGTGTGTGTGTGTGTGTGTGTGTGTGTGTGTGTGTGTGTGTGTGTGTGTGTGTGTGTGTGTGTTTTTTGTTTTTTGTTTTTTTTCACGTCACTTAGTACTTGAAATATTTCCTTTGTTCACGACTGCCAAACAATACATTTTATATAGTGGAAAAAACTTGCGTCTGATTGTTGCTTAGTGTTCATACAACGTCCAGCATACAGTGACTGCCCTAAAGGAAACACTCATATAAAAGAAAGATGGAATGAAAGAAAGAAAGAAACAATAAACAACCATATATCTGCTTTTTGAGGCCAGTATGATTAATGCCACTGGGGAAATATTACAACAACCTCATGTTAGCGCATGTATAGTGGAAGTTTGACATGTCAGTCATGTTGCTATAGTCAACTTCATTATCATCATCATAACCCTCCACTCCCAAAGGAGCATAGGCCTTCAACAAACACGTGCCAAGTCCTCCTGTCACGTGCCATCATCTCATGTTCTTTCCACGTTCTCCTTATCATTTTAACCTCTGTTTCCAGCTCTCTTCTCTATGTGCTTCTTGGGCTACCTCTGCCTCTCTTGCCCTGGGTGTTCCAGAACAAGGACTGCCTTGTAATGCTATCAGCAGGTTTCCTCAGTGAGTGTCCTATCCATCGCCATCGTCTTCTTCTCATCTCTTGTTCCACTGGCACTTGTCTAGTTCTTGTCATCAGTTCCACGTTGGTAACCTTGTCATGCCAGATATCGACACGGCTTCAAAGATGTTATATAAATTACTTGGTAAAGTCTGGGAAAAGGAAGAGATACCAGCAGAATGGAAGGAAGGGTATCTGGTTAAGTTGCCTAAGAAGGGAAATTTACAAGAGTGCACAAATTATAGAGGAATAATGTTACTATCAGTGCCAGGAAAAGTATTAAACAGGATTATCCTGAGACGAGAGATTAAAAGAGTCCTTAGACAAGCAACTGAGAGATGAATAAGCAAGTTTTCGACAAAACAGTTCCTGTACAGACCAGATAGCCACTTTGAGAATAATAGTTGAACAAAGTCTGGAATGGAATTCACCACTATACATCGGATTTGGGACTATGAAAAGGCATTTGACAGTGTAGACAGAGAATCACTTTGGACATTGATGAGGAATTATGGAGTTCCCCTGAAGATCATTAATTTAATAAAGAAAACATATGAAAACATGACATGCAGAGTTCTTCACGAAGGACAGCTTACAGAACCGTTTGGGATAAGAACAGGAGTGCGACAAGGATGCCTCTTGTCTCCATTTCTTTTCTTACTAGCAATAGACTGGGTTATGAGATCATCGACAACACACAACAGAAATGGAATCCAGTGGAATCTACTAAACAGCTTGATGATCTGGATTTTGCAGATAACTTGGCTCTTCTGTCCCATAACCGTATTCAGATGCAGGATAAATTGAAAACACTCGATGTCACAGCAATTGGGTCTGAAAATACACAGTGGAAAAGACAAAAATAATGAGAATAAATGCAGGTAATGATAAGAGGGTTGAACTTGAAAAACACCACTACAAGATGTAGAATCGTACACATATCCTGGCAGCAATATAAACACAGTTGGAGGGACAGACAGTGATATCAAAATAAGAATACAAAAAGCAAGAGGAGCTTTCATTGCATTGGGAAATATATGGAGATCAAGAAAAATCGGATCCAACACGAAAAATCTTCAACTCAAATGTGAAGTCAGTCCTATTGTATGGCTATGAAACATGGAGAACAACAAAGACAATATCCAAAACGCTACAGACTTTCATAAATGGGTGCTTGCGTAGAATAGAAATGACGTTAATAAATATGCTACAGTCAGAAAGTTGTTATTTTAGTGCTTTGATATAGTGCCCACCAAAAGACATGTTACCATGTACTTAACATTATCAAACCTTTTCATGTTGCCCCATGCAGTACCCTGGGGTGACAGGGGAAATCTTGGAAATCGTGCTACCGTAGACGTCTTACAACAGGCAGCAGGTGTTGAGGTTGTACAATTTTATCATGTATAACAAGTTGCTACGGAAACAGTCAATGCAATAACACATGAATGATGTTGTGCAGGCTTCCTGTAAGACGTCCTGCTGTAGTGGTAACTATATGCTCCATATGGAACAATGAGGAAATTCAATAGCATTGTCAAACCTAACAGGAAGTAACGAAAGCTATTATCAATCGTTTACAAACTTACAAGACCATAAGGGCATATTCATCTGTGTGAGAACATTTATGTGAATCGATCACTGGCGAATTTTTATCCTAGTTAATTTGTTATACCATTATCTTAATCCATATATAAAACTAATTTCTTTAACGGAATATTATGAATAAATGTTTAATCTACGTCATGACACAAGAAAGGATATGAGCAACATTTAAACCATGAATTTCGTAAGAGGCCACAAAAGTGAACTTGTACACGAAGCTAGCAACTTCAATATATAAATAAATGGATAAAGAACCTACAGCTGCAATAGCGTAAAGAGTTCATTGGAACAAATTTCCTGCATGAATTTATGTGCAATAACTAAACACAATGACGCAAACATTTGTGTGCGATAAAACTAGAGAACGACACAAAGGTTTTTGTAGGGAGAAACTACACATTGACAGAGACATTTTTGTTGGGGAAAAACTACACATTGACAGAGACATTTTTGTTGGGGAAAAACTACACATTGACAGAGACATTTTTGTTGGGGAAAAACTACACATTGACAGAGACATTTTTGTTGGGGAAAAACTACACATTGACAGAAACATTGTTTGGGGGGAAAACTACACATTGACAGAAACATTGTTATGGAGGAAAACTACACATTGACAGAAACATTGTTATGGAGGAAAACTAGACATTGACAGAAACATTTTTGTGGGGGAAAATACACATTGACAGAGACATTTTTGTTGGGAAAAACTACACATTGACAGAAATATTTTTGTGGGTAAAAAAAAACACACTGACAAAATGATTTTTGTGGAGTAAAACGACACATTGGCAGAAAGATTGGTGTGGTGGGAAACGACAAATTGTCAAAATGACGTGTGTGGGTAAAAACTACACATTCACAAAAAGGTTTTTGTGGGGAAAAACAACATATTGACTAAAAGATTTGTGTGGGGAAAAACTACACATTGACAAAAGATTTGTGTGGGGAAAAAAGACATTGACAATAGATTTGTGTGGGGAAAAACTACACATTGACAAAAAGATTTGTGTGGGAAAAAACGTCACGTTCACAAAAAGATTTCTGTGGGGAAAAACGACACATTGACAGAAAGAAGTTTGTTGGGAAACACGTCGCATTAACAATAGGATGTTTGTGGGCAAAGACTATACATTGGAAAAAAGATATGTGTAAGTAAAAGCTACACATTGACAGAAAGATTTTGCTATCAAAACATAGATATTACGACAGTTTCAACGAACTGCTGCTCTGTAGAACGACTACATTAGCGCTTATCGGTCAACTCAGAAAGTATACCCTTAAAATATCTCGCTTTAACCTACCATTCCTTGTCTATTAAGGTTTGTCTTGACGCACGAAACTCTAAAACACTGTCACCATAGCAACCTCCAGATGTCTTAATAATGTTAGTGCGGCTAGTTTTGTAACAAACAGAAGTCGGGCTTTTTCATTTTCTGTGTAGACAGTAGGTGTTTTTGTACAACATATGGTCTCTTTCAACTCATTTCTTTTTCTCAAACACAGAGAAACCATTACAACTGTCCCCCATGCAGGAAGCCGGCGTCAGAGTCACTGTGCTCTTGTAGTAGTTGTGTCTGTAGCATGTTGTTTTACATGACAGGGTTGTCAAACACATGTGCGACCACATATTAGTTGCCCCGTACGACATGCCTGACAGAGCAGTGGAACTATTATTTCTTTCTCATAGAATTTAAAAAAACAAAAACAAATACTAAGCAAATATGAATGATAAGGTAGTAGGTATATTAGTAAAATAAATACTGGTACAGGTAAAATAAAAAAAAGTGGAATGTATTAGGATTCTCTGTGAAGAATTCTCCGTGAAGGATTCTCTGTGAAGGATTCTCTGTGTAGTGTCTGTGAAGAGACATAGAAATAATATGACTACTACACCCTCGGGCATGTCGTACATGCCGACTGGTATGGGCTGGAGCATGGGGGCTGTCCTTGGCGAAGGTGACCTGTAAAAGGACCAGTTGCAGTGGTGGCACCATGATCCGTAACGACACAAAGGAAAATGACAGTGGATATGGATATAAGAATATGTGGATACGGATATACGCATCTGTGGATATGGATATATGTATCTGTGGATACGGATAAACGCATCAGTGTATACGGATATACGTATCTGTGGATACGGATAAACGCATGAGTATATACGGATATACGCATCAGTGTATACGGATATACGCATCAGTGTATACGGATATACGCATCAGTGTATACGGATATACGCATATTTCCACAGACATTAGCACAAAGAAAATATGGAAACAAAGGAATTAGATCTGGACAGATAATACAAGCTAACGGCACAGCAAAAGCACAGTTTAATATCAAGGACGGTTATGTGAATATGATGCTTCTTTTATAATGTAAATACAGGTAATAAAGTAGAACACCATCGGTAATTTAAATTTTTTTTTTTTTTTTTGCCGTTTATGGGGAATCATTTTCATAACGATATTTTCATTGTCAGAAAAGATTTACAGTATATTGGTGTTTATCTGGTCTTGTTCTTTTTTTTTTATTTTTTGTTTTTGTTTGTTTAAATGCAGCTGTTTCAGCTAATGTTCTGTGCTAAAGAAAGTACACATTAGTCTGTTTTGTGTGTTCGTAAAACTGATGGACAAACCCGTTTGTTATTTACTTTTTTTTTCCATGTATGTATTATGTTACAGTAATTCACCACTCACTACAACTGTACCCCCCCCCCACCCGACCCACCCCCCCCCCCCCCCCCCCACCCCCCAACCACCAATAAAAAAGCCTTGATCATTATTTCTGCTTGTCTTTGGAATTTGTCCATTTTTTAACCCTCCCCCCACATTTCGTCACAAAAACCCATACACAGATCTTATCTCCCCTTCCCTCTCCTCCCGCCCCCCACTTTTTTCTCCATACTTGTCTTTTATACTGAAAAGAAACAACGTCATCGAATGGAAGTTAATGAACTAGTCATCATCATCATCATCATCAGCAGCATCATCATCAGCATCATCATCATCATCATCATCACCATTCAACTCCCTAAGGAGTATATGGTTTATGACAAGTCTTCCTGTCACGTGCCATCAGCTCAAGGTCTTTCCATATTTACTTCATCCTCTTCTTGTCTGTCTTCAGTTCTCTTGTCCGTGTGTTCCTTGGTCTTCTTCTACCTCTCTTACCCTGGGGATTCCAGAACAAGGACTGCCTGGTAAAGCTATGTGTGTCCTATCTCAGTGTGTGTCTTATCTCAGTGGTGTGTGTCCTATCTCAGTGGTGGGTGTCCTATCTCAATGGTGTGTGTCCTATCTCAGTGTCTGTCCTATCTCAGTGGGTGTCCTATCTCAGTGGGTGTGTACTATCTCAGTGGGTGTCTGATGCGTGATGCCATATGATGATGGATGGCATCCGCATGTCTGGTTTTGTGTAGTGTGTAGATGTGTTCAGTCAAAACAATGTTCATGCAACAATAACAGGGCAATCCACATAGGACGTCAGTAAACTCACGACGTATAAAGTCAATGAGTCTTGAAACAGCCGTTGACGTTTTTCTTCATTATTTATTGTGGACGCCACAGTGACAAAATGGTTACGCAAATGTGTAGGCACATCAAACAGTCATTATCACAGCAACATTCAATACAGCAATAAACGGTAGACAGCATTACAATGATGAGTCAGATGCATGTTATATTTCAAAGTGCTGTAAATGTAGTCAGGTGAACAACTCCATCCTTTTCTATAACAGCCAGGAGATAACCAGATGTATGAGATCAGTTCACTCTCCTTAGTTTGACTTCAGCAAGACAGACACGTCTGCCGAAGTATAAATAATGTCCTCAAGAATATCCTCTAGATAATAAAGGTTTTCTAAACCTAGTTCATTTAACAAAGTAGCAAGTAATGGTCCTTGGTACTGCATCAACCGATGCAGTACAATGCAGCGACATGTGAGCTGGGAAAGAACATCTCGTGACGACGACTTTCGGAGACAGGCTATGAATCGAAATCGCTCACGACCCAAAATCGATAGAGTTAATGAAAAAGTCAATTTACCTTGCTTTCATGAAATACACAGAAATATCACGCCTCCCGACATGTGGGAAAACACTAGAGGTATTATCTCGACTAAACGAAATATCCATAAGAGGACTACACATCCCTGACAGAACAAAAAAAAGCGGAGATCCCCTCTTCAACGAGGCATCTCTTTCGCCATTCCAAATCGCTCACTCCCACTAGTGGTGGGCGGAAACCGATCGACCAAACAACAAGACAAGTCATGCGCAGTCCAGCGCAAAAATGACCACAGCTCAAAAGTTAACTGCATTCGATACTAACGCGAGAAGACAAATGCTTACCGAGAAAAGTGACTATAGATTTCAAGCAGTTGTTGCCCTTGCGTTATAAAACAGATATTGAAATAAAACGATGTTGCGAGAATTTATCACGCAACATATCACCACCTCCTCCCGATAAAAAAAAAATATGTTCCACATTTTTTTTTTTTTTTTCAAAGAGCAAGCGAAAAGCGGCTCAAAACGCACGAATTATGCGCTGATAATTAATTAAATTGCCAAACAATAGGCTAATTATAGAGTGTCTGGTGAGGATATACCTCAACAGAAAAATAAATATGTCTCAAAAAATATTCACATCGGGGAGGTGTCACCAACACACATCACGTTAGCATGTAAACACAATATACGTATGCAAGTTACTATAATCATCATTAAACAGCATACTCTAATATTGTCTTTAAAAATGGATGTACAAATCTGATAGGAAAATTTAAATAGTACATTCTTTGACATGTAATGACATAAGTACATAGTAAAGTTAAACTACATGACGATCCAGGACATATGCTCTGGTATTCCGAGGGTAAGTACACAATCTAGAACTCGTAAGGTAAGTCCTCAGCTCAACAATGACATTCTGAGAAAGTACAAGCAATATAATGCTAATTAATAACTAATATGCTTCATAAGGTACAATACATTATTAATAATTGTGGCTGTTTAGTAAACTAACGGCCCTTATATTAACTACTCTCAGTCCTCCTCTATCATTTTAAAAAACGAACAGAAGAAGATGACAACAAAGCACGATAGTGTGTACATATAAAGTAAGTACAGATGTGCTAATCTATTGTAGAAATATAGGTGTGTTATGACTCTGTAATATATAGAAATATAGGACAGAAGTATTAGTTGGAGTCATGTGGGCATCTAGACAAAATGTCAGCCATCACATTATCCGCACCACGGATAGCTCGTACCGTGAAGTGAAAAGGTTGAAGAGCTATAGCATATCGAGTGGATCTCGAACTCCTCAAATTCTTAGTCTGAATAGCTGTAAGAGCTTTCTGATCAGTCTCTAGAATGAAATGTGCGCCCAGGAGGAATCTTTGTAGCTTTAGAATTGACCAAACCATCGCTAACAACTCACGGTCTAAAACCGAGTAGTTCCTCTCTGCCGCATTTAGTTTTCTAGAAATGTACATAACAGGATGCAGAGTATTTGCATATTCTTGCATCAGTGCTGCGCCAATCCCAGTGGATGAAGCATCACTCCGAAGAACAAAAGTCCTATCAAGAGTAGGTAATCTTAAGATGGGAGGAGAAGAAAATATATTCTTGATTTGGTCTAGTGAAGATTGGCATTCTTCAGACCAACGGACCAGATTAGGCGAACCTTTCTTCAACAATGTTGAGAGAGGTGCCATGATCGAAGATAAATTTGGAATAAATCTCCCATAAAATTGAATTAAACCTAAGAGACTCCTAACTTGTTTCTTCGTTTTAGGAACAGAGATGTTCAGTATTTTGGAAGTATTGTGGTCTTCTGTCTTCAAGAGACCATGACCAACACGATGACCCAGGAAAGAGATTTCACCAAAACCAACAAAAGCTTTAGAAGGTTTTGCTGTCAAATTATTCTCACGTAGAGTGGACAGTAAGTCATATAACCCTAAATAGTGATCTTCCCAGGTATCACTGAAGAGACAGATGTCATCTAAGTATGCGATGAAATCCGAACGATGTGACAGAATTCGACGCATCATGCGAACGAAAGTGGCAGGGGCGTTCATGAGACCAAAAGGCATAACATTCCATTGAAATAGACCCCTAGGTGTAGAAAAAGCAGTAAGAGGTTGGCATGCTCTGCTAAAGGCACTTGCCAATAACCTTAGACAAGTCAAGTTTAGTGAAGAATCTAGAATTAGAAAGTCTAATCAGTAGATCTTCTAACAAAGGCATCGGTTCAGCGTCGAACTTTGTGACCTGATTCAATTTGCGATAATCAACGCAAATTCGTATGTTCTTATCCTTCTTCCGGACAATAACCATGGAAGAAGAATATGGTGAAGTCGATGGTTCAATTATATTTAATTGAATCATTTCATCCAATTCCTTTTCCACTTGCGACTGAAAGTGTATAGGAATAGGATACGGCCTAACCCTAATTGGATTATTGTCGGTAAGAATTATGTCATGTTCTATGACATCTGTGTGTCCAGGAATGTCAGTGAGAACATCCTGAAATGTTTGTAACATCGACGAGACTTGTCGATGTTCGTCACCAGAAAGATTAGGAGAAACAGAAACGTTTTTCCAAGATTCCGTGGAATGTAATGGAACCACTGGAAGGGGAAGGTTGACATCAGAGAAGGTAGCTTCCTCATCCTGAATGACAGACAGGGATGAATAATGACCGTGAGGTGCAGGAGCATCATCCGTTGCCTGGAAAATAGGCAGCAAATAGTCCGGACGTTCGTGAAATTCCGAAAGCATGTTTATGTGGAAAGTTTTATGCTGTCCATCAATATCGACCACATAGTCAACATCGGAAATCCGAGAGACTATTGCATACGGACCTTTCCATGCAATAAGAAGTCTATTTTCCCTACTGGGGAGTAGGACGAATGCTTTGTCACCTGGACAAAGTTGTCGTAGACATCTATTCTTGTTAGCAAACTGCCTTGCCTTCTCTTTAGCAATTTCTGATGAAGCAGTTGCTAGCTTACATGCCTCAATGATCTTTTGTCTAAGAGCAATGACATACTCATATGAGGATTGAGTTTCATCGCTAATAACATCGGCAGTGATGAGATCGTGTAATAAAGACATAGGGCCGCGTGGACGCGCGCCAAAGACAAGTTCGAAGGGAGAAAATCCTGTGTGTTCATTAGGGACTTCTCTATAGGCAATGAGAGCCGCGGGTAAAACCCTGTCCCAATCTTGAGGATGATCTTCAGTTATCTTACCAAGCAAAGTCTTGAGCGTTCTATTCAGACGCTCAACTAACCCATTAGACATAGGATGGTAGATACTACTGAGAGATCGTTCAATATGTAAGGTAGACATTACCTGTGACATAGTGTCAGATATGAGTTGAGTGCCATGGTCTGACAATACTTCTCTGGGGAACCCCAAGCGAGAAAATATCAACCAAAGAGCATCTGCGATATCTGTAGTAGATATGCTCTTAAGAGGAATAGCCTCTGGCCAACGTGTGCACATATCGACACATGTAAGGATAAACTGATGTCCTCTGGCCGACTTGACCTTAAAAGGGCCAATAATATCTATGGCCATTTTCTGAAACGGCCGAATAGGAATGTCAGCAGCCTGGATAGGCGCAGCATGTCGTGGTCCTCTAGATTTGACCTCCTGACATACCTTGCATGATCGGCAGTAAATACGAATGTCCTTATTGACAAAAGGCCAAAGAAAGCCGCAAGGACTCTCGACTTCGTACGGGCAAAACCCATATGTCCAGCACATTGCGAGTCATGAGCATGTTGTAATATTTGGACTCTCATGCTCTTGGGAACAAGAATTTGCGAATGTGCCGACGTAGTCGAATCTTGTACCATACGTACAAGTACGCCGTTTCTCATTGCAATCCAATGATTTTCTATTTGTATCCTGATTCGGATCACCTTTCTTCGCAAGAACGAAGAATTTTTTTAAAGAAGGATCTTCTTCTTGCAATTTTATGAAAGAGTCACAGTAATTACTAAGTGACTATCTTGGCTATCAACTTCATTATCACTATTCAGTGAAGTTTCGGGTGTTTGTAGAGCTTGTGCTCTTGTAACTACTGCATTTGTAGCTTGCATGTTATTATCTTCCCAAGCAGCAATCTGCTGTGGGGTACACTCCCTAACTCCGTGAATACGACCAATAATAAGGTCCGCAATAGGATTAGGTAAGAGACAAGCATGCACATCTCCAGTAAAGAAAGGAAGTGGCAATGCGAATTAACAGCAGTAGGATATTTTTCTAGAGTGCCGCCAAATGTGACACATTTAATAACCCTTCCTGTAGCACAAGATGGATCTACAAGCGATTGTCTAACACCAATAGTGGTGCATCCGGAATCGAAAAGTAGTGAGACCGGAGTATCATTAACAAGACCCTTATGTAGAATTAAAGAACCCCTCCCGTCATGCGCAACAGCAGCAGGAAGAGCGGGAAGTGGGTGACCACAACTCAAAGTAGTTATGGTACCCGGTTCGAATAAAGTACTGCATTGGGGGCATTTGTTTGCTCTCTCAAAGTCAAAAGCAGAACTAGTGACAGCGTCAAAGTTTTTACTATCAACAACATGATTACAGGATCCCTCAGTTTCCTGTTGTACAGCATTAGCCTGCTGATATCTCTTTTTTTTGTGTTGAGATCTACCCCGGCTATTATTACCTCTGAAGTTATCAGAGTTATTATTATCTCTGCAGTTATTATTGTCTCTATTGTAATTGTTATACTGGTTCGAATTCCAGTTTCCACGATTACTATCATGTTCACATTGATGCGAACATCTATTTGTTTGGTTCTGAGGTCTTCGGCAGGAATAACCTCTATTACCATATCCTCTTTTGAAATGCTTATAATTATTAGGGTGATAGTAACGACCACTATCAGGTTGTCTCCAATTCTTCGAAGAAGAATCACCATGAAATTGGTTTCCATGATTTTGACAGAAATTACCGCTGCCCTTTCTATCAAAATTTTGTTGGGATCTACGAGCAAAGTTTTGACCATACGGAGCTGCCGAAGCAACTGGTAAACCTTCTTTCACCTTAGAGTTACCCATGGTTATGTGTGGGTGCGCAGTTACGTATTGGCAACAGAAATCTTCCATTTCTTTTATTGTTTTAGGTTTACGTTCATGAAGGAAAGCAAGGAAAGACTCATTGACAGACGACATGACTTTGTCTCTAAGTATTAAGTCCATAAGTACTTCATAAGTTTTTTCCGTCTTAGATAGTTCAACCCATCGTGAGAAAGTAATGCGTATTCTTGCAATAAACTCGGAGAATTCAACTCCATTTTCAGGTAACATGTTTTTAAATTGTAGACGATAGCCGTCTTCGTTAAGCTGATATTTCTTTAACAAAGCGGCCCTGACAACCTCATAATTGCTCTTGTCAGGTTCATCCACCATATTTAATATACTTAGAGCTTTACCTGTCAGTATCCCTGATAACTGATAAACATATTTTGCTTTGTCTATGTTATGAGCTGTACATGCTTGTTCAAATCTGTCCAGATAGAACATTATGTCATCACTGGAAGGACTAAATGTTGGTAACTTAATCTTAAAAGTATCATTATTAGCCTTCCCAGAAGATGAACCCTTGTTTGAATCATTACCATTACTCATGCTCGTCAATTTCAATTTCTCCAACTCTAAAGCTAAGAGTTTTTCTTCATGTTCCATTTTTGCTTTCCTCTCATCAGACTCTCTTTGTAACTTCCTTTCTTCAGCTTGAGCCTGCATTTGAAGTCTTTTCATTTTCAGCTTCTTTTCAAGTCTTTTATTTTTCAGCTTCTTTTTCAAGTCTTTTATTTTCAGCTTCTTTTTCAAGTCTTTTATTCTCAGCCTCTAGCTGTAGCTTTCTTTCCTCAGCTTCTGATTCCCTTTTTTGTTTTTCCATTTCCATTTGGAATCTTTTTTCATCCACCTGCATCTGCAGTTTCTTTTGTTCAGCTTCCATATGCAGTTTCTTTTGTTCAGCTTCCATTGCTTTATCATATC
Organism: Oreohelix idahoensis; assembly: GCA_024509875.1. Classification (NCBI taxonomy): domain Eukaryota; kingdom Metazoa; phylum Mollusca; class Gastropoda; order Stylommatophora; family Oreohelicidae; genus Oreohelix; species Oreohelix idahoensis. The sequence goes on along the minus strand of JAMPIV010010840.1, from coordinate 53,497 downwards.
GAGCAGTTGCAAATTCTTCTAACTTATCACCAGTCTTCCCAAGCAATTTACCCTGCTCAATAAAGTGCTCAAATGTAGACATGTTGTCTAACATATGAGTCCAAAACCTGAAATAATTAACTAATTTATTTCAAACCTAAGTGTAACAAGTCTTAATTAAGCACTTGTATATTCACATCACATTATATTATCCCAGTCTCTGTGGGAAACAAGTCTCCAATCAAAGAACTTGTATATGAAATATCAGCACTCAAATCTTGATCATAAGTGCACTTCTCATTCAATAGTGCACGACACTATTCATCATTCATTTATCATCAGTATAGTAGTAACAGTGCATTAGCATAGCCCATTAACTAATTACTATAACTGTAAACAATGACTATGTAAACACATGCAGAATGTAAACATTGAAAATGTAAACAATACAAACAATGTAAACAATAACAATGTAAACAATAACAAAGATCAGCAACAATACAAAAACTTTCGCAGAAATCAACTAAAAATAAAGCAGAAATTAATGAAATATCACAAAAAATGTGACGATATCTGCGATAGAATTAAACAAAATACATGACACCACAGTGTATAAACAAAAATGTTGTATGAAACTAAATTATAGACAAGAGTAGGCTAACAAATACAAACAAATCACAACAAAACTAAAGAATGTGAAATAATAACGAAAACAATATTAAAACATGTCATCACAGCTAACATAAATAGCAACAGAAGTCGCTTAGCAAATTCCAGTATCGGAAATTTGCAAACCCTACAGAAAACGCTCACAATAGACGACCTCTATGACGTGGCATAATCTAACGGAGACACCACCCAACCGAGAACCCGCTGAAATATAAACATATAAATATACAAATAACATATAGACATATAATATATAGAATGAGATGATACACAGAAGACTCAGCAGAAGTATAAGGGCACAGTTTACATACAAACAGGCCACTTAACTTAAAGGCTTCCAATCGTAGAACAGCAGAAAAACGGATGTCCATCAACGTCCTAAAGAGCGAAGCTCCAACGATGATGGCACATCTGAACTGCTTCCACTGCTAACACGATGGTAAAAGAGCTTCTGAAATACTGTGTGTTGAGTTGTTTCGGCACTTGACCTTCTAATCCAAAAGTAAGTTGATGGAAATCGGTACTTGGCCTTCTTCAGAAAACAACCCGTTTCAACCGGCACTTGACCTTCTCAAAAAACGACAGCACTGGAACCTTGACAGCAGCAACTTGCTTGACTTGCGTAAAAGATAACAGCAGTCCGAGTTATCCGGCAACATGTAACAACGCCGGGTACTGTCAAATTCTTGTTTCCGTCAAAAAGTTGAAATTTTGACTTTTACCGGGCAACGCCGAGTACTTTGAAAATTTTGAAGATGTTGACTGTATTGAAGAATGTTAATTTCTTGAAGGATGCTGATGAATTCTTGTTGAAAATGAAGTGGGTAAGGGACCCCGTGTTTGCTAGTACCAGCATCAAACCAGCTTATGGCCACCAAATGATGCGTGATGGTATATGATGATGGATGGCATCCGCATGTCTGGTTTTGTGTAGTGTGTAGATGTGTTCAGTCAAAACAATGTTCAAGCAACAATAACAGGGCAATCCACATAGGACGTCAGTAAACTCACGACGTATAAAGTCAATGAGTCTTGAAACAGCCGTTGACGTTTTTCTTCATTATTTATTGTGGACGCCACAGTGACAAAATGGTTACGCAAATGTGTAGGCACATCAAACAGTCATTATCACAGCAACATTCAATACAGCAATAAACGGTAGACAGCATTACAATGATGAGTCAGATGCATGTTATATTTCAAAGTGCTGTAAATGTAGTCAGATGAACAACTCCATCCTTTTCTATAACAGCCAGGAGATAACCAGATGTATGAGATCAGTTCACTCTCCTTAGTTTGACTTCAGCAAGACAGACACGTCTGCCGAAGTATAAATAATGTCCTCAAGAATATCCTCTAGATAATAAAGGTTTTCTAAACCTAGTTCATTTAACAAAGTAGCAAGTAATGGTCCTTGGTACATGCATCAACCGATGCAGTACAATGCAGCGACATGTGAGCGGGAAAGAACATCTCGTGACGACGACTTTCGGAGACAGGCTATGAATCGAAATCGCTCACGACCCAAAATCGATAGAGTTAATGAAAAAGTCAATTTACCTTGCTTTCATGAAATACACAGAAATATCACGCCCCCGACATGTGGGAAAACACTAGAGGTATTATCTCGACTAAACGAAATATCCATAAGAGGACTACACATCCCTGACAGAACAAAAAAAAGCGGAGATCCCCTCTTCAACGAGGCATCTCTTTCGCCATTCCAAATCGCTCACTCCCACTAGTGGTGGGCGGAAACCGATCGACCAAACAACAAGACAAGTCATGCGCAGTCCAGCGCAAAAATGACCACAGCTCAAAGTTAACTGCATTCGATACTAACGCGAGAAGACAAATGCTTACCGAGAAAAGTGACTATAGATTTCAAGCAGTTGTTGCCCTTGCGTTATAAAACAGATATTGAAATAAAACGATGTTGCGAGAATTTATCACGCAACAGTGTCCTATCTCAGTGGTGTGTGTCCTATCTCAGTGGGTGTCCTATCTCAGTGGTGTGTGTCCTATCTCAGTGGTGTGTGTCCTATCTCAGTGTGTGTCCTATCTCAGTGTGTGTCCTATCTCAGTGGGTGTCCTATCTCAGTGTGTGTCCTATTTCAGTGTATGTCCTATCTCAGTGTGTGTCCTATCTCAGTGGGTGTCCTATCTCAGTGGTGTGTGTCCTATCTCAGTGGTGTGTGTCCTATCTCAGTGTGTGTCCTATCTCAGTCGGTGTCCTATCTCAGTGTGTGTCCTATCTCAGTCGGTGTCCTATCTCAGTGTGTGTCCTATTTCAGTGTATGTCCTATCTCAGTGGGTGTCCTATCTCAGTGGTGAGTGTCCTATCTCAGTGGGTGTCCTATCTCAGTGTGTGTCCTATCTCAGTGTGTGTCCTATCTCAGTGGGTGTCCTATCCATTTTCAGCATCTACCTCTCATGTCTTGTTCTTCTGGCACTTGCCTGGTTCATGTCATCAGTTCCACATGAGAGATCTTGTCATATCACTACAATCCTTCTGTTTTAGACAAGCACCCATTTTTGAGAGCGCCCGTTGTTAGATCGCAGGCTTCTCACGGCACAGGTAGCGGGTTGGAAACACGGTGGTGTCATGCTACAGGCAACCCAGCTGTAAATGGGTACCTAGCTGTTGGGTTAGGAAAGGTAAAGACAGCCAGGAGGGGAACTGCTTACCCCACCTCTCGAAATTTAACTTAGTATCGTGTTGTCTCTAACACTTCACTCGCCTATAGCTGTATTTGTTATTGACCTATTAATGAAAGTCTGGGGTTTTCTCATCGTTATTTTTGTTGTTCTCCATGTTGAGAGCCATACAATAGGACTGACGACTTTTTAATTGAAGATTCTGATTTTTGTGTTTGATTGACTTCTTTTGATGTCCATACATTTCACAATCTAAAGAAAGCTCTTCTAGATTTTTGTATTCTTTTTTGTGATATCATCTATTCCTCCAACTGTCTATATTGCAGCCAAGAAATATATATATTCCACTCACAGAGTTGATTCAACTAGCTAAACGAATGTGTCTTTATCTCATCAGATTGTTCTCGCGATGGTGATAACTTGTTACTGTTTTTTTTTTAAATTTATTTTCACACAATCCAGTTTATTTATTCTGCTGTTTGTTTTTTAAGGTGTGTATTACATTATTTAAAAAAGAAATATATAATTACAAATAATTTAAACCAGTTCATAGTTATAACAATTAACGGATATTTCAGCTGAGATCACAATATTAATGTAAGTCGTCCACGAGGGAGTTGTTAACTATTGCGGATAAAAGTTAACTATTGGGGATAACAGTTAACATATCGAGATAGAAGTTAACTATAACGGATAAAAGTAGGAACATCATTTAAGAAGGAAGAGAGTGTGACTTTTTTTTTTCCAAACCTCCTCCCCACCCCCCCTATTGTCACACAAAATGAAAAACTTGGTTCCCCCCCCCCCCCCCCACTGCGTGACGTCATATGTGGATGACCCCTTATTGCAACATATAAGTTGCTTGTGCCTGCAGTATTGCAATCATTTCACTGTTTATAATCTTTTCCTCCATCGAATTTTGTGAACCTTCCCAATTCTCTTTCCCCCCCCGTTTTTTTTTTTTTTTTTTTTACGAGGGTCGTTCAAGTCAAACCGGGACTTTTTGTTCTGGAAGTACAGGAAGGAATGCTAGCGTGGTGGTGCTACTGACAGTAGTAGGTAACAGGTGTGACCTACTCGTATTACCGTTACCGTTATTACCGTTAGGTGGCTGTACGCGTGACGGGTCAGTCCCTGATAGATAATGAAAATGGCGGACAACAGAGTTAGGGCACTTTGGGTGCCAAGACAGCTTTCCGCTTTTGACCGGCAGAGAAGAGTTCAAGTCTGCACTGAGTTGAAGGATCGTTTTGGCAGGGAAGGCCAGAATTTTCTGAATCGCTTCGTTACGTGTGATGAAACCTGAGTGCATCATTTCACTCCGGAATCAAAACGAGCATCCATGCAGTGGAAGCATATGGACTCACCACCACCCAAAAAATTTCGGAAAATTGCGTCTGCTGGGAAAGTGATGGCGAGTGTTTTCTGGGACAAATGTGGTATTATTCACGTGGATTTTCTACCCTGTGGTGCCACTATCAACAGTGAAGAGTACTGTCGCATTCTAAGTGATGTGCATAACCATCTGCGGAAAAAACGGCCTGGTTTGATAAGAAAAGGCGTCCTGTTTCTACAGGATAACGCAGGACCACATACCGCTCACCGCACCACATGCAAATTACAGCAACTCGGGTGGGAGGTATTGCCACATCCCCCTTACAGCCCAAACCTCGCTCCGAGCGACTTCTACCTGTTTGGACCCCTGAAAGAGTTCCTGGGAGGTCAGCATGTTAGCACTGATGACGAAGTGAAGCAATGTCCTACAATGGTTCAGGAGTACTGTCATATCTTTCTACGCTAAAGCTTTTCAAGCATTAATTAAAGGCTGGGATAAGTGTATAAATGTTGCAGGGGATTATATCGAAAAATAAATGGCAATTTCACTCCTACAAATTTGTTCTTTTAGTTTGTACAAACGAAAGTCCCGGTTTGACTTGAACGACCGTCGTATTTTTTTATTTTCCTTTCATTAATGATGATCTGTTGCGAGTTTCCTCTCTGTATGCCACGCCTTACATTAGCCTGGTATTTCATGTATGAGCTTATAATAGATTTACAGAACATGCCATATGCGACGAGAAATAAGTATGACAAGATGGAAGCCTACATTTTATATATGTACATTTAAGATGTCACCATCAGCATTCATCATTTTCTCTTGTCGGTTCTCACAAAGCGTGGAGCCAGCACTACAGCTCGTCCCCTTGCTGGAAGGCTGCACTAAAGCACTCGTGCACTCTTTAAGCAGTGGTTTCTGTAGCAGTCTGTTTGACATATTAGGTTGCCAGCTCCGTACATAACCTTATAAGTTAGTCGCGTCAAAGAATATAACCTCTCCGTACTGTTAATGTTTCGAGGCAAGGGACGTAACCAAATCAAAGAATAAAGGAATGTCACCCTTGTACTTGAACTTAATTTTTATTTTACTTGTTATGTCCCCTTGACTGCTTTCTCGTTTAGCCAGCTTGTAAATCCGATCTGATGCCTCGTTGCAGGTGTTTTTAAAATGACACTTATTTTAAGAGCACATACATGTGCTTAAAATAAGGAGGGGGGGGGGAATTATATATATAATTATTGGATTAACATCATTATTATTATTACTATTATTATTATCTACGTTCTTCCTGTTCTTTCTCTTATAATTTCGCTCCTTTTATTACCCTACCAATGACTTATGTATGATCCTGTTTGTAATTTTGAATAATGCACTTGCGTTTTTATAGCTTAACTGTTTATGGTCTTTGTACTTATTTCTCTCCAGATTTGCTTTTCGGAAGCTGCCAAAATATATTTAGTCGCGCTCTACACGGGGAGAACAAATACCAGCTTGGCACAAATGAAATAGAGAGACTAGAAGATGAAATACAACGTCTCATCACGGCTGGCTTCACTTGGAAGGATGCGTACACGCAGTGTACCCTTCAGAACACGCTCCTGGAGTTTAGCCGTGGGCGGATATTTAATAGAAAACTTTGTGAAGAAGCACTGGTGTCCACAGACTGGACACAGGACGCCAACAACGAGATCGCCAGAGTTCTTCTCCAGGTTTTGGAGTCGGGCGACCTTGACGACATTGCTGCTTCACAAAACGAGGCAGAGCGAGGCACTGATCTTCTCAATTCCAACAAACGCGATGAAATTGTTCAAGTCCACAAGTACTTTGACAAATCTACAGGGCAGTTGAAACGAGACCCCTTCTTTGAGGACAACGGTTACTTATACCAGAACGACGAGCCCACGAGATATTCAGTTTACGGCCCCCAGAACTTGTTACACAAAGAGGACAAGGAAAAAGACGCCTACAGAATTTTTGACACTACTGATCCTGGAAGCGACATTCCAGAGGGAGACAACTCCCTAAGCCGTGATCTGACACCCTTCCAGGATACCAGTAACACTGACGATATTCAGACTAGAGATACTCAGGATGATATAGGTAAGCATGTATTGTCCATAATTTCATCAAAGCTTAACGAAAGTCATATAAGTAAGTTCTAACCTGGAATTTTCTAAATCACCACGTATTTTTCTTCTTCTAACCTCTTATGGGAGCTACCCCATCACTTCACACATAAAGTTGGAGGTTTGTCTCAGGCTTCTCTCATCGCCATACAGTGAACAGAAATAACCATAAGAATCATTACGAATTCTAATATAACTCTTATTACTTCAGAATTTCGAAATGTGAACTGCAAATAAGCAGTTGAATGCTTTAAAAAGGTGAAACATTCACCATCATTACGTGCCGTGTGGGTTTGTCAGGGCAGTTGTTGTCTATGAGTTCATTTGAATTATTTCAGAAGAATATTAAGAATACAACTAAAAAGAGTATCATATGCCCATAAAGAAGTCAGTGTTGCCGAGGAAGCTTATTATTCATGTAAAAAAAAAAAGAAGTGACCCTCTATACTTTTATATATTATGAGAAGAGGGAAAATGAACTATTTTGTGACTACAGAAAAGGTTGAAGGTAAAACGATGGAGAAAACGACAGAATAAATTGGACAGCTTGACGCGATGGCGTGTAACAACAGTCAACAACAGAATTGATAAACAGCACCAGAAACAGCAAGTTGTGGGGAGAAATGGCATGGTATTTGAAGAAGAGTTCATTTATTAACTTCTTCTCATTCATTCATAACCCTCCACTCCCAAAGGAGCATAGGCCTTCAACAAACACATGCCAAGTCCTCCTGTCCCGTGCCATCATCTCAAGTTCTTTCCATGTTCTCCTCATCATTTTCACCTCTGTTTCCAACTCTCTTCTCCATGTACTTCTTGGTCTTCCTCTGCCTCTCTTGCCCTGGGGGTTCCAGAACAAGGACTGCCTTGTAATGCTATCAACAGGTTTCCTCAGTGTGTGTCCCATCCATCGCCATCGTCTTCTTCTCATCTCTTGTTCCACTGGCACTTGTCTAGTTCTTGTCATCAGTTCCACGTTGGTAACCTTGTCATACCATTTTAATCCCTCTATTCTACGCAAGCACCCATTTATGAAAGTCTGTAGCTTTTTGGTTGTTGTCTTTGTTGCTCTCCATGTCTCCGAGCCATACAATAGGACTGACCTCACACTTGAGCTGAAGACTCCCATTCTCGCGTTGGATCCAATCTCTCTCGATCTCCATATATCTCCCAATGCAATGAAAGCTCCCCTTGCCCCCTGCATTCCCACCTTGACATCGCTGTATGTCCCTCCAACTCCGTCTACACTACTGCCAAGATATGTGCACGACTCCACATCCTGAATTGGCGTCTCCTCAAGTTCAACCCTGCCATCACCACCCGCATCCACTCTCATTATCTCTGTCCTCTCCCTGTGCACCCTCAGACCCAATTGCTGTGACCTCCCATCGAGTGTTTTCAATCTGTCCCGCATCTGACTACGGCCATGGGACAGAAGAGCCAAGTCATCAGCAAAATCCAGATCATCCAACCGCCCAGTCAGAGTCCACCGGACTCCATCTCCGCTGTGTGCCGTCGATGATCCCACAACCCAATCCACTGCCAGCAAGAAAAGAAATGGAGACAAGAGGCATCCCCGTCGCACTCCCGCTCCCATCCCAAACGGTTCCGTAAGCTGTCCCTCGCGAAGAACTCTGCATGTCATGTCCCCACATGTTTTCTTTATTAAATTAATGATCTTCAGGGGAACTCCATAATGCCTCATCAATTTCCAAAGTGATTCTCTGTCTACACTGTCAAATGCCTTTTCGTAGTCCACAAATCCGATGTATAGTGGTGAATTCCATTCCAGACTTTGTTCAACTATTATTCTCAAAGTGGCTATCTGGTCTGTACATGATCTGTTTTGTCGAAAACCTGCTTGTTCATCTCTCAGTTTCTTGTCTATGGACTCTTTTAATCTCTCAAGGATAATCCTGTTTAATACTTTTCCTGGCACTGAAAGTAACATTATTCCTCTATAATTTGTGCACTCTTGTAAATTTCCCTTCTTAGGCAACTTAACCAGATATCCTTCCTTCCATTCTGCTGGTATCTCTTCCTTTTCCCAGACTTTACCAAGTAATTTATATGACATCTCTGTAGCCGTGTCGATATCTGCTTTGATGGCCTCTGCTGGAATGCCATCAGGTCCAGACGCTTTTCCCTCTCTTAGAAGCTTTATGGCTTTCTTTATTTCTTCCTTCGTTGGTCTTTCACCGTTAATTTGTAGCTCTTCTTCTGCTGGCTGGATGTCCGGCGGGTTTTGTGGAGCTGGTCTATTGAGAAGGTCCCCAAAATATTCTGTCCACCTCTTCATTTGCTCTTGTATATTGCTGAGCAGTTTCCCATTCTTGTCTTTTATGAGGCCATGATGTTATTTCCTCTAGTATTTCACTCTCACTTACTTCATTCAATCTTCCTTTAGCATTTCCTGATGTTACATATATTCCAGTTTTCCGTATCTCAGAATAAGTTCTGTACATTTCGTGATATGTTCATCATCGTTCTAAGAATCACTGTCGCTGTGAAGTGCAACAAACTCTGTATGTACTCACTGATCATATTTCACGTCCTAAAGAGAGTAATAGATTATTATACCTGTTCACAAAGCTTGTTCTTAAGTGTGTTCTTACTGTTATTGACAATGATATATTGCACATTATGTTTTTCTCTGTTTCTGAAATGTTGCTTTCACGAGGGCGATTATTCCTTTACGACACTTTAATGGAGGTCTTGATATGTATGATCGCCAATAATGGAAAACATAAAAGCCATGCAAACTAAAACAGATTTATAGTCGCATAAATAAGACAAACTAAAATGTAAATAAAAACAGCCTTTTAAAAATATCAGGAGAAGTCTTTGTCACAAATAATAAGCATTATATTTCGATGTAAACCTCCGAGAAATGAAATATTAAAGACATAAAAGAAAGTAGCAGCGAGATTTTGGAAGATAACATTAAAAGTTAGACTGAAGGATTACTTCAAGAGTTAGACGAAAATTGTTATGCCCAGGTGTACATCAACAGAAAAATAATGATCTTTTATAACAAACATTCCACGGGGTTAATAAATGTTGGTAAAATGTTAAACTAGCACAGATCAATTAATTATTTTTTTTTAAGATTAAAAAAAGATATATATATACATAAAGCATGTATGTGAAAATAATAAATCGCGATGATCGAAGCCAAAGTCTTAACACGTTGGACATGAAACCTAATAGTAATTGCTACCCGTATTTAACTCAAGATTAAAGATGTGCCTTTGTCGAGGACACCATAATTTAATACAATTAAACTAACTATTCAGACTTTAATCTGTGGAATGCGTGGTGAGTCAAAGCAGTGATTATAAATATCTATAAATGAACCAAGGACATGAATACAACTAGAGTTATTGTACTTTTCATTCATCCTAATTCACATTATTTATCACAAGCGCGTTAATTTGTCTTATACAGTACTTTCTCTTGTTGATTATGACTGCATTTCTTACAAACTAAATCCTGCTTCACTGCACATATGTCATATTTTGTGTCTACTTTCTTTGTCCCTTGATATATTCCGTTCCTTCCTTATTTAAAACCGGTAGGTGATTTTTGTTTTCTATGAAGTCAGTATATTACTGTCTACTGATCTCTGACATTAGCGCTAAATTTGAGACATTCATTGAAATGTCCTAATTCGTTCCCCTGGTTTCTTTAACGTCGACTTATGAGATGGTACATTTACTCAGAGTTAATGTCTTTACAACTAGATTAAAATAGTCCATGTGTAGAAGTGCGTTTAATTCTAAGAAGAAGTTCGATTAATCTCTGAACATTTTGAAATAATTCTTGACCTTTTGTCACATAACAACAATACTACTGTTATTACTAATACTTCTTTTGTCTACTTCAGCTGCTACTGCTAAAAATTGTACTAATAATAGAGTACTAATAATAACATTCATAAATAACAGTAAAGTCGTGGTGAATCCACTTTGTATGTCTTAAATTAATTCCATGATTAAATGCTCCAAAAAAGTAGATTCAGTCAGGCAAAAATAGGATAGTTAGTAATCTGTCGCATGAACAAGCAAAAAATGCGAGCTGACAAGGATTACCATATTAACAATTATTGATACAAATGAAGTGGAACAAAGCTTATTTGATAAACGCCCTGATATAGATCTTACGCCACTACTAAAACGACGACATATATATATGTGTGTGTGTGCGCGCGCGCGCGCGCGTGCGTGCGTGCGTGTGTGTGTGTGTGCAACAAGAAAACATGAAAATAGGTTTGCCACCAATATTGACAAGACAACAGTTGTTATTATTAAACAGAGATAAATAATAAATATGACCCGTGTAGCTCCCGTGGAGAGGGGAGGGGGTCTCTGATGAGACAAAGTTAGAATATGACTATTACTCCGTCACGCATGTCATCATCATCATCAGCTGCCATCTCCACAGCGAAGGTTGGCTGTAATGGATCTCCAGCGTCTTCTGTCTCTTGTCTTGGTGGTGCACTCTGATAGACTCTTTCCTGTCCATCTCTTGATGTTATCTTCCCACTTATAGCGCTGTCTTCCCCTTGCACGTTTGCCTTCACCTCTCCCTTCTATTATGATCTTCTGCAGGGTGTTATGCCTTTTTATGTGGCCAAAGTATTTTAGCTGCCGAACTTTGACCTCCCTCATTAGTTCTCTTTTCATACCTAGATTTTCTAGGACCTCCTTATTTGTTGTCTTCTCTTTCCATGAGATACGCCCCATTCTTCTATATATCCACATTTCAAGAGCCTCAATTCTTTCTTCCAAATGCTTATTCATCGTCCATGTTTCTACACCATACAGTAATGCAGAATATATATAACACTTTATGATTCTCAGTTTTAATTTGTGAGATAACTGTTTAGATGTCAGTATATGTTTCAGGGGAAATGATTAAAGCAGTTAATGACAACAACCTCTTGAGAATTTTAGATATTATAAATGAAGTATGGAGAGAAGAACAACCACCACAACAATGGAAAGACAGTATTATTGTAAAGTTACCGAAGAAAGGTGATCTATCAGACTGTAATAACTGGCGTGGTATATCTCTATTATCAGTACCTGGAAAATTATTATGTTGCATGATGTTAGAAAGACTTAAATTGCATGCTGACGAAAAGATCAGAGAAGAACAAGCGGGTTTCAGGCCGAAACGATCATGTATTGATCAAATATTCACACTAAGAACAATTATAGAAGAATCAGTGGAAAGGCAATCGCCACTTATTATCACCTTCGTCGATTTTCAAAAAGCCTTTGATAGTCTACACCGCCCATCATTGTGGAAGATACTTACAATCTATGGTTTTCCAACAAAATATGTGAATATAATCAAAGCGCTATATGACAATGCAAGATGTTGTGTTAGAACAAATAAAGGGAATACAGAATGGTTTACAGTAGAAACAGGGGTGAAACAAGGCTGTATTATGTCACCACTACTTTTTGGAATAGCTATTGATTGGGTTATGAGAAACTATACCCACAATGAACAATTGGGTATAAAATGGACAAATGGAAAATTCCTGGGGGACCTGGATTTCGCAGATGATGTAGCATTCTTAAGTTCAACACCAAGACAATCCCAAGAAGCAATAAATAATTTGTGTCATCTCTCGGTTAAAATTGGTCTCCAAATAAATGCCTCTAAAACTAAAGCTATGAACTTTTCTAACGAGACCTTTGATATCATCTTGAACGGGGAAAAAAACTACAGAAAGTTGAAAGTTTCAATTATTTAGGCAGTAAAATGACTCAGGATGGTGACACAACAAGAGAAATCCATACTAGAATTGCTTTGGCAGCTAGCGCCTTCAATAGATTATCTAACATTTGGAAATTACGATCATTGAATATACATACCAAGCTTCGTCTGTTTAATTCAAATGTTATCTCAGTGTTAACATACGGCTGTGAGAGTTGGAAAATAACAAAATCATTGGAGAACAAGCTGAATACATTCGAGAACAAATGTCTTAGAAAACTCATGAACATCAGTTGGAAAGAATTCAAGACTAATCGACAAATAAGAGAAGACTCTAGGCAGAAATATGTCTCCGACTATATAAGGAAAAGACGATGGTCATATATCGGTCATGTCCTACGAATGCAAAACAACAGAATACCACTACAGGCGCTCACTTGGGTTCCTGAGGGTAAGCGGAAAAAAGGAAGACCAAAAGAAACACTCAGAAGAACAATAATAAGAGAGAAGGAAGAACGTTGGGCCTAAATAATGTGCAAGAGCTAAGAGGAGTGGCGTCACAACGAACAACCTGGAGAGCACTGGTTTCTGCCTTATGCGCCGTGTTTGGCGCTTAAAGAATTTATTATTATTATTATTATATGTTTCATGTTGTTGAATGTAGCTTTGGCCATTCCTATTCTCTTCTTGATTTCTGTTTCACATCTGCCATATTCTGTTATTATATGACCAAGATATACGTAGCTCTTGACTTGTTCCAGGATTTTCCCATTTACTCTTATCTTTAATGTGGGCTTATCGTGTGTTTTGCTAATTATCATAGTTTTTGTTTTCTCAATATTAATGTCGAGTCCATATTCATGACTTATACTATTCACTTGCTTCACTAGTTCTTGTAACTCCTGTTCGCTTTCAGCTAACAACACAGTGTCATCTGCATATCTATGTAAAATTCTATCACGCATGTCATACAAGGTGACTAATATGAAGTTATGCATGAGGCTGGCAATCTCATCCTGTAAAACAGATTGCCACAGAACCCATTGTTGCGAGAGCATGTGAATGCCTGGTGCATGCTTCCTCCAAGGGAATCAGATGTGGTGGTGGCTTCATACTCTATATGGAGTGACCAGGACAATGATGATGATGTACCGCAGGTTTGAGCTTAGAGTATGTTACTCCTTCCTTTAGAAAACTTTAGAAGACTGTTATAACGTTCGGAGTGTTGCCAAAACAACAGTCAGAGCGTTTTTTGTGGGGGGTTTTTTAAGTTTATAACGAATGAATCCAAAAAAATCGTCATTTTCATGCAGTTCATATTTTAAAACCCGTAAAAAGACTTACGCAACTATTTAAACAAATAATTTTAGTGTAGTTAAGCAGCATGTGTGCGTGTTGTGATGTTATTATTACACTTTGAGCGACGATCCGCGTGTTCACGTTTGTCGTTTTTATTGCTACAAAAATATGTCAAGCTTTATAGTTACAATCTCTAAGCCTCCTAAGCAAATAATTGTGTCAAACTAATTAGAAACATTGATGTTGTCAAACAACGCAATCATTGGAATATATAAACACACACACAATATATATATATATATATATATATATATATATATATATATATATATGTGTGTGTGTATATATGTATATATATTCCACTGATTATAAATATATTTAGTGAACTTGGTCAAGGATAGAAATCTGTTCATTATCACAAGAAACGTTTTTTCAGGGTCTATCTAGATACACATTATGTTTATATATTTCACATATCTGTTTTAAAACAGACATGATCAAAGCGCATTGTTAACTTGAAAAGGATACCGTAATAAATTTGTAGCACGAGCAGGATTTTGGTTTTTAACATCATTATCCCAGAAGTTTATGTGCCGCCAATTTTCGAGTGGCTAAAATCAATAATGTTGCGAGATTAGTCAGGACTTGTCTCATGTTCACTGCTTCAGAAATAATACGCAGAGGAGGACATTAAAAAGAAGGAAAAAAAAACCGAATTTCTAGGCAGTTCCAGCCGGCTAATGAAGTAGAGCTGAGCTCGTCTTTCCTGGGGGCGTCTTCTCTGGCAGCAGACATAGCTTCGCTGTCTCTAACCAGGAAGAAAACTGTAGGCTGTCGAGCGGCTCCGGATACAAGTCGGAGTGTTCTGAATGAATGAAAGGGTGTTGTACGTTTAGTACAACTGGTTGTTATACTCCATTGTTAGATGCCCTACGCTGTAAGGTCTCTTTCTTTTTTTTCTGCCAGTTATTTCACAGTTATATTTCAATAATTTATGTGCAAAATATTTATCGCTTTCATTCGTAATTTGGGTTGCGAGTGGCACGGCGCCTTAACTGTAACTGCGTCTATAATTGTAAGTGCAGCGTCAGACATTATGACTTGCATTTTACGTGCGTCCCATATCATCAACAACAACAAAATGGAAATTCCAACTTATATATTGGCAGCGATATAGACAAAGATGACAAATATGAATCTTCAGCGCAGTTGTAAAGTCAGTCTTACTGTGTGGGTCTGAAACATTGAGAACAGTAATAACGACTTTCAATAGGTTACGTACTTTCACAAATGGCTGAGGGTGGTAGACTAGAATGAATAGAAGAACCTGGTAGTGTTTTGATCCAGGAACCCGGTGAATGTACTATGAGAGGAAAGCGTTCTAAACCAACCTCATATAGTTAAACACATATCTTAAGTAACCTGCATTGCGCAAATACGTGAAGCGCTTTAACGAGATAAGGGCCTACCTGTCAGTGAGGCAACAGAGTAGTGGCCCTGTGTTCCTAAAGTAGGTAAAAAAATAAATGGACAAAAAAAAAAATCCCAAAGCAATATCTCCACTAACTTTCACATTGATATGGTCCTTGTGTTACGTATACTAATGATATACGTAAACATCTCACCATTGTTCGTTTACTGAAAACAATTTTTGTCCGCTCACCTATGTTTGATTTGCTGTCAATATTACATGGTTCGTTTAAAGTTGTGATCAAGAACAGCGACATTTTCAACGTTTCAGCATCCACTAGAGTAGCGTACGTCATCGCCTGGGCCAGGGTGTCCTTACCTTTATTGTGTCATGGGCCCCTTTGATTGCCCAGTGAAAACTATAGACCTTTTCTTGGAACAAGATGCACATAAATCATTTTTAAAAAAACGTTACATTTTAAATTGAAGGTTATTTGCACGGATCCCCTAGAATTCATTCACGAACGCCCAATGCGTACATGGACCACACACCCGGGCCTGGAGGAATAAAGCCATCACTTAAATTAGTAAGAGGCATCACAAACGGTAAAACAGTAATCAACATGGATTATTTATATATATATAGCACACATACAGACGGGTCAGCAGCAAGAGCTACATAAAACGGGGCAGGAGGAATATGCTCAAACCAAAAGGAATTGACAGGTAATCCGTATCTCAATGGCCACAATTTCGAATTAGTAACAATCATGACCTGGAGTAATGACAATCATATCTGTAGTAACAACGGCCATAACCTGTTGTAACAAATATCATGATCTACAATAACACCAGTTTTGACCTACAGTAACAACTGTCTTGACCTAAAAGACACAACATCTGTGACCTAAATACATTCATTACCTACAGTAATAACAATCATACGTTCAGTAGCTACAATCACAACCTACCTTAACAGTTGTTCTGACCTACAGTAACAATAATCATGTTTTGCAGTAGTAATAATGATGACCTAAAGTAACATTTGTTTACAGTTACAATAAAGGCAGCACACAAGGGTTCATCTTGCAGGTTACTGTCATTTCTATCTTCTATATCAGAGCGTCCGTTTGGCAGAGTGGTTAGAGCGCTGGGCTATCGCGGCTAAGGTGCCGGGTTCGATTCATGGTATCATCACGCCCCAGTCTACCCAGCTGGAAATGGGTACCTGACTTTGCTCTTGAGTTAGGGAAGGAAAAGGCAGCTAGGAAGGGAACTGGACAACCCACCTGTCGATGCTGAACCTAGTATAGTGAAATCTCTAACACTTCACTCCTATTCAGCAGTATCTGCTATGAGACTACCTTCACCGTTTTTTTTTTATCTTCTACATCAGGGGTCGGCAGTTCAGGAGCTTTTGGAATCTACTTTAGTAGATCTGCCCCATATACATATATATATAATAATAATAATAATAATAATAATAATAATAGCCCCTTCAGTCATAACTGACTATGGGAATGCGCCCCTGAGGTGACAGCCCTCAGCTGCTTATTTTCCTGGTGCTCCTTTCGACGTTTTCTCCTCTCTTCTGCTTGTTGTGTGAGCTTCTTTTCGCCCAATCTGAGGTGGCACCGCAGAAAGCATCGCCACTTGGTGCGATCTGCAGCTTCGTACTTCCAGGATGCTGGATTTATCTCCAGTGCCCTAATGTCTCTCTTGCACACATCTTTGAATCTCAGCTGCAGTCGCCCTACTGTTCTTTCGCCATTTGCCAGTTGTCCGTAGAAGATATCTTTCGGGATGCGACCATCCTCCATGCGGCGGAGATGGCCAAGCCAGTGTAGTCTGCGCTGTCTAAGCCGTGTATACATGATTTGAAGGCCAGCACGTGACAACACTTCGACGTTTGTCACGTTATTTTTCCACGAAATGCCGAGGATGTGGCGTAGACACCGTAGATGGAAGGTATTGAGCTTTCTTTCTTGCTTAGCATGGGTTGTCCATGTCTCGCTACCATATAGAAGTGTGCTGGTGACGCGAGCGTTACATGCCGCAGCTATGGTCTTCGTTGTGAGTTTGGAGTTTCCCCAAACACGCGATGTGAGGCGAGCAAAGGTCGCTGCAGCTTTGCCAATACGGCTGTCAATTTATGTGTCCAGAGAGAGTTTGTCATTGATGGTAGACCCCAGGTATGTGAAGTGGTGCACCACTGCCAGCTCATAGTTATCGATAATGATAACTGGTGCAGCATCTACATCCTTACTCAGCACATTTGTTTTTGAAAAAAGTGATTGCAATAACTACAGAGGCATCTCTCTTCTTAGTATTGTTTGTAAGGTTTTTGCCAAAGTCATCTTAATGCGACTATACAAGTTAGCTGAGCGCATATTTCCAGAGTCACAGTGTGGACTCCTTGCTGGTAGATCAACAACAGACATGATCTTCTCTCTCCGCCAGCTTCAGGAAAAATCAAGAGAGCAGAAAAGGCCTTTATATATCGCCTTTATAGACCTCACAAAAGCATTTGACCTGGTTAGTAGGGATGGACTCTTCAAAATCCTCCTGAAAATAGGCTGCCCTTCTAAATAAGTGGCGTTAAACAAGGCTGTGTTCTGACTCCGATCCTCTTCGGGATCTTCTTTGCCTTACTCTTGAAACATGCATTCAGAGATGCAGCTGAAGGAATATGCCTTCACACTAGGTCAGATGGCCGTCTGTTTATCTTTCAAGGCTGAAGGCAAAAACAAAAATCAGAAGGGTCACTATGAGAGACTTGTTGTTCACTGATGATGCTGCAGTCGTCACTCAAAGCCAACAGGAGCTTCAGAGCTTGATGAATCGCTTCACCCAAGCATGCAAGGACTTTGGCCTCACAATAAGTCTAAAGAAAACGAATGTGCTGAGTCAGGATGTGGGTGCTGCACCAGTTATCACTATCGATAACTATGAATTGGCAGTGGTGCACCACTTCACATACCTAGGGTCTACCATCAATGACAAACTCTCACTGGACACAGAAATTGACAGCCGCATTGGCAAAGCTTGTCATATGGATGCGAGTCATGTGCAATGACTACAACCCACAAAAGCCTGATCCAAACCTCAGAAATGAGGTATTTTAGGAAGGTGGTTGAAGTAACAAGAAGAGTCATGGTCCGCAACCAGACGATACGTCAAGGCCTTAAATCCCACCCCCTGCAGACCCAAGTAGAACAGTCCCAACTAAGATGGTTTGGCCATATCTGCAGAATGGGAGAAGATCGGCTACCACGACAAGCATGGGAAACAAAGAGCCAGGGATCCAGACCCCCAGGACGATCCAGAGTCCGCTGAGAGAACAACATTAGACAATCTTTGAAGGACCGAGGACTAGAATGGAACCAGGCCAGGAGGAATACAGCCGATAAGATAGTCTGGCGCTCTCTCTTCCAAACCTCTACACCTCACGGTAGAAGGGGAACGACTAAGTAAGTATTAGCAAAGCTGCAGCTACCTTTGCCCGCCTCACGTCGCGTGTTTAGGGAAACTCCAAACTCACAACGAAGACCAAAGCTGCGGTATATAACGCTTGCGTCACCAGCACACTCCTATATGGCAGCGAGAACTGGACGACCTATGCTAAGCAAGAAAGAAGGCTCAATACCTTCCATTTACGGTGTCTACGCCACATCTTCGGCATCTCGTGGAAAGATAAAGTGACAAATGTCGAGGTGTTGTCACGTGCTGGCCTTCAAAGTATGTATACACTGCTTAGACAGCGCAGACTATGCTGGCTTGGCCATGTCCGCCGCATAGAAGATGGTCGTATCCCATAAGATATCTTCAACGGACAATAAGCAGATGGCAAGAGAACAGTTGGGCGACCGCAGCTGATGTTCAAAGATGTGTGCAAGAGAGATATGAGGGCACTGGACATGTATCCAGCAACATGGGAGGATTAAGCTGCCGATCGCACTAAGTGGCGATGCTATTTACGGTGCCACCTCAGATTGGGCGAAAAGAAGCTCACACAACTAGCAGAAGAGAGGAGAAAACGTCGAAAACACCAGGAAAATAAGCAGCTGAGGACTGTCACCTCAGGGGCGCATTCCCATAGTCAGTTATGACTGAAGGGGCTATTACTATTATTATTGTTTTATATATATATGCCTGCATGTGTATTTACTCGCGCGCGTGTGTGTAATTTTAAGCGGGTGTGGGGTGGGGGGAGGGGGTGAGGATGAAGAATCTTACATAAGAAAGGATCGCTTTCCTATTTCATACAGTTCACAAATATATTTTAGTAGCCAGCTCGAGAGTTTTCATTGGGAGTGCGGAAACAAGTACCTTTGATTTCGGGGACACCGCGATTTTAAATGCCGGTGGTACAGGTCTAGTCCGAAATTTCCGTAGTTTAAAAAGTCTCTATTTTCTCCTCCCGCAGTCGCCTAAAGATCTACCAAATCCTCCACTGGGATCTACTGGTAAGTCGGGATCGACTGCTTGCCAACGCCTGTTCTACATCGACCAAACTAAAGAGACTTTCAGAAAACATTCTAATTTAAAATACTGATACATTATTTCGAAATCTTTAGTTACTACCGTTTTTAATCTTGCTCGTAGATTGTTTTATTCTAACTGATCTCCAGTCCGACACGTATAAAACTCTATGATGCGTGATGCCATATGATGATGGATGGTATCCGCATGTCTGGTTTTGTGTAGTGTGCAGATGTGTCCTGTCTAATGACTAAAATAAACCTTGATTCTCGATCGTAGTGACATAGTAATATATGTTTTTGTAAACATTCGTTTTTTGTTTTATTTTGAACCTAATTATATGTGTTCTCAGTCCGTTCAAAACTTGGTATCTAATTATTATTTGTTTTATTTTGAACCTGATTTTATTTATTCCCAGTGCGTTCAAAACTTGTAATCTAATTATGATTTTTTTCCTTCAGTTGAGGTTAACCCCAGCATTAAAGACATCATTGAAAACTTAGTCCTATCACCTGAAGATGAACTAACCTTGGAAGGATTACTAGAAGGTAACTAGTTGTAATAAATCCGAACGCCTGCATCCATATTTGTTTCTCTTGTTCTTTATCATACGAATATCATTAGCATCACGAATAGTTATATTCATGACACATCCTCATCTATTCACCTAGAAGACTTGTTCCCTTGGCCCAGTGCTCTATCCTCTTCCCTTGTCAAGTCCTCTCTCTTCACCCCCCCCTCTCTCTCTCTATCTATCTATCTATCTATCTATCTATCTATCTATCTATCTATCTATCTATCTATCTATCTATCTATCTATCTATCTATCTATCTATCTCAGTGTTAAATAAACGAGAAAATATTGACGACAAAAGTTACAACAGTTTCCAGCTGTTGGAAGAGGACACTTAACCCCAATTTCCAACAAAAAAACCAGAAAGTAGATCACGTGATTGTAAGAGTGTTTCATAGGTTTCAACTCTTGACTCCAGTCGGGCTGTGTAACTTCGCCTTGCATGGAGGATGAAGGGAGGGGGGGGGAAGATTTTGAGGCGAGACTACTGATAATCCCTCACCCTAACCCACCTTACCCCTCCCCTGAAAAATATTATGTTCTTTGCAGTCATAACTATTACATCATGAAATTTTATAACCGAGAAACTAGCAAAGTACTGTCCAAAAATGACGCTTAGTTTTAGCTCTTGACGACACTAGTAGCGTTCAAGGACCCATCACAGAACGATTAGCAACAGCCTTATTTGGAATATTTTCCAATCACGTTTAACCGAAAGCGGATTTTTACATTAGGAAAAGGAATGGGGCAAATGTTCACGTTTCTTTTTTTTTTTGATTTCCTTTCTTCTTTTGATTCGAGTGAAAAAGAGAAAGAGTCAGAATTAATGAAAGATGGACAGGCTGCAGACAGACGAAATTTCTCTGAGCCATTTCCTTCATTCTCAGTTATACAGTGTCTACCAGACACCGCTAGCAGACATGTACAGTTCTGTCCTTTCTTGACTGCCATCTAGTCTTTCAGTCCACCTACCAACTTGCATCCTTCTCATAAGCTTGTTTACCTCACCAATTGAAGTCCTCATGTCACAGATCTTTTAAACCACATATGTGTGGCTTCCAGCGCCTTTTCCACTTGTTTATCAATTGTTTATGACTCACTGTTGTATGTCAGGATTGGTTCTATATAACACTGAAGAACTTTCTTTCTTACTTCCAATGACTAAGAGCTTTTTGCATAAAATAATTTTCATTTTATAGAATGCTGATTTTGTCTGAGCTATTCGGCTTTTCACTTCTGAGATGCATGTTCCATCCGTTATTATTAACGTGTCTAGGTTTTTGAATCTATTGACTTGTTTTAAAACGTTTCCATTTACTTTGATAGTGTATTCTGTTGACGTCATTTACTTCGAGATGACAATTACTTCTGTCTTTTTGCAATTAAAGCTAAGTTATTTATTTTCACTTTCTGTCACTTTTATGTTAATCATTTACTGCAACTCCTTTTCACGTTTTGCTTTTTCACCCAGAATTACCCTTTGCAGCCAGAGTCACAAATAGAAAACACAAATAGAAAACACAAATAGAAAACACAAATTAAACATTAGGAAACAAAAACATGAGAAATTACACAGCAAACACGTAAAATTGATAATTAATAAATAAATATAAATGTCAAACAAGGAAGACATATCACAGAAAAGAAATTAACTGCAGTAACACAACAAAGAATATCAAATAAAACCAAAGAAAAACTCGGCCTTGATGAAAAGTTGTATCCAGCGACGAACTAGCGTCACTTAGCAAATAATGAACAGAAAGAGGAAGTGAAACTAAAGAATAGGAGACCAATAAATGCAAACAGAAAAACTGAAAGACGGGATAGATTTACATGCAGCCATAATTGGTCAAAAAAGAGACCAAAAAAAAAATATGAAAAAGAATGTGAAAATTAGGGGACAGAAAACGGAGGAAGAAAAGAAGAACGTTACTTATAAAGTAAACAGGTTCCCGAGGGATAACATGAAAAGAAAAGATGTGTAAGTTGAATCCATCAGGGAAGAGGCAACCGATTTAAAAAATCAGGTGATTCTGTCAAGAACAGTTGTCATAATTTGTTATAAACATTGTGAAGTTTGGTCCTTGTAGTCAACGGGAGTCTGTGATGAGATAACAAAGGAAATGGCCTACTGCTTGATGAAGCATGCTGTATAAGGCGGCAATATGAACATGAGGTTGTACATCCAGTTGGCAACTTCATCGTGTGAATCAAATTGAAACCACTACTGCTGGATCATGTGATTGCTTGGTGCTGGCGTTATGCGACGAGACGAGCTGCAGCGTTATAGCCTCATGCGGCACACAGAGCTAAATGATGATGATGATATTTAATTTTTGTCTTCTGTTGACTGGTATGAAAATATGTCTTCTGTTGACTGGTATGAAAATATGTCTTCTGTTGACCGGTATGAAAATATGTCTTCTGTTGACCGGTATGAAAATATATCTTCTGTTGACCGGTATGAAAATATGTCTTCTGTTGACCGGTATGAAAATATGTCTTCTGTTAACTGGTATGAAAATATGTCTTCTGTTGATTGGTATAAAAATATGTCTTCTGTTGACTGGTATGAAAATATGTCTTCTGTTGACTGGTATGAAAATATGACTTCTGTTGACCGGTATGAAAATATGTCTTCTGTAGACTGGTATGAAAATATGTCTTCTGTTGACTGATATGAAAATATGTCTTCTGTTGACCGGTATGAAAATGTGTCTTCTGTTGACCGGTATGAAAATATGTCTTCTGTTGACCGGTATGAAAATATGTCTTCTGTTGACTGGTATGAAAATATGTTTTCTGTTGACTGGTATGAAAATATGTCTTCTGTTGACCGGTATGAAAATATGTCTTCTGTTGACTGGTATGAAAATATGTCTTCTGTTGACCGGTATGAAAATATGTCTTCTGTTGACCGGTATGAAAATATGTCTTCTGTTGACCGGTATGAAAATATGTCTTCTGTTGACCGGTAGGAAAATATGTCTTCTGTTGACCGGTATGAAAATATGTCTTCTGTTGACTGGTATGAAAATATGTCTTCTGTTGACTGGTATGAAAATATGTCTTCTGTTGACTGGTATGAAAATATGTCTTCTGTTGACCGGTATGAAAATATGTCTTCTGTTGATTGGTATGAAAATATGTCTTCTGTTGACTGGTATGAAAATATGACTTCTGTTGACCGGTATGAAAATATGACTTCTGTTGACCGGTATGAAAATATGTCTTCTGTAGACTGGTATGAAAATATGTCTTCTGTTGACTGGTATGAAAATGTGTCTTCTGTTGACCGGTATGAAAATGTGTCTTCTGTTGACCGGTATGAAAATATGTCTTCTGTTGACTGGTATGAAAATATGTCTTCTGTTGACTGGTATGAAAATATGTCTTCTGTTGACTGGTATGAAAATATGTCTTCTGTTGACCGGTATGAAAATATGTCTTCTGTTGACTGGTATGAAAATATGTCTTCTGTTGACCGGTATGAAAATATGTCTTCTGTTGACCGGTATGAAAATATGTCTTCTGTTGACCGGTATGAAAATATGTCTTCTGTTGACCGGTATGAAAATATGTCTTCTGTTGACCGGTAGGAATATATGTCTTCTGTTGACCGGTATGAAAATATGTCTTCTGTTGACTGGTATGAAAATATGTCTTCTGTTGACTGGTATGAAAATATGTCTTCTGTTGACTGGTATGAAAATATGTCTTCTGTTGACTGGTATGAAAATATGTCTTCTGTTGACTGGTATGAAAATATGTCTTCTGTTGACTGGTATGAAAATATGTCTTCTGTTGACGGGTATGAAAATATGTCTTCTGTTGACTGGTATGAAAATATGTCTTCTGTTGACTCCTATGAAAATATGTCTTCTGTTGACTGGTATGAAAATATGTCTTCTGTTGACCGGTATAAAAATATGTCCCTTTTTGACCAATATGAAAATATGTCTTCTGTTGACCGGTATGAAAATATGTCCTTATTTGTCCAGTGTGAAAATATGTCCTTTTTTTACCAGTATGAAAATATGTCTTCTGTTGACCGGTAAGAAAATATGTCCATTTTTTTACCAGTGTGATAACGTGTCTTCTGTTGACCGGTATGAAAATATGTCCTTTTTATGACCAGTACGAAAGTATGTCTTCTGTTGACTGGTATGAAAATATGTCCATTTTTTTACCAGTGTGATAACACGTCTTCTGTTGACCGGTATGAAAATATGTCCTTCTTGTGATCAGTATGAAAATATGTCTTCTGTTGACCGGTTTGAAAATATGTCCGTTTTGACTACTGTGAAAATAAGTCTTCTGTTGACCGGTATGAAAATATGTCCTTTTTTTTACCAGTGTGAAAATATGTATCCTGTTGACCGGTATGAAAATATGCACATTTTTGACCAGTGTGAAAATATATCTTCTGTTGACCGGTATGAAAATATGTCCTTTTTTGACCAGTGTGAAAACATGTCTTCTGTTGACTGGTATGAAAATATGTCTTTTTTTTACCAGTATGAAAATATGTATTTCTGTTGACCGATATGAAAATATGTCCTTTTTTGACCAGTATGAAAATATGTCTAATGTTGACCAGTGTGAAAATATGTTCTGTTTTTGAACAGTATGAAAATATGTCTTCTGTTGACCAGTGTGAAAATGTTCTTTTTTGACCAGTGTGAAAATGTCTCTTATTTTTGACCAGTAGGAAATTATGTATTATTTTTTGACCGGTATGAAAATATGTTTTTTTTTTTACCAGTATGAAGATATGTCTTTTTTTAACCAGTATGAAAATATGTCTTTTTTGTGGCCGGTATGAAAATATGTCTCTTTTCTCATGTTCAAAATATGGCTCACCCATTTTATGGTTATGTTACTAGTACTGGCTTTCATAATAAACATAATGTCAGATTAATTATCAAAAGCTACATTTATCACTGTGTCTAGCATGATTAATGTCTTACCTCACATTTTGGAGATCAAAGAGTACATCAATTATTCAGTGCTCATCCTTAACTAAAGCATACATGCCACATGCTATGGTTTACCCATAATCTGTACAAAGTGTTTGCGTTTTCAGATGTGTACACCACGTACATAATTTCTGTACAGGTTTTCTAACCCATTCCCGTTATTACTGTGTCTCAGAGTTCTTTTATAAGGTCCTATTGAACACAGGATTTCCCAGTCTGTTAGTGATAATTAAGCACAGAAATAGACTAAATGATGACACCATCTCATTATTTTTACAGTGTAAAATAAACTCAGACATTTATTGTTTGGGTTTTTAAATAAGTGAAGACTTGCTTTTAAAGGCAAAGTCCCTGTGCCTCATTTATAATGCAGCCCACTGTAATTGAAAATATTTTTACACGAATAAACTCTTTTGATATGTTTTTCAGTCTTTGTACAAGTTTTGCGGGTCTTTGTACAGGGTTTTGGATTTTTTGTACAGGTTTTTCATCTCCGAGGTGTGGCATGTATGAACTAAAGACTTGCCGTTTCATGTGAAATCTGAGCTTGTTGCTGTGCAGACACATTTTTAGTTATGTCCTTAAATTTGGCGAGATCAGGCGTAGAGCATAAGCCAATGACAAGGAATCGTACGATTAATCTTTGTTTTGTTGTAACAAGCTTCATATTTGAAAATGTCGCTTCTTTCAGAAAGAAGGTCAGCAGAATTTCTAAACTTAGTTTGTGATTATAAGCTATCATTGCCCGCGTACATGCACAAGGGCGGGATTAAACCTTCCAGACATGTTGCTCTAAGGGTGTAACTGGGTCTATAACAGAAGTGCGACTTTTATATGCAGGGTAGTTTTAAATTAGCCTTGTACTTGTACTGTGCAAGAATGTAAAACTTGTGGCCATTGTAGCGGGAGGTTATTTAAAATTATTTATATGTAAGAGTATGCCAGTAAAGAGTTCTGACCTTACAAGTAATACCCCAGTCTTAGAAATAAGCACTGGTGTATTGTTATCATAAAAATAGTCAGACTGTAAAAACCCTGGCCCAGTTGGTAAGAAGTAGTACCAGGATTTAAGGTGTCTCCTCCCTATGACTATCTTATGATTACTTATATTCTAGGGGATAAGTAAAATGAACATTCACTGAAACCACAAATGGAAGAAGTGAATAAATCCTCAGGTACAGTTAAAATAGTTTAATAATTACACTAATATTCTATTTCTACTAGTTTGAAAAGAGTATACACATATATATTAAAATATTCACACAATTACTATTATTGTCTGTTTAGACTTCAAGATCTTAAATAATAAAGTTACTGAAATCACTGTTATTAGTCCTTTGAATTTAAGGATAACTGTCATCAGTTGACTGAGTTTATGTATGGTTACTTATTGTTTTCAACTATTGGCTGTTTCACATGTATAGGTGGTCAGTGTCAAACAGGACACTTATCTTTCCAACTTGATACTGCTGAAACTGTCCTTTGCTGATATCAGACTTGGTAGGCCCAACAGTAGGGATGCCAATGACCAGTTGAAGTTCACTCTTTGGGGTCCTGCACTTTTGTGGGATTGCCTCGGATGAACTGCACCGGCTTCTGATACTGGACAGTCTGGTTTGAGTTATTTCATGGAACCTGCAACATATCAGCCTTGGCTAGTATCTGGCTAGACTTGTAGCTGACTAGCACAGATGTCAGACCAGTCAGTCATCAGATGTCACCGTTATACAATCATAGTAAGTAAGGACATCATTTCAGTGATATAGCATTAATATTAACATTTCAATTAAGTATAACTGACTAGCACATAAGTCAGACAAGTCAGTCATCAGGTGTCAGAGTTATACAGTCATAGCAAGTAACATCATTTCAATGATACAGAATTAATATTAACATATCAGTAATAAACATCATCTGGTTTAATCCGCTCCTATACATCCCTTCATATTCTATAACTTGATCCTTCCAAATCATATCAAGTACAAATTCAAATCTGATGCTATCTTAGTAACTACCCAAAATTAATACATAAAATAGAGTGAGTGACCACGTGATCAGGTTGCTTTCTACTGAAACTGGCTGTAGAACACTCCAGTTTACCAGCTGTAAATGGGTACGAAGTTGTGCGCTCGAACTAGGGAAGGCAAAGGCAGCGAGGAAGGGGACTAGTCACCTAACCTCGTAAAAGCGGTATCTTCCATGCTGAAGCTTCTAACAATTTATTTCCCTAAGACAATCTCTGGTCATGGGACTGCCTTTATCTTCGTAAGCGATAATGCATTTAATATCGACGAGATACAACATTAAATATAATAAATATTTTCTATTTGGCTGTGGGGCTAGTTTTGATACGTTTTTGTACAAGCAACCATCTTCCACTAAGCACATGAATAAATCATATTAAAATAATAATACGTTATATCAATGAATATTATACAGGCATATTTTGTGAATTCTAAATGAACCTGTAATACAAAATAAAAGAAATTATTATACAGGATAGCTATCGTAAATTCGCTTACCCTCAGACTCCAGACACTTAGACTGAAATTTTCTGGCGATCCGCTCACACTTCAGATGGATTTAGAGTCGTGGCGTTATCTGCCCTCAGTCTTGTCTCAACCTCTTGCGTTGGGTCTTCTCAGAGTTTTACCGAAACGCTTTATATACGATAGCGCGAACGTATCGGAGAGCAGATACGTCACAGCCTAAGACTAGACCTGAAAAAATCCTTCCCGAACCGTGATTTCAGCCGATCTGTGCGTCGACTGAAATTTTGCCTTTCTCATTCTCAGCATATATAATATCCATATTGTTCCATCTTATCTAGTTTTATACAGCTGATAAAACTCTATCTTCCTATCCATGTAAATTCCCAAACTGTTATTTGTTGATTTTAATATTTAGAACAGAAGTGGGTTTACATGCTTTTTGCGTAACTGTGGGCAGCCGAAATACGCATATATCTCCGTAAATGAGAACTTCCTACCGTTCCATCTTATATGCAGTTATACACCATCCTTCCCTGTACTGAAATGTAAAATCCTTTTCATACGGATTCCCTTCTGTTTTTATTATCGTTGGCGATTTCCTCTGTCCGATACACATTTCGCTGATACGCCGCCATTTTGAAAGCGGTCGTTCGATCATAGACGGGTTTATAAATCTAACTGATCCCGTTTGCAATGACTTGAAACCAATTTTGCGACAGCCATGGAACTTGAAGTCACATAGAAACACATAAGTGGACTCACCAACACTTTGATGAACTCTCACAACAATGTCACGTTTACATCTTTTCACACATTCTGCCTACATTTAGAGACACTCTTGGCTAATGTGCGTATGCTGTTTTTTTACACGCACTTGAAATAATTCTGAATAGCTCTGCATATTCCACACTCGTTTTTGGTATCTTTCTTGAACAGCGAGAAGCAAGAGAAATATCTCCTTCTTAATCTGTATTTAGCACACTTCACAAGGAAGCGGTAGATTAAACAGATCATCAGAGAATTCGTCTTTACGACAACACAGTCGCTCACGATACACGAGTTTAGAACTTCTGTTGTAGAATACTGTATGTCAATATCTCATCTAGATTCTAATCATTCATTTACTTACTTACTTGCCTGTATTTATTTTAGGAACAATATCGCCTAAAGGCCTCGACGTGGGTCAGCAAAAACGTCTTCAGATATTTATCAAAGTCCTTATCCAAGTCTTGGGAAGCAACGGTAAAAACGTCAACCTGATTGATGCTAGTGAAGAAGGTAAAACTGACAATAAATCATCATTGTATCTTTTTGTTGTTCTTGTCTGCCTGTTGGCATCATCGCAGCTTTTCTTCAGAATTCACAGTCATGAACATTCCAAAGATAATATATTGTGTTTATATTTGTTTTAACACTTTTACCACTGTAAAATTGAGGGCAGGGTCGGAGTGGCTAAGAGGTATGCCGTCCGCCTCTAATTCTAAAGGTACCGGGTTCGCTTCTTGTACAGATAATATGTTTGATGGACATTTTTTTTCAGTGGTTCAAAATGATGTCATACTCCCCTCTTCCCAATCTCCTGGGAAGTGAGATCAGACATCTAGCTTTATCGGATAAGGGTGAACAAATAGGAGGTCCCATGTTCATGTTGCGCCAGTTAAAAATCCCTCGGCAGTTGAAAATCGTAAAGCATAGGC
This sequence comes from Oreohelix idahoensis, assembly GCA_024509875.1. Taxonomy (NCBI): domain Eukaryota; kingdom Metazoa; phylum Mollusca; class Gastropoda; order Stylommatophora; family Oreohelicidae; genus Oreohelix; species Oreohelix idahoensis. The sequence continues at coordinate 24,063 of JAMPIV010010840.1, read as the reverse complement.
CATACAGCCGCTGCCCTGGCAAAATTTATATTAATAAAATGTGTGATTCCTATATACACACATTGGTATCCTCTCCGGTGCTACGGAGTTCATGCACTGAGCTGATATGCTCACTGTGTGATCTAAGGGAAGAGACCGGAGCACTGATGGGGTTGTCCGTGTGCAATGAAGATGGTCCTTAGAACCAGAAGCAGAACCAGAACAACCAGAACCAGAACAACCAGAACCAGAACAACCAGAACCAGAACCATTGTAATTGCATTGACCACTGGTCACAAGTGAAACACTAGAAATAAAATCCTTCATCATTCACTACCCTTCACTTCCGGTGTGAAGTATAGGGCTCCAGTCAGCTCACACTAAATTCACCTGCCTTGTGCCATCTGCTAATTTGTTTCCAGTTCTGTCACACCATTTTTAATCTGTCTCTTGGACATGATGTTCTAGGTATGCCTATATTCATTTTTACCTTCTTTTTTTTTAACCAGCGGCACTTGGGCTTTCAGCCCTTCGGCCCAATGACATGTCATTGCGAGGCTGGGGAGCCTGTCAACGTTCCTTCCAACCCGGTCAGGAGCTTCGCTCTTTCCCATCCACAGAGGGTTTATCTCAGGAGCCGTTCAGGTTGTTCAGTCAAAATCCCAGTCGATGACACTCCTTCAAATGCCAACGCCCGGGCTTGAACCTTGAACACCTGATCGCCAGCGTAACGTGGTAACCATTACACCAGCGCGGCTCCCATTTTTACATTTAGAAGAGCAGATCACGGGTTTCTTTACATTGCTATCACTTGTTTATCTAAATTTGTATTCTACCCAACGCCAACGCTATTGTCTCACCTCTAGGTATTTATTTGATACTTGTTAACAGTTCTACGTTTGTGATCTTGTCAACCCATTACAACCTTATATTCTGCGCACGTACACCCACGTGTGTGAAAGTCTATAACTTGTCGTCTGTTATTTTAAATCATTTTATAGCCGTACAATAGGATGGCCTTGACATTGTCATCGTTCTCCTTTTGGCTTCCTATGGAGCATACAACCTGCACAAATTATTCACGTCCACTTTTGTTGTTGGTTTCTGTAGCAGTTTGTTTGACGTGATGAGGTGGCCAGGCTCATGTACAACCTCATATTAGTTGCCTTGTGCGACATGCCTGAAGGAGCAGCAGGCATATTATTGGTGTCAGAAGAGACCCTCTGGAACTATGCGGGTTATTGCCTTGACATCTGAGTTGACAATTCTTAGTTTTCTGTTGGGTTTAATTATTTTGATTCTCATGTATTTCTCACTATAATTAAAGCCACCTATTGCCTTCTGTAGTCTTATTTTTATGCTATCTCCCCCTTCCTCTAAACGTTTTCTATTTTGCTGCAAAGAAAATAGGTATGTGACCACTCATTTTGATCTTATTCCATGTAAAATCTGGCTATCATCTACGACATTCATTCTTATAAACTTTTTCTTTTCTCAATAAATTGTCAGACTATATTGTTGTGACTTCTGATTGTTACGGACGATCTCTTCGATTATTGAGATCCATTTATATAACATTATCAACATCAATGAGCAGACATCCATTATTATAATATCCAGACGGCATTTCAAATATTGTTAATTCTTGTACACTTAAAATTCATAGTTTTCCATATGATAATTCATTCCTCAAATTGCTCGTCGTTCATCAACATAATCCTATAATCCATTAGGATACGATACACTATCATAAAGACACGATCCACTATTATAGGAATGGCCGTCTGGTAGACACTTTGTCAACACAATGCTCTAGTTACTAATAAAACCATGCTCAAGTCATATGCGCGGATACGCATACAATTCAAACTCAGTCACGTCTTTTTGTGCAAGCATATGATCTCAAAAGAACTCGATCTATATGGTGCGCAAATAGACTCTCAACACTGATCATGTAGTGTTATATTGTCTTGCATCTGGTTCCGGTTTTTGAACAGATGAATGCGGACTTTGGCAAAGTCTAAATTATTAAGCAGTTTAATTAGAGTCCGCTGACGTCCATCTTTGATGGTTGCTGTTCTTGTTTACATAATTCAAACTATAGCCTGCAAGAAATGAGTGACAAGATACAGCTCTGCCGCACTCCAGTACTTGTCTGGACGACGGGTTCTGTAGATTTTCCTTCATGAAGGACGATGTATTCTTTCTTAGGATAATGAACTTGTGCTGGATTCCATAATTCCCCATGAGCAACGACACTGATTGTTTTTAAACCGTCAGATGCCGTTTCATAGTTCACAAACACAAGGTAAACTGGTAAATTCAGTTCCATGTTCTGGTCCACTATTATGTACTGTGCAAGATTTGTTGAAAACCTCCCTGTTCTTCCCTCAGCTGGCTGTTTGGGGGCCACCATTCTGCTGGCTGGATTTTCAGGGTTGGGGGCGGGAGGAGGAGGGGGGGGGGGGCCTTTTAGAGCTGGCCCATTCAGAATATTTCATGTGTCTCTTCGTCTGCTCTTATGTGTTGCAAAGCAATTCTCCATTTTGTTTTTAATAATGCCATTTGATCGTTTGCTTTTCCTTCTTTCTTCTTCTTCTTCCGTCCTTAGCCAAAGACCGACCAAGCAGTCAGAGGCCATCACGCCTTGTGGCGTCTTAAGGGCAACAGCAGATTGATTTTCTCTGTTGTAGTTTCCCATCACGCTTAGCGGCGTCTTTAGGGCAACAACAAATAGATCCATCTGCCGTTGTTTCCGTAATCGGTGTATTTGCTTTTCCTTATTGGCACATATTACTGTTGAATAGAATCCTATATATTGTAAAATGGGTGATTGTGCATCTGGGCCAACAGTAAAAAGGGTGATAGTGGATATAAGACAGTGGCAAAATGGGTTTTTTGTATATATTAGATAACGGTAAAATCGGTTAAGGTGGATCTGAGACAACAGTAAGATTTGTGATTGTGGATCTGAGACAAACGTGAGATGTGTGAGTGTTATTCTGAGACACCAATATGATGGTGGATTTAGAACGTCATGGAAGTACTACCACATATATTTTTGTTTCAATTGGTCAGCAATCTTGCAGCTTTAACATTCAGTATTTAACTACATTTTCATCATAATATTAGGCACATTTCTCCTTGCGCTTTTAAAAAAATAACAGAGTCGTTAGTTGTACCCCTTTTTTATTATGTCCATGGGGCTATCAATCTCATAATGTAAAATAAATGACTACAGACCCACCACTGAAAGAGCAGTGCTTCGGTGTAAGTTACCTCATGGGGGTCACGTGCAGTGGTGGTTATGTGCTCCGTTAGAAACGAACAAAAGAACGAACTTTATTTTTAAAAGACTGAAAGATTTATCATGCAGACTTTCTTCCCTTTGTCTCATCTTTCATTCTTTATCCTGGTACTGACTCGTGCGGTCACAACGTAAGAGATTAATCTGAACGATAAAGGAGATGATGATGATGATGATGACTGTCATGATGACGATGATCATGATGATGATGATGGTGATATTTCACTATTAATTTGTATTATATGTCGTATACTATATACTGAACAAGTTTTCATTACTCTCTGCAACTATATTTTTTTTTCTTTTACTTAGATATTCCACAAGCAGAAACCTCCAACACAGACGACATCAGCATCGATGAAAACCCTGCCATTTTGACTAATGGCGATCCTCCATCTGATTCTGACCTTTATCCGGACCAGAGTGTGAACGATGTGGGCAGCCTGAAAGCGGAGCAGAATCTCATCAAAGCTGCCCTGGCCAAGCCTGACCTGCTAGTCAATAAGAAGACTATTGCCGAGGACGTGGATGCGCCTAAGGAAGAGAGTAGGTGTAATATGTACATAGTTAGAGAACTGAAAGGGTATATGAGTGTACATAGAGAGAACTGATAGTAACTAAGTTGTTAGATAATAGGAAACTCTATAAGGAACATTACAACGGGATGGAAACTGACCATCAGAAATGCTTTACCCCCATTCAGACAAATGTCTCAGTCCTTATAATATGTTAATGGAGAACTAACGGTAAATATGTTTATAGATAACTAACAGTAAATATGTTAATTAAATGTGTTAATAGAGAACTACCGGTAAATATGTAAGTAGAGAACTAACGGTAAATATGTTAATAGAGAACTAACGGTAAATATGTTAATATGGAACTAAACAGTAAGTATGTTAATAGAAAACTAACAGTAAATATGTTAGAGAACTAACATTAAATAGGTTAATAAATTACAAACGGTAAATAGAGGGATGACGGTAAATATATGTATATAGACAGAACTAACAGTAAATACATATTATAAATAGAAAAGTAAAGTTAAATATGTAAATAAATATAGAACTAACATTAAATATACATACAGACATAGAATGAACAATTTAATTTCAAATGTTGATGTATCAGCTACCCACATGCAAACTATCGATCGTCACACCCTGTAAGATATGAAGGAAAAAACGAAAAAAGGAAAGAATTTAACTCTACAGTATGACATAAACTTTATAGCTCTAAAGTTTGAAATTCACATTTAACTCTGCAGTTTAACATAAACATTTTACTGTTATACTTTAACATAAACACTTTAACTCTAATTGTGGACATACAATTCTTAACCCTATACTTTAACATTAAAATTGTAACTCTACAATGCCACATTAACATTTAAAGTCTTGAGCCGAACTTGACATATTAACTGTAGTATGTGTCAACAACATTTCGTGTCTAGAATCTGCAAGAACATGTTAACTCGACAATTTAACAGTTTAATTATAGAACCAGCGAAGTAAGAACAGTTACCTAGAACTTCCACTATTAGATTGTTTTCAATCAATCAATACTCTTTAGCTCCCAAAGGAGCATAGGCCTTCAACAAACACATGCCAAGTCTTCCTGTCCTATGCCATCCGCTCAAGTTCTTTCCTTGTTTTCCTCATCATTTTCACCTCTGTTTCCAGTTCTCTTCTCCATGTGTTTTTTGGTCTACCTCTGCCTCTCTTTCCTTGTGGATTCCAGAACAAGGCCTGCCCTGTAATACTATCAACAGGTTTCCTCAATGTGTGTCCTATCCATCGCCAGCGTCTTCTTCTCTTGTTCCACTGGCACTTGTCTGGTTCTTGTCATCAATTCCACATTTGTGACTTTGTCATACCATTTCAGTCCTTCTATTCTACGCAAGCACCCATTTATAAAAGTCTGTAGCTTTTTTGTTGTAGTTTTTGTTGCTCTCCACGTCTCAGAGCCATACAATAGGACTGACTTCACATTTGAGTTGAAGATTCTTACTTTCGTGTTGGACTTGATTTCTCTTGTTCTCCATGTGTTTCCCAATGCAATGAAACTTGCTTTTTGTATTCTTATTTTGATATCACTGTCTGTCCCTCCTTCTTTGTCTATATTACTTCCAAGATATGTGTACGATTCTACATCTTTTAGTGGTGTTTCTTCAAGTTCAACCTTGTTATCATTTCTTGCATTTATTCTCATAATCTTTGTCTTTCCCTGTGTATTTTCAGGCCCACCTGTTGTGACCTCTCATCGAGAATTTTCATTTTCTCTTCCATCTGATTATGGTTATGGGACAGAAGAGCCAAGTCATCTGCAAAATCCAGATCATCAAGCTGTTTAGTTAGATTCCACTGGATTTCATCTCTGTTGTGTGATGTCGATGTTTTCATAACCCAATCTATTGCAAGTAAGAAAAGAAATGGAGACAAGAGGCATCCCTGTCTCACTCCCGTTCTAATCCTAAACGGTTCTGTAAGTTGTCCTTCATGAATCACTCTGCATGTCATGTCTTCATATGTCTTCTTTATTAAGTTAATGATCTTCATGGGAACTCCATAATGCCTCATCAGTTTTCAAAGCGATTCTCTGTCTCCACTATCAAATGCCTTTTCATAGTTCACGAATCCGATGTATAGCGGCGAATTCCATTCCAGACTTTGTTTAACTTTTTTTCTCAAAGTGGCTATCTGGTCTGTACAGGATCTGTTTTGTCGAAAACCTGCTTGTTCATCTCTCAGTTGCTTGTCTATGGATTCTTTTAATCTCTCAAGGATGATTCTGTTTAATACTTTTCCTGGCACTGATAGTAACATTATTCCTCTATAATTTGTCCACTCTTGTAAATTTCCCTTCTTAGGCAACTTGACTTGCAATGCAATCTGGACCAGCTGCTTTTCCATCTTTCAGAATCTTTATGGCTTTCTTTATTTCTTCTCTACTTGGTCATTCACAGCTGATTTGTAGCTCCTCTTCTGCTGGCTGGATGTCTGGGTGATTAGTTGGAGATGGTCTATTGAGAAGTTCCTCAAAATGTTCTGTCCATCTCTTCATTTGTTCTTGTATATTACTAAGCAATTTGCCCTTCTTATCTTTTGTGAGGCCATTTGCTTGCTTACATTTCCCTGTTAGCTTCTTCGTGTTGTTGTCCAGGTCCCTCATATTTCCTTTGTATGCAGCTTCCTCTGCTTCCCTTGCCAAATCATTAATATATTTCATCTGGTCTCTTTTGATGTTTCTTTTTACTTCTTTGTTTGCTTCTACGTACACTTCATGAACATTGGCTTTGGAGCTTCTGGTTTTGCTTCTGTTTAAATCTGCTTTCTTGTTTTTCCTGTCTTCTATCTTACTAATGGTTTCTGTTGTTATCCATGCTTTGTGCTGATGTTCTCTTTTTCTCAGTACTTCTTCACATGTCTCGTTCCATATATTGTTTACTTGTTGCCAGTGGTCTTCCGTATCTGTTTCATCTTCCAGCTGTTGGAGTACTTGGTATTTGTTGGATACTGTGATTGAAAATTGTTCTCTTATTTCCTGGTTTCTTAGATATCCCACATTATACTGTTGTCTATAGCTATATGCTGTTGTAAATTTCTTGAGTTTTAATTTTGTTTTAGCCAACAGAAGATGGTGGTCTGATACAGCATCTGCTCCTCTACATACTTTCACATCATGCAATGATGACCTAAACTTCTTACTTATGCATATGTGATTTTTTTTTTTTTTTTTTTTTCTTAACCAGCAGCACTTGGGCTTTCAGCCCTTCGGCCCAATGACATGTCATTGCGAGGCTGGGGAACCTGAGGACTTTCCTTCCAACCCGGTCAGGAGCTTCGCTCCTTCCCATCCACAGAGGGTTTATCACAGGAGCCGTTCAGGCTATTCAGTCAAATTTCCGGCCGTAAACATTTCTTCAAACGCCGACGCCCGGGTTTGAACCATGAACACCTGGTCGCCAGTACAACGCCGAAGCCATTACACCAGCGCGGCTCCCAAATGCATATGTGATTAACCTGATTCTCAGTTCTGTGATCTGATGATATCCATGTTGCTTTATGTATTCTTTTATGTGGAAATATGCTTCCTCCTATAGCTAGTTGATTTGAAGCACAGAAGTTTGCTAAGAGTTCCCCATTCTCGTTCATCATACCCAATCCATGCTTTCCCATGATTTCTTTAAAGCCAGTGTTGTCTGTTCCTATTTTCGCATTTAGGTTCCCCCATCAAAATTGTGATGTCCTTTCTTTTCTTTTTGTCCAAGACATTTTGTAGTCTGGTGTAAAAGTCTTCTTTCACAGATTCTTCTTTATCATTTGTAGGTGCATAACACTGGATGATGTTTATATTTACTTTCTTTTTGGCTGATTTAAACCTTGCTGTTATAATTTGGGGTCCCATTGCTTCCCATTCTATAAGTGCCTTCTGTGCTTCCTTAGACAGCATTAGAGCCACCCCTTCACTGTGGTGGGCACTTTCCTCCTCATGTCCTGAGGACAACACCATTTCATTTCTCCTGTGATCAATCTCCTCTGATCAATCTCCTCTTCTCTATGCCTTTCCACCATGTCTCGCAGAGACCCTGGATATCAATCCTGAAATTGTCATTTCTGCTGCTACCTTTGCAGTTTTTCCTTGTTCACACAGAATACGAATATTCCAGGTGCCAATCCTGGAGATTTTCCTAGACGAAAAAAGGTTACTCGGCAACCCAGACTCCTGTCGGCTTTCTTTAGGTTGCTTCATTCGCCTCCTTTCCAGAGGACCTTCTTCTGTCTTGGGCGGCTGAGTTGATTTATATTCTTTATTTGACGTGTCCATGTTTGTTGAAGTTTTTGTGGTAAAAAATTTTTTTTTACGGGATGGGGTAACCAACCCCATGCCCAACCCTCCTTAGTCGCTTTTTACGACATGCATGGTAGGGAACAGTGTTACTATTCTTTACTCCCCTTTCGAGCCCCGGTAACACACGGGTGATTAGATTGTTTTAATAATAATAATAGCCCCTTCAGTCATAACTGACTATGGGAATGCGCCCCTGAGGTGACAGCCCTCAGCTGCTTATTTTCCTGGTGCTCCTTTCGACGTTTTCTCCTCACCTCTGCTTCTTGTGTGAGCCTCTCTTCGCCCAATCTGAGGTGGCGCCGTAAATAGCATCGCCACTTAGTGCGATCGGCAGCTTTATCCTCCCATGTTGCTGGATCCATGTCCAGTGCCCTCATATCTCTCTTGCACACATCTTTGAACCTCAGCTGTGGTCGCCCAACTGTTCTCTTGCCCTCTGCTAATTGTCCGTAGAAGATATCTTTTGGGATGCGACCATCATCCATGCGGCGAACATGGCCAAGCCAGCGAAGTCTGCGCTGTCTAAGAAGCGTATACATACTTTGAAGGCCAGCACGTGACAACACCTCGACATTTGTCACTTTATCTTTCCACGAGATGCCGAGGATGCGGCGTAGACACCGCAAATGGAAGGTATTGAGCCTTCTTTCTTGCTTAGCATAGGTCGTCCAGGTCTCGCTGCCATATAGGAGTGTGCTGGTGACGCAGGCATTATATACCGCAGCTTTGGTCTTCATTGTGAGTTTAGAGTTTCCCCAAACACGCGATGTGAGGCGGGCAAAGGTAGCTGCAGCTTTGCCAATGCGGCTGTCGATTTCTGTATCCAGTGAGAGTTTGTCATTGATGGTAGACCCTAGGTATGTGAAGTGGTGCAACACTGCCAATTCATAGTTATCGATAGTGATAACTGGTGCAACACCCACATCCTGACTCAGCACATTCGTTTTCTTTAGACTTAGATTGTTTTAGACACCTGTCATGAAATATTCTAATCCACATATATAAATTATCAGGTAAATGTAAAGCCTAACAAATAAATTCTATAAAAGGAAGAAGAATGGTAAAGAACAGTGCTGTCACAATGACAGTACTCGAAATCCCCTTTGTTTTATGCTTCGTCTGCAAATTGTAACGTTTCCACGTTAAATACAAGCCACTGCATAATACAAGCGTTTCCACAACACATTAAAACGGGTATTACATTTCTAAGAAAAAACATTGAGAGGCACACTGCGTATGACCTAAATTAATTACACTACGAATGGACAGATGGATGTAGGATGGAAAGAAGGGAGGGCTGAAAATCAGGAACGCAAGCAACACTAAACACGCGTCTCGCTATATTAATGCCACCCCTAACATGCGTGTAAGGCCACATGCACTAACTTTTTTTCAGACGGACAGTGATAAAAACACTACCCTTCCCAGAGTTAGGTTTTAAAAAACCTGGAAAACGCTTATTAGGAAAGATGACATTAGATGGATTTACGTTTGAAAACATGACAGTACCCAGACACCACATGGGGATTGAAGTGAACAGGAGGTGGTAGAAAATGCACATTTTGAACGCAGCCACCTAGCTCCCTTAGATTGAGATATTTGGATTCCTTAGGGCTTGCTGACACAGAATATGTTAAGTGTTACGCAAATAGTCCAGGAATTAATAAATTATAGGCAAAAGAAAATAATGAGAGTGTCAGACAACCTAAAAACTCGGAGTCGCTCAGTGAAAGAATTTTAAACTACCATTGTACGGAAATAGGCCACAAGTTACATTTGAATTGATTGGATGGAATGATATGTAAGGCTAAACACGATTAGTCGGACTATAAATGCTATCTTTTGTTGTCAAGGGAGACGGAAGTAAGAGTACTTTTTTTCAAACGATTGGGTAGAGATGGCCTGATTGGTTAGGTCTGTTAATATAGTTAATTGATAGCGTTAGTTCGAGACCACTAGTTCAAATAAGCTTGATAAAGCAACAGTGCGTTGAAGCCAGATCATATTTTTGCTAAATAAAAGCCTGGAACATAAGCAGATGGGAATTTGTGCCAGTATTTGTGCCTACATTCAGTGCTAGTCAACGTATCTGTGTTTATTTCCTTGAATTTTGGTAGGTTGAAATATTTGATCTCTTTTTAATGAAAATTGAATGTACATTGATAATTTATGTCTGTATATATATGTGCAGTTCAGTAGCGAACATGAGACAAGGCCTATATCTATATATATATATTGCTCCAACCTGAACAGAAGGTGTCGGAGAAAAGTCAAACTACATGGAATTACCACATAGTACACTGACACCTACCTTATGATATGGAAGGACTTATAGCTGAAAGTGCAGAGGCGTAGTAACCATTAAGGAGGTTAATACTGGAGTAAGCTGCTTCAGAAGAAGATAGCAGTTAAACTAAAGCTCTGAACTCTGTGTTTGTGATGTATTGTGCTCAGTCTAGCCAGATAGTATAAATTAGTTCTGAAGTAGAAGGTACATCCTTCTTGTTTCAGGGACTGTGGTCCTAGTTATTGAAGCCGCACCTGGTCTGAGCGTTTGCTGAATCCAGAGGCTGACAGCATACTCTTGGGTCCCTATAGTAACCAGTGAGGTGTCTTCAGAAACAGTGAATAGTCGAGCAGAGGAGTCCTTGTCTGCCGCCATCACGAAAGTTAAGCCCACTGTGGCCAAAAGAGCTCAACACTATGTACCCCTCGTAAATGACACTAACTTAATTAAAGAGGGGCAATTAATTGTTTTAATGTTCGGAACTGAGACCATCTCCAATACTAGTTCCAACATACACAAGCACATGCAGTCATGATGTCTAATAAGAATCTATCTTGAAGAACAAAACTAGTATTACCTCATATTACCACATCACAACTCACACACATAGAATACTAATATTGTATGTCAATGCAAAGACCACATTTATATATGTGTACATAATATTTGAAATTACATGTTATTATATTGCCTGGTTCACTGTGTAGTTGAATCAGGATCACTATTGTAGAGAAAATCAATACATATGTACATATCTGAAATTTATCATTGAATCTTTTAAGATAGTCTTCTAGAGTGTTGACTGTTTGTGAGTGTCACAGTATTGTCAAGTGTGGTGGAATAATTAAATTGTTTATCTGTTGTTGTTGTGGTGACTTACACTTCATCATTTGCATAACCCTAGACATATAACGTTGCCAACACAATATTCCAGAATAATTCTGACTGAGATATAAATATGTGGCAGTAAGTAAGGTTATCTGTAAAACACTACACATATTAGATACAGATACCTTCACAGCTGATCTCAGTCAGTACACTAAGTCCCTATAAATATTTATATCATCCCACTTTACCACAACACCATATATTAATTGTAGAACCAGTGAAGTAAGCGCTCAGTTACCTAGAACGTCCACTATTAGATTGTTTTTGAGACGAAATATTAATTTTAGAACCAGCGAAGTAAGAACATTTACCTAGACATTCCACGATTAGACTGTATTAGATATGATATATTAATTATAGAACAAGCATAGTAAAAATAGTTACCTAGACATTCCACTATTAGACTGTATAAGACACGATATATTAATTGTAGAACCAGTGAAGTAAGAACAGTTACCTAGACACTCCACTGTTAGACTTTATAAGACACAATATATTAATTGTAGAACCAGTGAAGTAAGAACAGTTACCTAGACACTCCACTGTTAGACTGTATAAGACATGATATATTAATTGTAGAACCAGTGAAGTAAGAACAGTTACCTAGACACTCCACTGTTAGACTGTATAAGACACGATATATTAATTGTAGAACCAGTGAAGTAAGAACAGTTACCTAGACACTCCACTATTAGACTGTATAAGACACGATATATTAATTGTAGAACCAGTGAAGTAAAAATAGTTACCTAGACATTCCACTATTAGACTGTCTAAGACACGATATATTAATTGTAGAACCAGTGAAGTAAGAACAGTTACCTAGACACTCCACTGTTAGACTGTATAAGACACGATATATTAATTTTCGAACCAGTGAAGAAAGCTCAGTTACCTAGATCTTCCACTATTAGATTGTTTTAGACACGATATATTAATTAAAGAACCAGCGAAGTAAGAACCTTTACCTAGACATTCCACAATTGGACTGTATTAGACACGACGTTTTAATTGTATAGCAGTTTGACATAAACATTTGAACTCTACGATTTGATATAAACAATCGAATAAACGTAGTATAATTGTAGAACGTAACACGACATGTTAACTGGAAACCCTGGTACCAATATTTTAAGAACCAGATATTCATATTTTTATGCTCAAACATCAAATCTTCTTAGAAATTTATAACAACATTTTAATTATAGAACTTTACAATAATATTATACTCGTTATCGATATTTTAACACCATAACTTAACATCAGTGTAATAACCAGTGGACCTGCCGTGATCAATGTAACTACATAGAGCCTGGCTACATAGGAGTGACCGTCAACATTTTAGTAATATAAATAGTATTGTTATTGTTGAATTCAACATTTTAAATTTTGAAACTGCTATAAGAATATTAACTTTTGAATGTAATCAACTTTATAACTATAGCAACTGACGTCAACATTCTGTGAAACTGATATTAACATTTTAGGTATAGAATCTAGCAATATTAATGAATTCAACATTTTACATTTTGAACGTCCTATAAGAATGTAAAACTCTTGAACCTAATCAGCTTTATTACTATAGCAATTGACAATCACATTTTAATTCTAGAGCCTGATATCATTTTTTAAACGAAGTCTATCATTATTATTGAATTCAAAATTTTAAACTGTCAACCTGCTAAACGAATTTTAACTGTGAAACATAATCAACTTTTAATTATAGCGATTAACATCAACATTTTAGTTCTAGAGCCTGACACCAACATTTTAACTCCGAACCAATTATTAACCTGTTAAATCTCATATTACTTCAGGATTTTAACACAACAGCCTAACCTCACCATTTTAAATCTAGAACCGGCTAATAGCTTTTTTTTTTTTTTAATCTAGAGCTAGGTATCTACATTTTAACCCCACAATCTGAGATCAACATTTCCATAAAAGAACTGAATGTTGGATTTGGCAAAAATAGTTTTTGAAAGTTTATTAATCTTTGTTTAGTTTTGCCGAAAGCTTTGTGACAATACAAATTGAGCCTTGCAACATTTGACAGAAGCTGGTATGTGCAATTAATAACTGTAAGTATTGTCACTGCCGTACATTTTCTTCAAGCACGACGTTGGTACTTTCAAGATGCTTCTTTTTTTCTTTTTTTTTTTAATAACAGTTATTAGATTCGACATTTCTAGGTACACACATAATATGAAATAAGCAAGAACCTGAGGTGTATTTGTGTGATTTTTCTATTAAGTTAAAACGGTAATATCACTGACTAACAAAAAAAAAATTATTTTTTTCTTTCTCTAACATTTCTATGTTTTTCTGGTCAATTTTAATGCGCTGTTTTTAAATCTGCAAACCGTTTTTCTCTATCAGGTCGGGATCTCTAGAAATACGCAATTCAAGTTTTTTAACAACGCATACAGTATTACAACATCATTCATACAAGAAGTGTAACAGTTATGTAGGCTTGAATTTCTTTGCAGTCGACTTTCGTCGGTGAATGACATGTGGTACATCGCGATGAAGCATCCAACAATAATCGGCAAGCATGGTCACACTACACCGTCCTTGATAGCGTGACTCCATTACGGCGATATCTTGATGGAATCGTTCTCCACGTTCATCGCTGACTTCGCCAAGGTTGTCAGGGAAAAAGTCAAGATGCGAATCGAGCAAATGGATTTTGAGGGACATGTTACAGCCCATAATTCTGTATGCATCTATGCACTGCTTAACAATATGCACATAGTCGACAGATTTGTGATTTCCCAGAAAGTTATCGATGATCGATTTGAATGCCAGCCATGCGCGAAGTTCACTACCATGTAACAAGTTCTCGAATTGTTTGTCTGCAATAACTTTCCTAATCTGAGGTCCTACAAAGATACCTTCCTTTATCTTTGCATCGCTAACTTGCGGAAACTTTTCTCGAAGATAAGTGAAAGCTTTGCTCGTTTTATCTAACGCTTTTACGAAATTCTTCATGAGCCCCAACTTTATATGTAACGGTGGTAAAATGATGCTGTCTTTGTTAACTAATGGCTCATGTATTACATTTTTATGCCCGAGCTGCATACGATCCCTGATAGGCCACACCTTTCTTGCATAATGTTCCTGTCTGTTGCGGCTGTCCCATTCACATAGAAAGCAACAAAATTTAGTATACCCAGTCTGCATGCCCGTGAGCATTGCAATGACCTTTAGGTCTCCACAAATCCCCCATTGGTAGTCATTGTACTTTATTTTTTGCCAAAAGTATAGCCATATTGTCATAAGTTTCGTTCATATGAACAGAGTAGGCGACTGGAATTGATGAAAATAAATTTCCGTTATGCAATAACACGGCTTTTAGACTAGTCTTGGAAGAGTCGATGAAAAGTCGCCATTCGTTGACTATGTGCTCATGACCGAGGTGCACCATTAGACCGTTTACATCTTTGCAATAGCAAATGCCATCATCCATCTCAAAGTATTGAACAAGTTCTCTGTGTCTACGATGAAATTTAGATATCTGAGTATTGGGTGCTAAAAGATTCCATTCTTTGAGTCGCGAACCGAGTAATTCCGCTTGTCCTTTGGTAAGAGCGAGATCACGTATTAGATCTGACAGTTCTGAATGGTTAATTAAGTGAACACCATCATTCACCGGTATATAATCCGAGTCAGAATTAGTTTCTAAAGCAGATAAACTATCACTTTCTGATGGTTCATTCACGTCCAACGGATATTGTTCTGGTGGAAATGGGATTGGACATGTGATTGGATCATGAGGCACTGGTTTCGAAACCAATTCAATATTTGGATAAACCACAGACTTTCTAGTTTTAAAAGTAAAACCATGGATATTTGTCAAGCAGAAGTAACAATCAGTAGCGTGATTTGTCGGTTCACGCCATATTACTGGCACTCCAAAAGGCATCGACTTATGCTTCGGCGATTTTCGTAACCAACCTGCCAATGTATTTGCACAAGTCGAACAAACTGCATTTGGCTTCCAAGATTTATTTGCATCATCAACTTTCGAATCGAAATAACGTTCATATGCTTTCTTTAGTAATGGTGTAAAGTTTTTCTGGTGAACACGATCGGTAAAATATCCGCACACGTAACAGAACAGATCAGCCGAATTTCTACAACTTCTAGAAGCCATATTTCGCTCAGAATTATTTCAAAATACAGTAACTATTTGAAAAATAACGTAACATATGTCATGCATCTTTTAGCAGTATAAAAAGTAGAATTATTTTGCATTTTATTAATTTTTAATAAGTTATATAGTAAAAAATGAAACGGAGCAAATAACGGTTTCCCAAAAATATATTTATTCCCAAATATCTTAAGAATCTGACGTGATAGAGATAAACGGATTTCAGATTTGAAATCAGCACAAGAAACTGACCTAAGAACACTTATTCTTATATAAGAAAGAAAAATGTTGTTTGTCAGTGTATTCAATCAATTAATACGAAACTCATACTGGCCTTAAGCAAACTTCTCCAGTAGTTCTATAAACTGCTGTTCTGGAGACAGGTCAATGGACTAAACTCAAGCTCCGCACATTCACCATTGTCTTTCCTTCTTCGGGAGAACTGATCTTCACCGGAAGAGTTCATTTGACAAGCCACATTATGCCGGAAATTAATATCTGCTTCCTTCCGTGACTACCAACCAGTCGGGAACATCAATTTTTCATTTACTTGTCCAATTACTTCCCTTTATTTTTAAATCTTCAGTGTGAAAATGTACCACGCTATCCTTCCATCGTTATCTCTAAGGGATTTTTTTTTTTAAATAGTCGATATAAAATAGAGATTAATCTATTATTGTGTATAGAAACCATATCGTTTCTTCTATATTTTAGTGCATCAAAATCTCTTCCTGTCCATGTCTGTAACGTCAGAACTGCATATGCCTTTTTCTTCATAATTGTCACCTTAATGATACCTTTATTCTACATATGTATGATCATTATAGATACTTTTAAAATTCAGAAGATTCGAAGTGCAGCACAGTAAAGACATACACTCTATGTACACGCAAATAAAAAAGGTTCATAGGCAGAGGAGCACAAACATCCACTAGCTGCTTGAAGTCAAAATAAGGAACATTATTAATGGATCGAGAGAACATCATAGAAAGATAGAAAGAATACATAAAGGAGCCAGAATTAGACATCTAAGACAACTGTGAAGGACCACCTATACTTGTGGCAGACGTTGAAAGTACCACGCGCTACATGAAGAAAGGTAGCCTCTAAACCAGACAGTATAACAATAAAGGATATTGGAGTTGTGGGACAATTTTGAAATATCGTCATAACAAAACTGTGGAATGACATCTATAATCGTGGATACATAGCTGATGATCTATTACATTCATATTTATAGTTTTGCCAAAGAAACTCGGAGCCAGTGAAAGTGAAGATCACTGTACAGTAGTCTCATGAGTCATGTCATCAACATTGTTTTCATAATTATCATGAGAAGAGTAAGAAGTAGAATGAAAATAGAAATTGGTGATGAACAGCGCAGATTTGTAGAAAATAAATGCACAAACATTGCCTTATGTTATCATACGAGCATTAATAAAAAGAACCATTAGAGGAAAATGAGATCAATAAGTGTGTCTCATTGACAGATTACGAATAGTCATTTGATAAAGAGAGACATGAGTTGATTATCAAAATATTAGACCGCATACAAATTAATGGCGAAGACCTGAGAATAATAAAAAGCATGTACTGGAAACAAACAACAACTGTAAGAATTGGCAGCCAAATAAGAATTTTTTTTTTTTTTACGAACCTTTCAACCTAGAGATAAGGTCCATAGGTTATAACAGGGCGCATGTCCAAATATAAAAGACAGTGTGGGCTGTAGTTTCGACAGATACACCAGATTGTTAGGCAGGGACATTTGCTGTCATCGGATCAGTTCTATCTGTGCAGTGACATTTGAAAGAGATACACATAGGGCATCTCAGGAATATTAATTTGGGGACACGATATTTAAAAAAAAACTTAAGTTGCGGTCTTAAAAGGAAAACGTGAAACAAATGTTACAGAAAATGATTGATACATTAGTAATAGAAAGTTAAAACAAAAATCTTCGTCTATAAAGCAAAAAGACAGAAGTAATGGTCGAGACTGACTTCTCCTGAATGCAATTTCAAAGTATATGGAACTGTTTAAAACTAGTCAATAGATTAAATTACCTAGGCACTTTAATAACTTAAGACGGACTTCTCAGAAGTGAAGGTCAGAGTAACCCAGGAAAAAATAGCGTTCTATAAAATGGCAAATAATTGATGCAACAACTCTTTATCAAGGCATTAAAGAACGAGAGTTGTTCGTTGTTACATGGTCAGTCCTGACATATAAACGTGAGTGCTGCATAATTAGCAACAAGTAGGAAAAGCACTAGATTCCACAGAGATGTGGTTTTATATAAGAATGCTAAGAATATCATGGACAGCTTAAGATAGTAATGAGGATGTCCCGAAAGAGGCCAGTGTATTAAGGAATCTTATTATACACATTAGGATGAAACAATCTACTTTCTTTGGGCTTGTAATGAGAACCAGAAGCTGGAATATATTGTGACAACACGAATGATGGAAGGAAAAAGAAATAAGGGACGACAAAGAAATAAGAGACGACAAAGAGAAAAGATACTGGACATATCATGGCGTGGAAAGACGTCAACAACAAAATAAATGAAAACTACCTGGTGAAGGGAAGTTGTGAAGAGACATGATGACCAACGCTGCCAGACGTGGTACGTGAAGAATAAGTCGATGGATCAGTCGTTATATAAAGTACCAGATGTGGTTTCAGGGAGTATCGGAGGAGTTAAAGAAAGAACAGGCATGTCGTCTGATACGACCAATATGGGTAGTGTATGGGGCCGTTAACCTCGTCATGTTAAATAAAATGTAATAGGAACCACTACAGCAAGAGTTCATGAATACTTTGATACAGGCTTCATGAAGAGGGGGAAACGGCATTGGAGACGCTATGCTCCATAGGGAACACAAAGAGAAAAAAAATATATGATAATCATTAATATATATGGTACACTTGTACTGTTCCCGTACTGGGAAGGAGTATGTTACTTCATGAAAACACGCTGACTGTATTGTTTTCTTAATTTCTTATAACATGCCTTACATTTTGTGCTACACTTCAGGTTTTAACAGCAGCATAGAATGTATTGCACTTTCTCCATTTGGAGACACTTGTCTCAAACGTCAACGTAAATAATTAGTCTCTTACGTTTAGCACGAGGTAAAGAAATCAGCAACATTACCAAACAATTACCAGTTTTAGCAGACGTGGCTCAGATTTCTCCAACTGAAAACATTTATCTTTATAGCTTCTGATAATAGAAATCTGTTAGATAAAGAATTTTTTTTTTTTCGAATTTGTGGCCTAAAACAAATTCCAACTTGATGTTTAGAAATTTCTTAACTGTAACAGATAGGGCAAATTCTAACAAGTTTAAGTCTTTTAAAAAATAAGTGTTGAAGAAATAAGAAATGATCACAATACACTATCTTAAAATTAAGGCGGCATTTAACGTAGGCGTTCTAGAACACTTCAACCAAGCCACGTTTTAGATTAAATTGTACAGTACTGTTATAAGAGTCTCGAACTGCGCAGTATTAAATACAGTTTCTGCGAAATAGTCTGATTGTTGAATTAGTACTAACATATTTGCAAAATCACGTCACATTTTGTTCTGTTTTTCTTTTTTTATTTAAAAATATATGTGTAATCTTTTAAACAGTGGTTCCTAAACTCATGGTTCCGGTGACGTTAGATCCTTACTAGGGCCACGAAGGTCTTCAGTGGGGTAACGGTCTCGGAAAAGTCTGAGAAAAACAACAAATAGTATTCTGTAAGGGGCGTGAGGAGTGGAAATAAAATGGTCGTCAGCAAAAAGAGCTCGTCATGTGAGGAAGATGTTGTAGATTGATATATTCTGTGTGTGTGTTCTTCTCTCGGCTTTCTAGCCATAGCGTATTTCAATTTCTCAAGAATTATCCTGTTTAATATTGTCCCTGGCTACTGAGATTTATATTGCTGCTCTGTAACTTGTTCACTCTTGCAAATCTCATTTCTTTGGCAACATTACCACATATCCTTTAATTCCAGTATACTAAAATTATATTTCTATCCAAGACTTTTCCATGTAATTTGTATAATATCTCTGTGCCTACAGTAATGACACCTGCCGGAATACCATGTGGGCCCACAGTTTTTCTATCTCACAAAAGCTTTATGACTTTCTTTGTTTCTTCCTCCTTTGGTTTTACGCAGTTTACTTGTAATTAGGTATGGAGGGTATGGTACCTGGAAGGCGAAGTAGGGGCCGACCAAGACGACGCTGGACACAGGACATTGAAGACATCTTGAACATGACAATGGAGGAGGCAGGAGGGCTGGCTAGAGATCGAGAGTCTTTCAGACTGGGCTGTGATGAGAGCGACGTTCTGCAAAGGACATGCTACATGATGACTTGTAATTCTGCTGGTTACCAAGGCGATATGTAGTAGGGCTGGCCTTTTGGTCATGCTGCTAAGCAATTTTCCATTCTAGTCCTTCCTTGGTTATGTCCTTTGACTGCTTTTATTTCCCTGTTTGCATTATTGTACAGGTCCTTCATATTTCCTGTGGCTTTAGCTTTCTCTGCCTCTTTTTGCTAGCTCGTCAGTTTATTTCCTCTTGTCGCTTCTGTTACTTCTTAATTATTTGTTTGTTTATATGTATCGCTGAAGAACCTTGATCTAGCACTCTGGTTTTGCGTCTGCTTAATTATGTTTTCTTATTTGTTTTATTTCCTTTACCGTATTGATGGTTTCTGTTTCTGACCATGCTTTGTCATATTCTCTTTTTCCCAGAACTTATCTACAAGTCTCAGTCTATAAATATTTTCTATCTGTTTTCGGTGTTCTTCTGCTTCTACTTTGTTTTCTAGTTGTTAAAGTAAAGTTGGCCCTTATTGGTTAAATAGATTTGGTCGCATTGCTGCCCATTCTATGAGAGTTTTCTGGGTTCTTCTTTCCTGTTCCCTTCCACCTTCTTTCGAACGGGATGTAAATCTAGTTTCAAATTTCTGCTGCCACTTGTGCAGTTTTTTCTTGTTCGTTTTATGTTTGTCCGCATGTTCCCCAAGTCTTGAGATTTTTGCAGAAGGAAAACAAGGAAGACAGCAGCCGAGATTCTCGGTTTTATCTGGGTTACGTCATATTTCTCACATAGTCAAAATGGCCACAGAAACAAATTAATCAGCAGTTATGCGCCTATTCTTCTTTGACAAATACCATCTTCGCTACCAGCTGTAGTTTGTGTTGGTTACCATGGTAGATTTTTATTTATTTTTATTATGTATGTGTGTGTGTGTGTTTTTTTTTTTCGAGCAGAAACCTTAAACTGTTCAATATTTCTTACATTCTCGTACTCTTTCGCCTTTTCTTCATATATATTCTATATTTAACCGGACTTAGACATATTTAGTTTTAAGGAACATGCCGGACTGACAACTTTATTTAGGCACTAGTAATTTTTCTTGAACGATGTTTCTGTGTCACGTGTACTTTTTAGTCAGAATGAACACAAGAGGACAACTATGGCTGTGCGCGTGCAATGAAGGGGCCTGTAGGCTAGAGAGTTGTGTTATATCGCGATCAAACCTATGAATGAATATTTTTGGTATGAAATCAGTTATTTAGTGTCAGTTGATCTGTGATTAATTATGATAGGAAACTTTACACAAGGCGTTACAACAGGGGGCAATCTCATCATCAAACTGGGTCTCCTCCCCCCCCCCCCCCTCCCCCACCCCCGGTTGGACACGTGTTTTTGTCCATTAATCTCCTTTAAACCCTGGGGATACTGAGGTCAAAACTCTCAACTATACGAAAATAGAAGATATGATAATTTAAAACTCTCAACTATACGAAAATAGAAGATATGATAATTTAAAACTCTCAACTATACGAAAATAGAAGATATGATAATTTTTTTTAATAAGTAGTTTGCTTAAGAATTACTTGCAACATTGGAAAAAATAAAACTGGTTTTTCAGACTCTGAAAACCGATGCCTCGAAAACACAGGTAACAAGACCGTATGGATTTATCTCGTGTCTTCTCTTTAGCCTAAGAGCTATACCGGATGTCTTTGACAATCAATAGTTCATATCCCAGGCCTGGCTCTGAAATCCCAGCGCTAGCTCTTCCAGTTTCCTTTAATTTCTTTTTTTCTTTAATAGATTCATTTGGCAGTAGCTGGAGGATGGAGATAATGAGGGAGGGAAGCTTATGAGCGTTGTTGATGTAGTGTGTGAGTGTGTGTATGCTCGAGTGTATTTGTGTGCGTTATTAGTGGGGTGAGTGCTTGTATGATTTTATGTGCACCTGTGAGTTTTTGATATGGCGTGACAGAGAGCGAGAGGGTGGGGGGGAGCAAAAAAAAGTTCCGCGAGCTAAGAGATTGAGGAAGCAAGCAGACAGGGGTTCTTTGCTTGTAAGAGCTTCAAAGAACAAAATGGATTTTGATAAAGACAAGCCTAGCCGGAGCCGTATTGATTTATATTGAGCAGATTACTCCAGTGAAGATTAATTAAGAGGGAAATAGTGTTCATTGTTTTGTATAAGACGTGACGGGGAACATGGTGGTTGTCGTCCAACAAGCAAAAAAAAAGAGTCAGGAGTGGGTTTTCTTAATGCCAGGGGGAACCTAGTCATCACGAGGACGAAGAAAATGGTGATAATGCTGACAACAATGAAGAGAAAATGGTAGGTTTTTTTTTTAAGCAGTAAAAAGAGAAAATAATGAAAATAGTGCAAACATGAGATGAGAAAATGGTAGTCGTGTTGACACTAATGAGAAGAGAAAATGGTAGTCATGTTGAGAGGGTTGGGAAGAGAAAATGGTGGTCATGGTGACAGGAGTGAGAAGCCAAAATATTGTCATGTTGACAGGGGTGAGAAAAGAAAATGGTGGTCATTTTGACAAGGGTGAGAAGAGAAAATGGTGGTCATGTTGACAGGGGTGAGAAGACAAAATGTTGGTCAGTTTGACAGAGGTGAGAAGATAAAATGTTGGTCATGTTAAAAGTAGTGAGAAGACCAAATGTTGGTCATGTTAACAGGATTGAGAAGACAAAATGTTTGTTAATGGTAACAGGAGTAAGAAGACAAAATGTTGGTCATGTAGATGTAGCAAAGTGATTTTGCTGGGGAGGTTATGATGGTATCCTAAAAAGAATGAAAAGGTGTCTGCTATAACCGTGTGAGGTCAAGCAAATGTAGGTCTCTGACTCTATAGATGATGATGATGAATTATGTGCAGAGAGCCTACAGCTACCTCCCTAGGTCTCACACGGTCAATCTTCTGGCTCTAGTGTATGGTGTATGGTGTACCTAGTGTCTAGGGGAGAAATGAATGATGGTACACAACAATCAAACACTTTAAGTTTCTATTAAAGAAGATAATAACTAGCAGTTAAGTTTTTCTTTGAACAAATATTTACAATTTATTTTGCCTGTCCATTCATAGCTTGTGGACAGGTCTTTGAAAATAAGGACAAGATAGTTTACAGAATAGAACAATTACAAATGTTGGGACAATCTGCCCAATAACTAAAAGTTATTATGTAGTTATAAATGTCCTTCCTGTATGAAATATTAAATTAGTTCACTTTAGTTATCTACCGGGAGAGTCACTGTATATGAGGGCTGTAGTTCATCCTACCCCCATAAAATTCCTGTGTAATATTTTGAAACACAAGAAAATGTCAGAGATGCCCCAGATGTTTTACTCTTCACCTGGGAGTCCTTGTTGTAAGATAATTCAATGGGTAGTTGCAGAAATTTCAAGTTCAACACTCGCCAAAGCTCCTACTGGATATTCGACAGCAATAAGTCTGGTTGGAGACTGGTTGGCGTTTATAAGCACTCAGAAGGTTTCCTGTCACCAGCCGGCAACAGGAACATAGACCCTCTGCAACAAAAGGACATCCTGGCCTTTCATCTCTGATCATTTATTCTAACACTTAATTCCCTACGTGGGTATGGGGTCAGCCTCGCGTGCCTTACAAATGCACTCGCCCCGAATTGTACAGGACTCCCACCTGGTTGTGACCACACCTCAAGTCCTTATAGTAGATACGCCACTGTACGTTCACATACTTTTCCTCCATACAATAATGTGGAGTAACCACATTTCCTGTGATATGATCTTCTCTTCTTTTCTTTTCACTTATATTTGCTTCAGGCATGTTAAACAGTGTTCATTGAACACAGAGGCTTGCTAAACTATTTTAATACAATAATATGTCAACATAATCATAACAACATACATCAGTTAGACACCGTTTTATGTGAGGACTCAACAATGTCTGCTTCCGACATGTCCTTCACTTTTTCCCCAATACCAGTACACCAAAACTACTAATTCCCCCCACCCAAACAACCCAAACCACCCCAACACCAAACCCCCCCCACCCTCCAAACAACCCCCAAATCCTCTCAAAATATCCTCCCAATTCCACCTCAACCACCCCCCATCCCCCTTCCATATCCAAACAACAAACAAACCTAAACCCCAACCCCCCCTCATAAAAACCTCTACACATACACCCCCACCAAAACTAACCCCATTCCCATCCACCACCCCTCCAAAATCACCACACACCCCCTCCCACTCCCACTACCCTAAACACCACAATCCAACCCCATCC
>JAMPIV010010839.1:0-228643 GCA_024509875.1 Oreohelix idahoensis | reverse complement strand
CGGCACGAAGGATGGCCACCGACCGAGTAAAATGCTGACCTACAAGAAGCCACTAGGCATGATGGCCACTGACTGCTTTTCAGTAAGGGGCTAAAGATCCGAGAAGAAGACCCAAACAGAAATAAAAAAGAAGCCCAAAGAAACTTTTGGTTTTAGATAAAAGATTATAGACTTTACTTGGTCTCAGCTTCATGAGGCAAAGTGACCTCTTTCCTTCCACGCTGCCTTTGCCTTCTCATTACTCAAGAGCCGAGTCAGGTACCCATTTATAGCTGAGTTGACTGAACAGCCATGTTACCAGGTTTCAAACCCAGTAATTTTGCCTTATGAAGCAAGTGCTTTTACCACTCTGCCAATCAGTGCTCACTAAAATTGTAGCTGAGGAATAAGACAGTTTACATTCATCTGACCATAACCGTAGCAAGAGCACACACAAAAAAGTATTCTCTCAGAGTTTTCTCAAGAACCACTATACAGAAAGTATACATTTTGAAAGCAACATTGCCAGAAAAGCACTATACTACTGGCAGATACAATGGGGTATCGTTTTGGATCGGTTGTACTTACTTCATCAAAACCCATGTTTTTCATGCTAATAACTTTGTCCTCTAGTTCTTTATCTTGTCTGGGGCCTGTGAAAGCAAAGACAGGACAGGCCATCATACAGTAATTATGGAGCATTCCCAAAGCAATTTTCTGTAACATCATCACTCTTCAACTCCCCAAGGAAAAAAGTTCTTCAACAAACTTATGCCAAGTCTTCCTGTCCTGTGCCATCCGCTCGAGGCCTTTCCACAATTTGCCTCATCATTTTCACTTCTGTCTCCAGTTTTCATTTCCACTGTTTTTGGTTCACTTCTTCTTTTACTCTGGGGGTTCCATAACAAGGACTTGCCTGGTACTGCCATCAACACCCTTTAACTCAATGTGCATCTTGAAGATTTTGTGGTTTTCAAATTTCTACAGGATGGGAAACCTGGCCCCATGCCCAACCCTCCTTAGGTGCGTTTTAACACATTAACTACCGAATTGAAAAACACACTGTGGCCGAATTAAATTTTTTTCCCATTTTCATCCTGTAGGTGTTTGCACAAAGTAAGCTGTAGTTTTTGTAATTGTTTACAGATTTTTATGAATTACACGTCATTTTAAAGATAAATGAATGTACTATTACAATAAGCACCGATTGTAACTCTAATAGAGGTTGTTGCTATTTAACGGCCCTCCGATGGCCGAGGACTTGCAATATTTCCACAATTATAACTGCTTGCGCCCCATCTCTATCAAAATCACAGTTTCAATCAATGTGCACACCGTTTTCACTCCTGTCCTCGTCGCTAGATCTATCAGTCAATTGTTGAAACACGTTTCAATCCTATTCAGCCGTTAGACAAGATGTACACGCATTTATTGTAGTCCTATCACTAGTTGCCACGGTAAACAGTTTTGCACGATTTGGTAACTAACCCAAAACGCTGAAAAATATGAACATAATATCAATTTTCCAGTTTTCTACAACCATGCTTTGGGAATTTGTTTTCCAGTGGCAACTTAAAATCTCGAACCAGATCAGAAAGTGTTTCAGTACATTTTTCATTCGTTTTACTTGTATTACTAAAATTAGATTGGCGCTCTGAGCGGCTTGCGGTCCAAATGTGTTTATTTTGTGAGCCGCTGACAGCGGCTTGCGGTAGTTAATGTGTTAATGCATGGTAGGTCACACTGTTACTATTCTTTGCTTCCCTTTCGGGCCCTGATAACATATGGGTACTTGCTGTAGGTTTTTTTTCCAGTGATTATGCTGATAACAAAGATAATTAGAAAGCACATTCATCATCACACCTCAGCATAAACCTTCAACAAATTCGTGCCTTGTCGTCATATCCTGTGCCATTCTCTCTAGGTCTTTACTTGTATTCTTTATCTCTTTCATTTCTATCTCCAGTTTCCTTCTCTGTGTTTTTTTTTTTTAATCACCTTCTTCCTCTCTTACCATGGGGATTCCAGAAAAAGGACCTGCCTTGTAATATTATCTCTTTAATAGAGGACCATCGTCCACCTCGGGGGACTGAGTAGAATATAAATTATTTACTATGGCTGACATGCATATTTAACAAAGTTTTTGTTTGGTTTAAATTTTTCTACAGGATATGGTAGACAATCTCATGCCTAATTCTCCTTCTTCTTTGATCCTTAGCCGCTGACCGTCAAAGCAGTCAGTGGCCATTACGCCTGGCGGCGTCTTGTAGGTCAACAACAAATTGATTCCACTTTGCTCGGTCGGCGGCCATCCTTCGTACAGTGCCCCAACTCTGGTTCATTCTTTGCATCTCAGCCTCCACAGTCCTCCGCCAAGTTGGTTTTGGTCGGCCTCTCTTTCGTTTTCCTTCAGGGGTCCATAGCATTGCTGTTCTTGTGATGGCATCGGGGTCTCTTCTGAGGACATGGCCAACCCTTAGCTGTCTTTTATGACGTTTAATAAGTCCATGTGTTACCACTGTTTGCTCCCCCCTTGGGCCTTGGTAACACTGAAAATTTTAATGAATCCCATTAATAAACACTGAAAATTTACTCTTGCCCATTTAGTTAGTGCACTGGCTTCCTAGCTCGGTGGTCCATGGTTCAATCCCCAGTTGAGGTGGGATTTTTTAGACCGCAAACGGCTCCGCGGTTGACCCAGCCTCATGAATTGTGTACCAGAGCAACTTCTGGGAAGGTTAAGGTGGCCGGTGTGAAGCTGACCACATCACCCCTAGTGTGCCGATAGTCAAGAAAATATGGGCCTAACACCATATTCCCAATATGCCTCAATGGGCGTGTAACGGGATCCTTTAACTACCTTACCATTTAGTTTACAATACATTCTACCGAGTAAACTTTACCTCCTGCGTAAACTGAGGTCCAGTGTCCAGCAGTACGTTCAAATATGTCATAGTTTTCTCTATACTGCTGGGCAACTACAGCATCCTGGGGATCATCAGGTTCAGCAGCTGCAAGCAGGGCTTGCAGCGACAGTAAGACTGTTCTCAGAGTCATTGCTGCTGCCCTGGAGATAACAAAATGTTGTCATTATAAACTACGGCAATCATTTCCATGAAGTAGGGTAACCACGGACACCGAATAGGTTACTGAAAGGAAGAACCTAAAGAACCTAGGTCCTTAAAACACTGTTGTACTGAAGAATACAAAGCATTTCATGGAAACAGTAAAAAAAAAAAAAACAATCAATTAAGGACAGTGTGAATATATATTTGAAAAAAAAATCTTACCACTGATCCTTTAAAATGTCTAAACAGATGGCACCAGTCACTGAGCTGATGTTTGGATGCCAAATCTTGGTGACAAACCTGACCTGTACAAAATACATGACCGTTGTTTATAATTATGATGAGTAAACATAACAAAGTCAGCATTTTAAGAGATAATACAATGTTCTGAGCTGGTTAGGACAAGTATTAAGGACCATCATCATTTTCCTATGTGCCCCCTACGGAGCAAGGAGCCACCACTGCAGCTGCTCCTCTAGCAAGAAGCCTGCAAAAAGCAGTCACATGCTCTTGCAATGTTGGTGTCTGTGGCAATTTGTTTACATGGTGAGGTTGCCAGCCCCCATGCCCAACCTTATATTAGTAGCATTCTATGACATGCCTGTGGGAGCGGCAGGGCTATTCTTTCTCTGACTCTTTACAGACCCCCCCCCCCCCGGAATTACACAGGGCCGTATTAATGACGGACAAATCAAACATTTAGATACGCCATCGGTAAGATAGTCATCTGAGAACTCGGAAATATTGTCTTATTTTCCCTTTCCGCTCCTTCTGGAGCATGCAGCCACCAGTGCTCTTGCCTGAAGATTGCATCAATGTATCCATGTGCTCTTGCAGTGGTGGATTATATAGCAATTTATTTCCCATGATGCAATTGCCAACGCAATGAACAACCTCATTATTCACTCAGTCAATAACCTTTATCTCACCAAGGACTATAGGCCTTCAGCACACACATACCAAGTCCTCCTCATGCTCTTTCCACATCTAACATCATCATTTTCCACATCTAACATCATCATTTTCCACATCTAACATCATCACTTTCCACGTCTAACATCATCACTTTCCACGTCTAACATCATCATTTTCCACGTCTAACATCATCACTTTCCACATCTAACATCATCACTTTCCACATCTAACATCATCATTTTCCACATCTAACATCATCACTTTCCACATCTAACATCATCACTTTCCACATCTAACATCATCATTTTCCACGTCTAACATCATCACTTTCCACGTCTAACATCATCATTTTCCACATCTAACATCATCATTTTCCACATCTAACATCATCACTTTCCACATCTAACATCATCACTTTCCACATCTAACATCATCATTTTCACTCCAATTTTCTTCTCCATGTGTTTTTTTTTTTTGGGTCTACATCTGCCTCTCTTTCCCTGGGGATTCCAGAACAAGGACTGCCTTGAAATGCTATCAACAGGTTTCCTCAGTGTGTGTCCTATCCATCGCCAGCATCTTCTTCTCATCAGTTCCACTTTGGTGACCTTGTTATACCATTTCAGTCCTTCTATTCTACGCAAGCACCCATTTATGAAAGTCTGTAGCTTTTTGGTTGTTTTTGTTGTTCTCCATGTTTCAGAGCCATACAATAGGACTGACTTGACATTTGAGTTGAAGACTCTTATTCTTGTGTTGGACTTGATTTCTCTTGATCATTGAGGAAACCTTATTATTTGTCCCCTCCTATGACATGCCAGAGATGACAGTAGTCCAATTCTGTTTTGTGGCCTCAGAGACCCCCGGAAACTACAAGGGGCCAGGAATAATGCATGTTACAAAATGTTAGTAACAATAAAAGGGCAGGTGTGTATGTTTAGAACTTCACAGAATGTTTACAATCAAAGTCTGCCCATAATGTGTAAAACAGTAACCAAGGAGGAAAACATAATGCTTTCAGTACTAATAGCTTAATCTTACTTACTTACTTACTTAGTCGTTCCCCTTCTACCGTGAGGTGTAGAGGTTTGGAAGAGAGAGCGCCAGACCATTCTATCAGCTGTCTTCTTCCTGGCCTGGTTCCACTCTAGTCCTCGGTCCTTCAAAGATTGTCTAATGTTGTCCTCCCAGCGGACTCTGGGTCGTCCTGGAGGTCTGGATCCCTGGCTCTTTGTTTCCCATGCTTGTCGTGGTAGCCGATCTTCTCCCATTCTGCAGACATGGCCAAACCATCTTAGTTGGGACTGTTCTATTTGGGTCTGCAGCGGGTGGGATTTTAGGCCTTGACGGATCGTCTGGTTGCGGACCATGTCTCTTCTTGTTACTTCAACCACTTTCCTCAGATACCTCATTTCTGAGGTTTGGATCTGGCTTTTGTGGGTTGTAGTCATTGCCCACGACTCGCATCCATATGTCAAGACTGGGACATAGGTGGAGCGGTATACAGCCATCTTCGTTTTCTTACCAACCTCTTTCTTGCTGAGGAATCCTCGATTTATGGCCTGAAAAAGTCTCCCAGCCGCTGCTTTTCGAGTGGCCAACTCTTCTTTGATGCCTCCCTTTCGGTCTATAATAGCTCCGAGATATTTAAAGTGGTCGACCTGCTCCAGGACCTGTTCTCCCAACTTAATCTGATGTTTTCTTTCTTCTCGTGATATCACCATGGATTTTGTTTTAGAACTGCTTATGACCATCCCTCTCTTCCTTCCAGACTTGCAGGTTGGATTGGAGATGTGCCTCTGATTTAGCAATCAGGGCAACATCATCAGCAAATGCCAGCTCCGAAATATAGACCTGTCTCATCTTCCAGTACCCCACTGAATACTTTCTTGTTCTCTCCTTACATGCCTTGATGACATCGTCCATAAGGAGTATGAAGAGGTAAGGTGATAGGATATCACCTTGTCTTACACCAGTGGTGGTCCTGAACTCTTCTGACTTATGGTTTGCTGTCCTCACATAATTTCTGCAAGACTTGTAGAAGCTCTGTATAGCATGAATCAGAGGTGCTGGAATATTCTTCCTTGCCAAACAGTCCCAAAGTTTGCTCCAGGGGACCCTGTCAAACGCCTTTTCCAGATCTATGAAACAAAGATGCATCTCACTCTTATACTCAAGGGCCTTTTCACTCAGCTGTCTGAGTGTGAAGATTAGGTCTTGAGTACTTCGGTTTGCTCGGAATCCGCACTGGACCTCATCCAATTGTGGCTCAGCTAGGCGTCGGAGTCTCTGCTCTAGGATTCTAGAGTAGATTTTACCAGGGACACTGAGAAGGGATATGCCTCTATGGTTTTCCACATTGTCGATTGTCACCCTTTTTGAAAATTGGTGTTATGATGGCAATCTCCCAATCCTTTGGTATGGTCTTGTTGCACCATGCTGCCTGTAGGACCTTTAAGAGTAATAGGTCGCCTGATGCTCCCATGTACTTAACCATTTCTGGTGTTATACCATCATGCCCTGCTGCTTTGCCCATCTTGATTTTCTCTAGTGCTGCCCTCAGTTCTTCTATCTTTATGTCATCTTCACCATCATTGGTTTTCTCTTCTGTGCTAGTGGTTATCATTTCTGATGCTTCACCATGCTCACCATCCAGGAGTTCTGAGAAATATTCTTTCCATCTTTCCATTACTTCCTTCGGGGCAGTAAGCAATTTGCCTTGCTTGTCCTTTATAAATTTGAGAGGGCATTGTTTTTCCTTCCTCATGTTCTTTAGGGTCTTATAGAACAATTTCTGGTTTTTCTTGTGCATCTTTTTCTAGCTTTTCTCCAAATTCTTCCCAGGACTTCTGTTTTGCTGCTAGCACTTTGTTCTTTGCTTCTGTTCTGAGTGTCACATATTCTCTATATTTTTCCATTTGTCCTGTTGTGTTTTTAGCTCCCAAGTATTGTTTCCATGCCATTTTCTTCTCTCTTATTTTCTCTTTGACTTCCTCTGTCCACCAAGGTGTCCTCTTTCTCTGGTTCCCAAGTCGGACTTCACAGCATGCTTCTGCAGCAGCTGTCTTTATGATATCCTTGAATTTATTCCAGAGGGTTTCCAAGTCATCAGGTCGTTCTTCTGTGTTGCTCACTGCTGTAGCAATAAGCCCCTGATATCTGGTCTTAATTTCTGGCTCTCTCAGCTTGTAGGTCCTAATGCTCATTTCTCCTGCTCGTTTACTTGGTTTCTTGCGTGATGTTGGGCAGTTCCTAGGCTGAGCAACTCTTTCAGTTGTTCGTTTGATTGTTAGCAGGTAGTGATCACTTCCAATCTCTGGCCCCCTCCAGACTCTTGCATCTCGGACATATCTGAATGAGCTTCTCCGAACAATGGCATAGTCGATCACTGACTTCTCATTCTTTGTTGGTTCACATCTAGTGTATGCATGTATGCGCTTATGGGGGAACTTTGTGTTTGTAATGATCAGATTCTGCTCACTGCAGAATCTAAGGAGTCGCTTTCCATTGTCATTGAGAGTATCTTCTCCATATCTTCCGATAACTCCACCCCATCTAGCATGGTCATTTCCAACTCTGGCATTAAAATCTCCGAGCATGATAACTTCATCTAGGCAGTCATCCACTGTCCTTTGAAGCAGCTCGAAGAATTCCTCCTTGACCTCTGCTCTCTCATCCTCATTTGGCCCATACACTATGACCAGGTTGACTATGGTTTCTCCTTCTTTTAGTTTTACAACCATTATGCGCTCCGAGACAAAGTTCCATCCCTTGATACTATCTTTTTGATTTTGGGCCACAATGCAACCCACGCCCCCTTTAGCTCTTTCAGATATGGGTACACCACTGTAGAGCAACGTGTTGCCATCGAGATCCATGACTCCTTGTCCTTTTTTCTTCGTTTCCGTTATAGCCAGGATTTCTAGTTTTGCTTTCCTCATCTCTTCCACCAGCTCCTCTTCCTTCCCATTTATACTTCTTGTGTTCCAAGTTCCATAAGTCGTAGTCCGTAGTCCGTTCCAGTTCGTCGCCTTTAGAATCAGTCCGGTTTTCTCTCTTGTGTTGCTCGTAATCATAGTTTAAGACAAACAGGTGATTGGCCTGTTGTGCCTTTGCATGGTGGAGGGGCTGCCTCCTTACGGCCTCCATGCAGGCCGCCCTCCTCCTTTTTCATCTGGGCTTGGGACCGGCATAGGCGGAGTTATAGCTTAATCTATGAGCATATTATTGCCTACCTCAGGAGGATTGAATGGGTAAGTCTCTGGGATTTTAATTTGCAGTTTGAATTTGCCTCCCTCATAAGCTGTGTCTGGTGGTCCTGCAATTTCTCCTCTCAGCTCAGTAAAGCTGTCATTGACGAGTTCTACTTTTATGTTGCACAAAGCCACCTACGTCAGTAGAGACAATTTTTATTGCAGAATTGTTACACTAAACAAATAAAATCCATTTTGTATTTTATTTAAAGGAATTAAAAAAACTATCAGTCTATGAACATGTGTTATTGTACAAATAATAAGCAAGATTTAGTTACTGAAGGCATCAATTAATGACCGGTTAAAAACAAAAGCTGAAAAGGTCACGTTTTACCACTAGAGAATGCTATCTTAAAAAATTTCCCAAAACAAAACTGTCAAGTGCTAACGTAACAATAACTGTAAAGGTCACGTTTTACCAATACAGAATGCCATAAAAAATTAGCTAAAAAAACTGGTTTGGTTTTAAGGACTATTTTCATTGCACATGGACAACTCTATCAGTGCTCTGATCTCCTCCCTTAGATCACACAAGGAGGATCTCAGCACAGTGCATGAACTCCTTAGCACCGGCCAGAATCCCAATGTGTGTTTATAGAAAACCAAACCAAACTAAACATTCTGGCTCTAATGCTGACCGTAATCCCGTGACCCAATACCCAATCTCCTTTGAGCTTTTTTAGGATGCAAAAAGAACATACCTCTAAGGGGTCATACACATATGACGTCACGCAGTGAGGGGGGGAGGTCCAAAATTTTATGACGAAGTGTAATGATAGGTGGAGGGGGGTATGGAAAAATGTGACGTCACACAAAAATATACTAACCACACTCACTTCTTTTATCAATGTTATAACTTTTATCTGCAACAGTGAACTTTTATCTGCAATACTTAACTTTTATCAACAATAATTAACAACTTACTTGTTGAAGACATACAGTAATTTTACTATATCCGCTGAAATATAGGATAATTGTTATAATCTTTAACTGATTTAAATTGTTTTAATTATTTATTTCTTTTTTAAATAGTGTCATGCACACCTATAAAAACAAAATGCAGACCGAATAAACTGCACTATGTAAAATTATATTAAAAAAATGTAACAAGTTATCATCATCAGGACAATAGTCTGATAAGATCAAAGACACAAACTTTTAGCAAGTTCAACCAACTGATGTAAGCATTTACAATCTGTGTGTGTGTGCGCACACGTGCGAGTGGTGGGAAGAATAAAATGCAAATGCATTTAGGTGTGTACTACAAAAGTTGGGCACTGTATCGTGCTGGGGACCAGCATTCTTCTTCTTCTTTCTTCTTCCGTCCTTAGCCACCGACCGTCAAAGCAGTCAGTGGCCATTACGCCTAGTGGCGTCTTAGGGCAACAGCAGATAGGTTTTCTTTGCCATTGTTTCCCATCACGCCTATTGGCGTCTTTAGGGCAACGGCAAATCAATCCATTTGCTGTTGTTTCCGTAATCGAAGTGACTGGCAAACGGGTGATCAGCCCGTTGGTGGGGACCAGCATATGAATGGGAAAATCTTTGTAAAAGCCTGATATTTAAACACTATTTTAATTTATTTAAATTATTATGTCAGCAATAGTTAATTCACAGTTAACAATTTTGCCAACGAACTGGCTTTTCTGTACATAATCGTAAGTAGATGCAAGACAATATGCAAATACTTGATGAGATGTCACAACCAGTGGGTGCGAAAATTCACAGGAAGAAAACAAAGATAATGAGAATAAATGCAGGAAACGATAACAATATTGAAGAAACATCACTACAAGACAGGGGTCGGCAACCCAGGAGCTTCTAAGATCTACTTTAGTAACACTGAGCGCTATAAAGAGCTACCACATATATATGTATGTGTGTGTGTGTGTAATTTTAAGCAGTGTGATAAACCTTACAAAGAAAAGATGCGTTCCTATCTCATGTAGTTCAAAATTATATTTTAGTAGCCAGCTCGAGTTTTCATTGGAAATGCAGAAAAAGTACATTTGTTCATGGGGACGCAGTGATTTTAAGTGCCGGTGCAAGAGGTCTAGTCCAAACTTTCCCTAGTTTAAAAAGCCCCCCCCCCCCCCTGCAATCGCTAAAGATCTACCAAATCATCCACTGGGACCGACTGGTAGCCGACCCTTGCTACAAGATGTAGAATTCTACATACGCTTTGACAGCAATATAGACAGTTGGAGGAACAGACAATAATATCAAAATAAGAATACAAAAAACTAGAGAAGCTGTCTTTGCATTGGGAAATATATGGAGATAAAAAAAATCAAGTCCAGCACAAAAATCAGAATCTTCAGCTCAAATGTCAAGTTAATCTTATTGTATGGCTGTGAAACATGGATTCAACAACCAAAAAACTGAACTTTAATAAATTGGTAAAAAGAGTAGTCCCACAGCAGATACTGCGATAGGTGACGCGTCACAATACTAGGTTGAGCTTCGAGTAATCAGTTCTTCTCTTCACTGCTTTTGCCTAAGTGTTCATTAACAGCTGGGTGAACTGTAGCATCATGCCACCGTCTCTCCAACTCGTTACCATTGCCACGGGAGGCCTGCGCCCTAACCAATGACACTCTCATAAATGGGTGCTTGACTAAAATAGAAGGATTGGTATAACAAGATCACTAATGGGGAACTGATGACACGAGCTAGACAAATGCCAGAAGAACAAGACATGAGATGAATGGAATAACTGCTGAAAGCTTTACCAGGAAGACCTTATTCTGGAACTCCTGGGGTAAGAGAGGCAGAGGAAGACCAAGGAACTCATTTAGAATAGAACTAGAGACAGACATGAAAGGGAAGAAGAAGATATGGAAAGGCCTTGAGCAGACGGCACGGGACAGGAAGACTTGGCATAAAGCATATGCTCCTTAGGGAGCTAAAAGGTGAGGATGATGACTAGTTAACTAATTTACATTCGATTATGTTTTTTTTGTTTTTTTAACGTACACCCGCTATTTACTTGAGGTGAAATCTCAGGTTAGATTTTGTATTGAATCAAAGTTATATGACGTACGTTTTGCGAACCACTTGGTGGACTATCTACTCCAGCCCTAACTTCTACAGAAGAAACTGATGTGGTGTCATCATTCCCATTTTGCTTCCTACAGAGCATGTAGCCAACACCCTTGCAGGAAGCCTGGGTAGCTGAAGCCTGCACCAAGGCATTCACATGCTCCTGCAGCGGTAGTTTCTGTAGTAAATTGTGTTACATGATGAGGTTGCCGGACCCATGCACACCCTCCTCATTTTCGTCGCCTCTTAGGGCATTGCTTATGGCAGAAGTAACCATATGCTTTCTTTGTTTCCACGAGACTATCCCCACCCCCTTCCCGGAACACTAATATAAAGTAATTTTAAGTGCTGAGCCCAAACTATAAAGAATATGTCCAAAATTACCTCGTCACTCCTAATAACTTCAGCGAACTCTCTCTTGATTCTCAGTTCGGCTATATTAGCCATACTGTTTCTTACGTCTCAAACAGCTGAATCCAGTGTTAAAAAATTAAATCTCTCCAAACTGAAAGAAAATAACAGCAATATTTGAAGATCGTATGCACCTCTCTCCCCTTTTGGAATCAAACCCTACAACGACAGAATTGCGAATGCGAAGTGAGCGAATGTAGTAGATAACATTCGTATTTTTTTGAAGCACAGCACAGCAGTTAATGGGTCAACACAGTTATTTTTAAACTGATTCAACACACTTTATGCAATAATAAAATAAATAACCATATGGCTTCTTACAAATCTTGTTTTATCAGCATGGTTAAATATAATGTAAAGCCTCATAATAAAATAACATGTTCAACGTCAAATATAGGATTGCACTATTTAAATCTTTTGGGGGCATAAAATAGTATTTCTAATTAAATTTGCTAAAAAAAAAAAAATCATCCTATTTGGTCAATAATGTCTTAATGAGGGTCAATTAGGTCAGTCCCGGGCTAAAATCATCTGGAGGCCATAGCACATGCTGAATTCAACTCGTATCCAAAGTTCTGGCGCGCTGCAGACATACGACAGAATGCCAAATATTAAAGTGTTTGCAGGAACATCGCATCCAGATTTAGCACTAAAAATATGTCAACGCCTTGGTATTGAGCCAGGAAAAGTTGTGGCCAATAAGTTCAGTAATGGAGAGTGTTGGTGAGTGAACTCAAACATAATGATGAATGATCGATCTGCTTATTAACTCAGTGTTGTCATATTTTAAATGTCACATGATACCATAACGAAATGTCCCCTTCCCACTGCTCGTAATATTCTGCATTTAATTCATGATAATTATGTGTTCAGTTAGTTAATACTGCCTTAACACAGGATCAATATTGAACAGGGCAAGATCAGTTTCGATATCATGCCCTTGACCATTCTTCTTGATGGACTTTTGTCTCTCTTTAAGTTTAGGCCTACATTGTAATTCTAAATATTTCAAGTCAATTTCTATGCTCATCTTTTACTTCAGCAAACCTTTGTTGTGTCTGATTGTTAATTGGTTCTGTTTATTTAGTAGGTCTATTTATTAGTTCTGTTGTAGTTTTCACGTGGTGGAGTTATCTACTCTTTAAAAAAAAAAAAATTCAACTGGTTGAAATGAAGAACAGTGGAAAGTACTCATTGATGTCATCCAAATAAGTCGCTCATGTCATAGGGGTTAGGATTAAAATATTTTTAGGATTTGTAATCCTTGCCCCTCTTTCTGCATCTCTGAATTCTCTTTTCATAATACCATATCGAACACATGTCCCACTGTTCATCAATTTCAAGCCACTCAACCTGGAGGAACAGGATTTTTGTATGTGGTGGTTTACTTCACTAGTATCATGATTATGTCAGCATGCCATTTCACCTCAGTGATGATTCACACAGATCAGTGTATGATATACAATCTATAAATGTTACGCTTCCCCAAGTCTTCGGTGAAGGACTGTAATATGTAATTAAAAAATTGGTTTAATTCTGTGTGGACCATAGGGCTGCAGTTGCTGCTTGCCACTAATTTCTATTTTGGACCATCTTCACCAGCTCTGCCGATGCTCATGATGTCCCAGCAGCCTTGGCTTTCTCTGCTGCTGTTCTTCAGTTTAGCTTCTTCCTTATCTCTTGCCCTGCAAAGTCCAGTCAAAATATGTCTAGTTAAGCTGGTTAAATGCCTTCTCCGAGTAGGCCTATACTGTATGTTTGAACCATAGAGTAAGACAGATTTTACATTCATATTAAAGAAGGTGAAGGTAGTCCTGTAGCTGATACTGGCAAAGGGAAGTGAAGCGTTAGAGACTTCACCATACTAGGTCAGGCTTTGCGAGGTGGGGTGATGGGTTTCCTTCCCACTGCCTTTGCCTTCCCAAACTCAAGAACAGAATCAGATACCCATTTACAGCTGCGTAGACTGGAGCATGGTGCTACCAGTTTTTGATTCCTGGAACCTGGCATCTTTGCTGCGAGAAACAAGTGCTGTAATTGCTCAGCCAATCTGACAGTCATATTGAACAGCCTAATTATATTTTCCTAGAAAAGTGCTGAGAATTAAACAAAATATGGCATTGACATCTTGAGTTACACCTCATTCTTTGTTTAGTGTTATTTCAAATAGATAAAGCTATTCCCTTCATTTATCATCTTATTATTGATCTGTATCTGATGTTTTTGCCTATTATTTATTCTCATTTCCGTTATTTTGTATACTTTGATGTGAACTCTGTTTGACTGCTTCTATTGTTAGTCTTTTTTGTTGGCCTTGTCATGTGGGTGATCAAAGACATGGGTCATCTGTAATATCAAGATCCTGTAGTTGTTAGTTAATTGTCCATTGTAGTCATACTTTCTTTCTTCCCTTTATCTCATCATGACCTTAACCACGAGGAGAATCTACGGTGATAGCTGACTGCCTTGTCTGGTGGGGGGACCCCACTATCTTTTGTGCAGGGTTCTGAGACTATCACTGTGGACTATTCTGCATGCTGCCTCTAAGTTAAAGTCTTGAATGGTTTCAACAACTTTATGAGGGATTTTGTAATGTCTCAGTAGTTCTGTATTAGTAGCCTATATAATCCATAGTGTTATATGCTTTCTCAAAGTCCATCAAGTTATTATATAGGTGCCATTTATTTTTCTGCTGTAGTTTCCGAAGTCACTGAGGACACACAAAAAAGGACAGGACTATGCTCTTTAAAACATTTTGCAAGAGGCGACTAATATGATTTCTATGAAGCTGGCAACCGTATGTAAAAAAAACAAACAAAAAACATTGCTAAAGAAACCCGCCCCACAAGCATACATGAATGCTTTAGTCAGGCTTCCTGCAAGAGGGTCAGCTGATGTGGTGGCTGCATACTCCAAAGGGAGGGAAACCAGAAATAGTGTATGATGATTTTGAGTGTTAATATCTCATCTGTGCTTCATTTACAAGAACTAGTGAAGCAAGTGAACAGTATAAGTCATGAATATGGATTGGACATTAATATTGAGAAAACAAAAACTATGATAATTAGCAAAAGAGACGAAAAGCCCACATTAAAGATAAGCATAAATGAGGAAATCCTGGAACAAGTCAAGAGCTACTCATATCTTGGTCATATAATAACAGAAGATGGTAGATGTGAAACAGAAATCAAGAAGAGAATAGGAATGGCCAAAGCTACATTCAAAAACATGAAACATATACTGACATCTAAACAGTTAACTCACAAATTAAAACTGAGAATCATAAAGTGTTATATATATTCTGCACTACTGACTTTTTGGAATAGCTATTGATTGGGTTATGAGAAACTATACCCACAATGAACAATTGGGTATAAAATGGAAAATTCCTGGGGGACCTGGATTTCGCAGATGATGTAGCATTCTTAAGTTCAACACCAAGACAATCCCAAGAAGCAATAAATAATTTGTGTCATCTCTCGGTTAAAATAGGTCTCCAAATAAATGCCTCTAAAACTAAAGCTATGAACTTTTCTAACGAGACCTTTGATATCATCTTGAACTGGGAAAAACTACAGAAAGTTGAAAGTTTCAATTATTTAGGCAGTAAAATGACTCAGGATGGTGACACAACAAGAGAAATCCATACTAGAATTGCTTTGGCAGCTAGCGCCTTCAATAGATTATCTAACATTTGGAAATTACGATCATTGAATATACATACCAAGCTTCGTCTGTTTAATTCAAATGTTATCTCAGTGTTAACATACGGCTGTGAGAGTTGGAAAATAACAAAATCATTGGAGAACAAGCTGAATACATTCGAGAACAAATGTCTTAGAAAACTCATGAACATCAGTTGGAAAGAATTCAAGACTAATCGACAAATAAGAGAAGACTCTAGGCAGAAATATGTCTCCGACTATATAAGGAAAAGACGATGGTCATATATCGGTCATGTCCTACGAATGCAAAACAACAGAAATACCACTACAGGCGCTCACTTGGGTTCCTGAGGGTAAGAGGAAAAAAGGAAGACCAAAAAGAAACCACTCAGAAGAACAATAATAAGAGAAGGAAGAACGTTGGGCCTAAATAATGTGCAAGAGCTAAGAGGAGTGGCGTCACAACGAACAACCTGGAGAGCACTGGTTTCTGCCTTATGCGCCGTGTTTGGTGCTTAAAGAATTTATTATTATTATTATTACTGTATGGTGTAGAAACATGAACAATGAATAAGCAATTGGAAGAACAAATTGAGACTCTTGAGATGTGGATGTATAGAAGAATGGGGCGCATCTCATGGAAAGAGAAGAAAACAAATAAGGAGGTCCTACAAAATCTAGGTATGAAAAGAGAACTAATGAGGGAGATTAAAGTTATGCAGCTAAAATACTTTGACCGCATAAAAAGGCATAACACCTTGCAGAAAACCATAATAGAAGGGAGAGTTGAAGGCAAACGTGCAAGGGGAAGACAGCGCTATAAGAGATGGACAGGAAAGAGTTTATCAGAGTGCACCACCAAGACACGAGACAGAAGACATTGGAGATCCATTAGAGCCAACCTTCGTTGTGGAGATGGCAGCTGATTTTGATTATTCTGCTCTTTTTCTGCAAAATTCCATCTCAGGTTATATATGAGATATAGGCAATCGAAGTATCTCATCTGTACATGATCTTGTTTGAAAGCCTTGTTCCTTAGAGGGTTTCTGTCTGCTTCTTTTATACAGTCTGACAGCCTTCTAGTCAGAATTTGTGAAGTCAGTGTGAAAAATGTTATAATTTACCAGTTGCTGCACATTGTCAAGCTTACATTTCTTTTTGTATGTAAAGGGGGTAAAGGATCCCGTTACATACCCATTGAGGCATATTGGAAAAATCGTGTTAGGCCCATATTTTCTTGACCATACCAAAGGTTAGTGTGGTCAGCATCACGCCTGCCACCTTTCACCTTCCCAGAGTTGCTCTGTTACCCAATTCATGAGGCTGAGTCGGCCCCGGATCTGTTTGCTGTCTAAAAAAAATCCCACCTCAACTGGGGATTGAACTATGGACCACTGAGCTTGGAAGCCAGTGCACTAACCACTGAGCTACCACTGCTCT
Source organism: Oreohelix idahoensis (assembly GCA_024509875.1). Classification (NCBI taxonomy): domain Eukaryota; kingdom Metazoa; phylum Mollusca; class Gastropoda; order Stylommatophora; family Oreohelicidae; genus Oreohelix; species Oreohelix idahoensis. Next base: position 211,870 of record JAMPIV010010839.1, on the reverse strand, counting down.
CTTTGTGTGTGTGTGTGTAATGTAACTGTGTGCATTTTCTTCCATTTCTTGGGGTGGCCTCTTGTTCCTAGATTTTCATGAAAACAGGGCTGTGAAATATCATCTTACTTGGCTACTAAGGAGGAACTACAGCAATTGTAATGCCTTTATTTCATTGTTATTGTTTCATCATTATCATCAGTTTTATGTTCAAGGAGCATAGGGTTATCTAGGATCGGACCACTGCATTCTCCTAGGGTCTATAGAAATACAGTCATTTTTAAGAGACGTAGCTGCAAGAACAAGTCACAACTAGATAACACAAAACCTTACAGATAGTTAGAGTCAGTTTGAAATGAATTTGAAACCCTGGGGAACCTCATAGTGGAAAGTATCAGTAATAATTGATGCTAAATTCAGGAAATAATTTAGAACACATTTGAAGAGGTTTTGGCAAAAGAAAGAAGTAACAAAGAATGGCTCGCAGGGAACACATGAACTTCGTAAACAAGAGGGAAAAAAATGTCAGACACAAAGTCAGTAAGTGAAGAACAAGAAGACAAATCATAACAGCACATGCTGAAATAGAAATGAATAAGAAAGTGGGGGGGAAAAATAGTGTCAAGACATTGTAAAGGAGTAGCAATGTCCGCCTGAAGAAAAAGCATAGAGGGCTACGAAGAAAATTTAGATTTGAAGGCATTTAACAGTACCATTGAATATCACTTGAACCGTGCTAAAGATACAACACTTTCACAGTGCAAGTATAGACCAAGTGAGAGCTAAGCTGCAGTGAAGAAAGACAAAGATCCAGATGGGTGGAATATAATTCTAGACATGAACCAACGAAGGAACCTTTTAATGTAAGCACAAATCTACCCACTAAATAAGAATGAACAGAACTATTGCTACCAGAGACATTTCATACGAGGCAACTAATGCCAGGTTGTAATGTGGGGCTGCAACCTCACGTGAATTAAATTGCTGCAGAAATGACCCCCGCACAAAAAACGCACTAGTGCTGCATACCTTTTAACGTATGATAAATGGATATTTATTCATTTAATTTCTGTAACAGTTTCTTTTACATTGTGAAGTTGTTAGCCTCATGGACAACCATCTTAACTGCCTTGGTAAGCAAACTTGGTACTATTCTTTGTTGCCCAATAATGGGTTGTGGGATCCATGCAGGTGCATGTAGGGATGCTTTTATAATTTAACCTTATTATGTACCCACCTTTTGTTTCTAGTTAGAGGTACAGTTGTTTCGCATCTTTTGTGTAGGTTATGTTCTGAGGACAAAGCCAGAATCATGTGCACTCAAAATTACCATTGAAAATTCCTTAATGTCATATGAAGTATATTACTGATACTATGCCCTGTAATATGCATATGTTTAATAAAGAGTGCATGCTACGTGAGTAAAATACTGTTAAATTGTTTTGTTTATTCGAAGAAAGAGAATGACATAAAAATAACTGTGACAAAAAATATGCTTTCAACATGAGCTAGTTGTCTTAGCTAATTTTAGAGCACTCAGTGCAAAAGCCTGACAAACTTATCTGCTCTTGTTGGCATGTATGCTGGATTTGTTACACCATATTTGTGCACACACTATGACACTGATATACCATCTCTCAACAAATTCAAGATGTAAGATGGTAAGATTTTTTTTTCTAAACACATGAGAACGGCGTTCACAGCCACATGGTGTACAGAAAACTGTGTACACTAGGGTTTCTCACCCGGGGTCCATGGAACCCTGGGGTTCCACGAGATGCTGTGATTGAAAAAAACCCTTATTTTTTTTAGCTTTTTTGCACTGAGCAATGTTATCGCTTGTAATGGTAGGCAGTGACAAGCCCCTGTATGGCAGTGCACAATGGGACCATTTTCACTTGGTTGAGTCCATTCTCTGTCTTTAACGCGAGACAAGAGGCTGTTGATAATTGGTGAGTGCTGTATTGCACGAAGGAAGAATGGTAGGCAATATCATATTTCATTAGCATACCTGTCAACTTGTACGTTTTAATCGTACAATGTACTTTTAAAAAAATACTTATAGCAGTGTAAGCCTTACAGAGGTCGTACGGATTTTATCGAAAATAAATTGTATTTGTAGTAGAGATGGCTACTGTGTTTATGTGTCGAAACAATGTGTCGAAACTGCGTCGTACCCGAACGATTCGATGCGCAGATTTTTGCGGTGTCGAAACAGTGTCACGTCCTGTCTGTTTTGCAGAGACACATTGTCTCACGCAGATTCGACACATAGCCTGCTTCGAACAGCAGCTTCAGTTCCCGTCTGCTTCGCTGTTTTGCAAAAGGCACACTGTATCATTGTCTCATGTGTCAAGCGTGCGCTACATATGGCGTTCATAGATAGTATGGAAAATCAAACAAGTCATAATTTTTTTTTTAAATAATTCCTCAGGACTGAAAGAGGCTTACTACTATTAGGTGTCTGCTCGGTTTGAGTTGAATCATTGTCGCTGACTGTACCTATTCTAGTTTTATATAATGTGTCATTATTACTGTTATTATTATAATTTTTTTCACTTTTACTGCAGCTGTCAGCATGTTCCCCTTGCATATCATCATAATGAAAACGACTGTGTAAAATTCTTAACAGTGGTCACACGAAATACCATAGATTTGTACTAACGAGAATAAGTAAATCTGCATACTAGGGTGTCACGACTCATGTCTCATTGTTTCAGTTAATTTTTACTTGTAGTCTGCTGTTTCGAAACAGTTCCATAGTTCTTTTTCATCCAAGCGCTAATTATACGCATGTTACGGTACTCTTGATTCCTGACTTCAGGCGCTCTCGTAAGAAAACGTGTTTTGTAACATAAAATAGTGTTTAAAACTTGTGTTCAACCTCATTTAATCTTCATTTATGGCGGGGAGAAGCCCTGTTTGGGATTATTTTGTAAAGATCAAAGACAACAAAGTAAAATGTAACGTGTGTTCTGGTATTTTATTATTCAAGGGTTCGTCAACTTCAAGTATGACTAGGCACTAGAGATGGCTAGTGTGTGTATGACGGTATGTGTCGAAACAATGCTTCGAAACAGCGAGCGATTCGACACTTCCTGCTTGTTTCTTTCGTCTGCCTCGCTGTTTTGCAGCGACACACTGTCTGAGCCTATGTAAAATTTGAATCAACCGTTCGGAACATTAGTATGGAATATCAAACATGTCATATTTTTCAGGGATGTATTATGATGACTTGATTTTACAAGTGATATTATTTTTGCTGAGAAGTTATAGACACTGGAAATTGTGTCAGTGTTGCAGTTGTCAATGTTTTAGGCGCTATGTTAAAGTTGAAAGTGTCAGTGTGTTCGTATAAATGTAATATACACTTTATTAGCTCTGCTGATATGTGTACTCGGTGTGGATTTGAATCATTGTCTACCAAATCTAGCTTACTCTAGTTTGATATCATGTGTTATTATTACTGTTATTATTATTGTTGTTTTTTATTATTTTCCCATATACTGCAGCTATCATCATATCTACGTTTTATTACATCATAATGAAGACTTGTGTAAAAATATTGAATTGTGGTCACACGAAACGCCATAGATTTTCACACACGACAGTAAAAACAGAGGAAAGTGTCTCACACAGTTCATGTATACCCGCGCCGGTACTGTCTATAAGAGACTTCTTTCTCCCCGATACGGGCAATTGTGTCGTTGTGTCGTTGTGTCGACTCACTGTTTCGAAACAGTTTAAATCACTGCGCTAACTGTTTCGAAACAGTTGAGTGTGTCAATTTGCCCACCTCTAATTTGTAGTAATTAATTGTTTTTTAATTTAAAAAAATCTAAAAAATATTTTCCAACCCAAGTTTTTTTTTTTAATCAGAAAATTTTTTCTAGCCCTGGTTTTTTTTAAAACCAATTTTTGTTTTTAATTCCGGGATTTCTCTGCGTCTGTTTTTAAAATGAGGTCTCTCCCAGCAACCAATCATCAGATGTTTATTGTTTATTATGAATTCAATTGCGGATTTATAATGGTAAGTTGGAAGGTTATTGTTCGTTATGATTAACATGCAATGTTTTCTTGTGTGTGTGTTTTTTTATTATGTATCAATAAGATGGGAAGGGATAGGGTTAGGATTAATGCGAGGCAGCATCTTTGTTTGTGTGCGTTCGAGCCGTTGACGATAAAACTGCAAACAAAACAGGTGACGGCGCAGTGTAGTAGGCCTATGTGTAGATTACTTCGGTAATTGTGCCAAAATCGATTCCATAGGTGGGAGCATAATTGTCTGTTGCTGTCGTTTTTTATTATTTGTCTTTTTTTAAAGTCTGATATGAGTGTTTTCTTACACGATATCATTTGTGTATTTGCAGAACAGTTAAGGTTAGTGTTATGTAATGTTTTTCTTGGTGTGCACCGTTGGGATATGCGTCAAGAGATGAAATTGCGAAATAGTTACACGAGGCACGATTATTGTATGTTATTACAGTGTTTGGTATTTTAAAATGTGTAGATTGATGTATATTTTTGTTCTAGTATTTACTTGGCGTGCGACCACCCCCTCCCCCACCCCCAAACAGGTTGAATGATACTGTACAACAGCACCATACACATTCAGTTGTTACATCAAACCCCCCCCCCCCCCCCCCCCCCCCCCCCCCCCCCCCCCCCCCCCCCCCCCCCCCCCCCCCCCCCCCCCACCCCCCCCCCCCCCCCCCCCCCCCCCCCCCCCCCCCCCCCCCCCCCCCCCCCCCCCCCCCCCCCCCCCCCCTAACTTTTCCCCCAATTATTAAAAAATATATATATAATAAGTACACAACTTCCTTTTTTAGATTTGATTTTTTTAAAAATATTATGCAAATGATTCTTACCTTCATATACATATAAATTATCTTATATTAAAAATGAAAAGGGTCATGAAATTATGAGACATTCACTGCTGTGGCACCCTGTAGCAGCATTACACTGGAATTTTCTATTATTAATTGCTTATTAAATAGCTAATTTTATTATATTGACAGTGTCGAAATTGGAGAATCAGTTAGAGGTGAGGATGTGTTCATTGTACAGAGTGGATGCAAAGAAGTCAATGACATGCTGATGGAGTTACTGATCATGATCAATGCATGCAAAATTGCATCCGCAAGCAGAGTCACAGCTGTCATTCCTTGCTTCCCTTACGCTCGACAGGACAAGAAGGACAAGGTAAATTGCTGTACTTGAGTAATGAAGCTTTTATTGTATGTGTGTTGCGTACTTTTTACATAGTGGGCAGTCTATGGTCCTGCCAGTGTACGCACGAGTCTTGATATAGTTATATTATTTGTGCGTTCGATTTATTCACGCACTGACGTGCACAATGCAGAGTGTGAGTTGCTCTTGGCGCACAGGTTACCTAGTTGAGGGGATGACGTCAGGATCTTGTAAGGGCAAGTCGGACTTACTGTCCGTGTGTTGATATTTTATTCTGTACAATTCTGTGGAAGAATTGTGTAGGAAGGATGGTTGGTCTTCAGGTAGAAGCCAACATCCAGTTCAATACGTAAGTTTTTTTGAGCCCTCGTTTTATTAATATGTTGATGTTTAAGTGAAGTGGCTACTCATCACTGGAGTCTAGCGGGAATCCATATTTGCTGGGTTTCTAGAATGGAACAGTAGAGATCTTAGCCTCACTTAGATCTATCGTAGTGGAAAGTCCTACGAGCGAAGAATGTATTTGATCGTATTTTGAACATTATATTCCATAATGCCGACGTCAAGATCTTGGCATATTGCAGAGAGGTTAGCCAAAGGAAGTCTCTAACCTATTTGTATTTTTTATGTATAACTGCATGGATCTTATCAACTGTGTAAAGTATTGTAATGAGGAAGTCTTGGATTAAGACAAGTTTTGTATGGAAACATCATTCATCAGTATGAAGCTGTTTACTATGTCAGATGTCCTTGAAGAAGGTCAACGGACATTGCCTTAACGTCCCACAGATAGTAACATTTAGTGAACTCCAATCACTTGGGTAGAAAAGGACTGTGTTTGTAATGGATCTGCAGGGATCTATAATTATTATCAGAAACTGTACATTGTATTACTACCATGCATAATTGTTGAACATCCACATCAAACAATGTATCGTCCTGTTGAACGTCGTCTGTACCACGTCAATAAATTATATGAACTTTTACCAACGAGTTGAGTACAGTCCAGTATTGGCCAATTTGCCTGCCACTCGTTGGAGTTTGTTGAACAGCTCTTTTGTCATTTTTTTATGGAACATTCGCGTAACGATGCTAGTACCCTGGTACACCTACCACTAGCTAACCAGTAACCTAAAAAGAGCTACCCTGGTACACCTACCACTAGCTAACCAGTAACCTAAAAAGAGCTCAACAATGTGCTTAAAAGAAAAGCTGTTTTTTTGTTTTTTTTACCTAGATGTACCAGTACTTATATTTTTCTTGAGAACGTGGTATGTATGTGTCCAATTGGCTATGCAGTTAGAGCGCTGGTCTCTCGGCAGCAGAGTTACCATGTTCCGTGATCAAAACCTGGTAGTGTTGCTATTTTTTTTTAAAATCATCTATGAGACCTCCAAAATGTGGATTTATGATATGCTAATTAGGATACTATTCAGACGTTTTACACTTTGTTTTATCAGTTGTGGGGTTAATACATTGCCACACCATTTTCTCAGCCATTCTTTAAACTTCTATCACCATGCACCCATTATTTCATTGAATGGTTGTTCCCACGTGTGTTTTTTTTCTGTTGCCTGAGCAGTATATGTTGAACTATTTGCTGTTGAGTCATTTCTTTCAACTGAACGAGACTTTATTGAGTTTGTGACGGATAGCAAAGTAAACTTATGAAGGCTGGAGTGAGCATGTCTTCCCAGAGTCAGAGAGCTTCATTTTGAAATGTGTTGTTTCATCCATCTGTCACTTGTGGAGTCACAAACTGAATGAACCCATGTAGTTACCTCTGAAGAGACACAAACAGAATAGGCTACTGACCCCTCACATGTGTCATACTAATATGAGGTTGTGAATGGGGGGTGTAGCCTCATCATGTAAAACAAATTGCTATAGAAGCCACTGCTGTAAGTATCTGTATGTGAATGATTGATGCAAGGTGACCAGGGGATAATGATGATGAACCCTTGTAGGGTAATTACCCATGAGCTAAAAATACAGTTTTGAAAGAAAGTAAAATGATTCACTGTTACTGAGCAAGTTGAATTTCTGAAGCTAGGTGCAGATAGATGATGTATGATGATGTTCATATCTCAGAAGAGGTCTCACTTTTTGACTGCACCGTCACTGTTTTCTTACATTCTACTCTCTTCCTTAGTTCTCGCTTTCTGTCCTCTCTGTTTTTGTTTGTTTGTCCCTGACAAAGTCCTTATGTATGTAACATCGGTTATTTTGTTGTCTTTTGCCTTTGTAAGATTTATTACCTTTTTTTTCCCCTCGGAAGAAAATGAGGGAAACAAAAACTTTTAAGACTTGATGAAGACACCTTGCTTGTAATACATAACTTTAGTGATTCAGAATGTTGGCAGATTTTGTATTCTTGTTTAATAATCTTCAATGCATTTTATTTTTGTAGAGTCGAGCACCAATCTCTGCAAAGTTAGTAGCAAACATGTTATCAGTAGCTGGGGCAGATCACATCATCACAATGGACCTGCATGCTTCACAGATACAAGTAATTATATTTATATATAATAAACTCCATGTTGATATGATAGGTATATCCATGAGACTCTTACTTTATTGAGAAATGCATAAAGAGAACAGGCTTTTCACATTCAAAAACATATAAAGTAGTTCATCTTCAAGTACCAAGCCTGCTGGCGTAGGTGACCAAGTCCCTCCATATCTTCCTATCTCCAGCACTGTTTATCAGTTCTGCTGTTGACTTATTTCCATGCTGTGATGTCATACCATCCGATACCATTACTCTTTCTGTCCTTCTACCTCATATAACCTCTTCTATCTCCATAACTCATTATTATTATTACAGAATACAAAGGAAAAGCAAGGCTCGCAATGATGCTGTGCGAGTCAGCAGATGACGTAGTTAAGTCCATTCAGCCCACTCTGAAAACTGGAAGGAAGTGGAAAGTGGATGAAGCTGTTGGTACTGCTCAATAGTTGCTCAAGCTGAGGGGGGTAATTTGATACACACAGACGAATTGACACGGATTTGGCCATGGTGACATCCGCTGGTGCTCCAAGGCATCAAACAGGGAACGCAGAGACATGGTAATTAAGGAAATAAGAGAAGCTGAGAATGATAAGAGGATGCAAAAAACGGTGCAGGAGGCCCAGAAGGCCAATGGACTACATGGGAAGGAGCCCTGCAAAGGTTTTTGACATAGAATGGTATATGGCATATAGCACCTTTTAGACTCAGCTTCATTATCAGGTCAGGGTATGACCTCCTGCCATCTTAGCAAACCTTGTGAGATGGGGAATGTCTGGTGATGCTCAGTGCCCCCTGTGCCATGAGAGGCAGACACATGGCGCCACAACAGAGTACTAAATGAGCTGGCTCCTACAATAGACCTGGTAGGGGTGAAGGTGAACAGCAAAGTCAGACCTAGTACCGCAAATACATACTTTCTGATAGCAAGAAAGTCAGTACATCCCAAACCAAGGAAACCAAGTAGCAGTTTACCATCTCTTCTTGACTGCAAATGACTGGGAGATGACAGTAGACCTACCCAGGCTAGGGGCATATCCAGAGAGCATCAGAAAATCTCGAAGATGGCCAGATATGGTTCTGCATTCCTCATCATCACAGTAGATTATAATGATTGAGCTGACTGTGCCATTTGAATCCAGATTGGATGAGCAACACTCGTTCAAAGTGGCCAAGTATAATGATCTGGTCACGGACTTGATGATGGGTTCACTGCAAGGGTCATGGCTGTTGAGGTAGGTGCAAGATATCTCTTGGCTGCCTCTGTGTATGATTTACTGAAACTGTTGGGTTTTAAAGGACAGTCAAGAACAATGGCACTTAAGTGGCTCAGCGAAACTGCAGAAAGGGCATCATGCTGGCTGTGGAACAATCACAACGGGCTATGGAACTCAGGACAGTAATTTGTTTTCAACATAGGGGTTACTTTCACAATTGCCTCCAGCTGGCAGAAAACGAGTAAAGTTGAAAGCTGCAACCAAGGTGGAGTGGGTTCAATTCTCTGCACAAGACAACAGCAGGCTGACACTTGGGAGTCATGACCCAAGTGGGCCGAAACACTTGATTGATGAGGGGACTACTTCTGATGATCAGATTGCCTCCTGATGTGTCGCTCTGTATAAAATTTCCTGTCATTATCTTATTATATTTGGGTTGTTTCTTGTTCAGTTTCGCTTCTATGCATCTATTGTTTACACTCAGAAGTGGCAGCCATTTTTATATTTTCGGGGTGCACTTTCTTTTTGGTGTGCATGCTAGGTCTTAGCCGCTTTTACAGGTAGTATACTTTTTTTATTTTTTTTTTTGTGTCACACTTAGCTCTCACTTTCTTTCCTTTCCCTGATGAAGGCCTTGTAGCCCCAACATTGGCTATTTTCTTTGTCTGTTGTCCTAATAAGGTAAAACACCAATTACACAATTTTTATTCCATATCCATCCACTGAAAAAAAAAATAATTTACCGTTTGGGATAAGAATGGGAGTGCGACAGGGATGCCTCTTGTCCCCATTTCTTTTCTTACTAGTGATAGACTGGGTAATGAAAACATCGACGACACACAACAGAAATGGGATCCAGTGGAATCTGACTAAATAGTTTGATGATCTAGATTTTGCTGACGACTTGGCTGTCCTGTCCCATAACCGTAATCAGATGTAGAACATAATGAAAAAAACTTTATGAAAGTTCACAGCAATTGGGTCTGAAAATACACAGGGAAAGGAAAAAAATGGTGAGAATAAATGCAGAAAATGATAACAGGGTTGTACTTAAAATAAACACCACTACAAGGTGTAGAATCTTACACATATCTTTGCAGTAATATAGACAAAGTTAGAGGGACAGACAGTGATATCAAAATAAGAATACAAAAAGCAAGAGCAGCTTTCATTACATTGGGAAATATATGGAGATCAAGAGAAAGCAGATCCAATACAAAAACAAGAATCTTCAACTCAAATGTGAAGTCAGTTCTATTATATGGCTCTGAAACGTGGAGAACAACAAAAACAACAACCAAAAAGTTACAGACTTTCATAAATGGGTACTTTTGAGAACAGAAGGGTTAAAATGGTATGACAAGGTTACCAATGTGGAACTGATTACAAGAACCAGACAAGTGCTAGTGGAACAAAAGATGAGAATCAGACGATGGTGATGAAGGACACACACTGAGAAAACCTGTTGATAGCATTACAAGGCAGTCCTTGTTCTGGAACCCCCAGAGAGGCAAAGGTAGACCAAGAAGCTCATGGAGAACAGAAGTGAAAATGATGAAGAGAACATGGAAAGAGCTTGAGATGATGGTACGTGACAGGAGGACTTGGCATGTGTTTGTTGAACGCCAATGCTCCTTGAGGAGCGGAGGGTTATGAATGAATGAAAATGGCAATAGAAGTCGTAAAGGTGAGAAAGCAATAAAGTAGAACAATTAATAAATACATATAAAAAGTATATAATAACTATATGTCTAAAGTGTAAGTAACTTATCATAATTATATGTTTTGGGAAAATATATGTGTATGTGAGAAAGTGACAGTGATATTGTATTTTTCCGTTTTGCTCCTTTCGAAGCATGGAGCCACTGATACCCTGCAGGAAGCTTGTACCAAACATTCACATGCTCTTGCAACAGTGGATTCTTTGGCAATTTGTTTTCATGACGACAACCTCATATTACACCTTGTACTACTTGCCTGAGGATGCATTAGTTCAGTTCTTTCTTTGTCTTGTCAGAGACCCCTGGTGACGACACGGGGTAGAGTCTTATATGGCAGTAGAATATTCATTCAAAATTAAATCACTTATATTTATAAAAATAATGTGTAAATAGAGGTTCAGTTATGTAACTTTGAATTTGCATAAAGTAAACTTATGTAAACAAAGAACTTAACTTTATTTTTATATATATATATATATATATATATATATATATATATATATATATATATATATATATATATATATATATATATATATATATATATATATATATACATACATATATTTTATTTTTTTTATTAACTATCAAGCATAAATAAGCTGTGAACAGTGATTTCACTATCATCACAACTGTAGTGTCTCAAACGTCTTTCATTTTGCTATTAGTAAAGGTGTATTTTTTTTTTTCAACCGAAGACTAGCTTCTCATTCACCAACCATGTCTTTATCATTCTGTTTTCTCTTAGTGCACGAGATTGGTTCCTGCGTTCATCCATTTTTGTTTAGCTCTTCCAGAACATTCATAATTTAATATATTAAATTTATTGATTGTGTAAGTTCACTAATGATTGTAGAGTGGCATAGTAGTTAAAGCACAGTGGGCTGATCACCTGCTTGCTAGTTACTCTGATTACGGAAACAACGATAGATTGTTTGGTCTGTTGTTGTCCCACAAAGACGCCATAGGCGTGGTGGAAGCGATAGATTGATCAATTTGTTGTTGCCCTAAGACGCCACTAGGCGTACTGGCCACGGACTGCTTCGTCGGTTGGTGGCTAAGGACGGAAGAAGAAGAAGATAGTAGTTAAAGCACCTGCTTCTCGAGGCAGGGTTACTGAGTTCAGAACCATGTAGCGTAAGGCTGCAGTCTGCCCAGCTGTAAATGAATACCTGACTGCTCTTGAGTAAGGCGGTGCTTAGGCAACAAGGAAAGAGAACTGGTGACCCCCGACCTCAAATAGCTGAGACAGAGTATACTGAAGTCTCTAAAACTTAACTCCCCAAATGTATTTGACTTCCTTTACCTTTTTAAATTGACTATTGGTCGGCAACTAAGGAGCTTTTGGAATCTACTTTAGTAACACTTAGCCCTCCAAAGATCTACGATATATATATATGTGTGCATAATTTTAAACGGTGATGGGGGGGTGGGATATTGAACCTTACAAAGAAAAGATTCTCATGCGGTTTACTAATATATTTTAGTAGCAAGCTCGAGAGTTTTCATGGAAATGCGGAAAAAGTAACTTTGATCCCAGGGACACAGCGGTGTTAAATGGGAGAGATCTGGTGTGAAATTTCTCTAGATTAAAAGGTCATTTTTTTTTGGTAATATCCCGCAGTGGCCTAAAGATCTACCAAATCATCCACTAGGACCTACCGGTAGATTTGTATCAACTGTTTGCCGACCCCAGAATTAGAGAGTTCACATTTCTTTTTCCAGGTTTACGTCTTTGTATCTCAGTCTCTTATGCATATACTGACTGCATCAATATTCATAAATTTTTTTTTTTCTTTACACGTTCCAAATACTTCCCAAGCTTGTCTTTAATAAAATATCTTGACAACATTTTACAGGGCTTTTTTGACATTCCTGTAGACAACTTATATGCAGAGCCAGCTGTCTTAAAGTGGATCAGAGAAAATATTCCAGATTGGCGCAACTGTACAATTGTGTCACCAGACGCTGGTGGAGCTAAAAGGTGATACAGAGAATAAACTATTTAGAGATGTAAATTGTTTTGAAATTTAAATGTGTTTCTTTTTTTTTTTTTTTTTTTATTCCACTGTTGCTGACATGCATCATGTTAAAACAGATATGATGTGTGCATAATTTTCCAAAAAATAGTCCATTAGCTTAACTGCTTCTTTTTCTTGTTTAAAGGCTGTTGGGGTCATCGCTCTTTCACAGCCAGATCCAACTTAAAGAATTTACATGTGATCTGTAGCTATTGAGTGGTGATGTATAGAGTGTATGTGATTGTTGGGGAGCCCAGCAGTAGCTTTCTTCTTTCTGTGGAGAGTCTTGGGCAAGTGAGTAGTACAAGCTGAACCGTCTCATATGGATGAGAGCAGTTGCAGCAATTAGGCTCATGTATGGTGTTTATTTTATTTAAGTGCATGTTGGGTCTGGTGTGTTCTGTTCTTAGGTTAGCTTGTATAATGGCTAATTCACTTGGCAGTGAGGTAGCAAAACCTGTCTTGTGTAATATCACATCAAATCAGTCTCATTTTTATCGCTAGCACAATCACTCAAGGCATTTTGCCATCACAGGTTTGCTCAGGTCATTTGAGATAGCTTTATGTCATTTCTTATGATGGATGTGTAGCCAGGTATGGTATTTTGTATTTCGTGGAATAAATAAACTTTTAATATTTAGGTTTCCTGTTATATTTCAATGATGACATTTATATCGGATGACGGATGGGGATCTAAATTCTTAAAAATGTAGTTGTTTCCTGTGCCTGTCAGCTCTCTTTAGACGCCATTTAATAATATGTTTCATCTTCAACCATTTGATGTGAACTTTCAGCATACGTTCCTTTGACAGGTGTCTTATTATTTCCCATATCTTCACGTCTCAGATGTATGACCCACTACCTCATCACTTCTGTATGACCTTCAGGAGTCCTACATTCTCCCCAAATTTCCTCGTTTCCCTGCCTTTCATGTCCTTTGCTTACCCCTTCATGTTCCGTTCTTTGTTTTCCCTTCTCTTATCCTTTCATTTTCTGTCTTTATAATTCTGTTATCTAGTCGCAAAACCTTACAGATTTTCTTTCCCTCCCATCAATTAACTAAAGTAACAGTTGAAATCGTGGCCACCTGTATAAAATTTCTTTGTTTATTGACCAGAGTGACAGCCATAGCTGATCGTCTCAATGTGGACTTTGCCCTTATCCACAAGGAAAGAAAGAAAGCAAATGAAGTGGCAGCTATGGTCCTTGTTGGTGATGTTAAAGATAAAATTGCGATCTTGGTGGATGATATGGCGGACACATGTGGCACTATATGTCATGCTGCTGAAAAGTAAGTATTGGCTTTAACATTGTCTCTGACTTAGATGATATTAAACAACATTGTCTCTGACTTAGATGATATTAAACCTTTCATATTAATAGACACCTCAAGTGAACAAAATAGATCAAATTAGGAGGAAATAGCAATTTTAGACATTGCAACCAAGGTAGGATGGGTTCATTTCCCAGCACTGGTGGAAAACCAAAAGCAGGATAGCACTTGGTAGTCTTGACCCAGGTCTTTGAAACCTATGCTTTGCAGAAAGCTGAAGGGTGAGTATGATGAAGAATAATTCTAGTTAATGTCCTTGTAATTCTAGTTAATGTCTAGGCAATTTTAATGTCTAAGTAATTCTAGTTAATGTCTAGGCAATTCTAGTCAATGTCTAGGCATTTCTAGTTAATGTCTAGGCATTTCTAGTTAATGTCTAGGCTATTCTAGTTAATGTCTAAGTAAATTTAGTTAATGCCTAGGTAGTTCTAGTTAATGTCAAGGTAGTTCTAGTTAATTTCTAGGCAATTCTAGTAAATTACTAGGCAGTTCTATGTAATGTTTGGGCAATCTCTTTGACATATATAAAGATAAGGAAGGTAGATGATAAAAAATGGATAATCGTATGAAGTCCAGGTCACCTTGGATGATATTGTTCCAGAGGAAGTAAACATTAAAAAAATCAGACATTAAAACAGTAATGCAAGTGAAACATGGTGTTTTTAATGAACAATCCTTTTTTGTATATAAGAAGGAAAAGATATATTAACTGTAGAGCATGGTTGAGCAGTAAGCTACGAGGGCTATTCCAAAATTAACCTCCGATTGGCTGGTAAAAATAATAAAAAATAGAGAAAAAAATCTTATTACAAACAGAACTTACATAACTGCATTACTTTTCTACACAGTCGCCACCCAAATTCAGGCACTTGTCGTACCGTGGCACCAGCTTTTGCAATCCCTTATCAAGGAACGGCACCGCCTGGGTACCCAGCCAGTTGTTGACTCCATTCATGAGCACTGAGTAGCCAGCCAGACGTTCATCTTGCCGAAGAGATGGTAATCGCTTGGCGCCAAGTCCGGGCTGTGGGGGGGGGGGGGGGGTGAAAATCTCCCAGTTGAACTGCTCGAGTAAAGCCTTTGTGTGACCCGCAGTGTGAGGGCCACGTGTTGTCATGCAGGAGAACGGTGCCCTTGGTGAGCATTCCGCACCTTTTGTTTTGGATCGACCTCCGAAGCTTCTTCAGCGTTTCACAATAAACTTCTGACATTATTGTGGTCCCTGGTGCCATGAATTCCGTCAACAAAATTCCCTTGCGGTCCCAGAACACTGTTGCCATCATTTTTCGGTGCGAAAATGTTTTTTTGAATTTCTTGGGCTTGTTTGGAGAATGAGTGTGCATCCACTGTTTGGACTATTCCTTCGTCTCTGCATTCACGAACTGAACCCACGTCAGTTGTTTTGGTACCCACCATGCACAGAACTTGTGGTAAACCAATCTCTCTGTGACAATTCGAAACAGACTAGTCCTCGAAATTTGAGGAAATTCAGCAGAAAGATCTGAAATCGTGAAACGATGCTTTTCACCCACGACTTGGTCGACTTTTTGAATGAGTTCATCAGTCACAATTGAGTGTCGTCCTTGTTCCCCCCTCGTCATGCATGTCTGTGCGCCCATCCCTGAATTTCATGCACCAATCCCACACAGAACTGTCACTCATAACGTTATCACCGTACACACGACACAATCGATGATGAATCTCGGCTTGCAGAAAACGAATCACACCATGGACCTCACAGCTGGCGGGAGTGGCGATGACAGGGTCCATGTTTACTCAGTCGCTACCCGTGAACAACTGAGCCATTGGGACTGTGGGTTTGCGTGTTGCGAGATAACACAATACTGATTGCTGTAGGCAATGCGCTGTGTTGCTATGGCAACTAGTTTATTTTTACCAGCAATCAGAGGTTGATTTTGGAATAGCCCTCGTAATAAAGCCTCAGTCAGAAAAAGCCTAACCTAAGATCTTAACTGCTTGATAATAACTGTTTAATGAAGGATGAAATAGCCTTAACTTGTCTAATGATAATAACAATGTAATGAAGGAAGAAATAGCCTTAACTAAGAGCTTGTCTAATGATAATAACAATGTAAAAAAAGGTAAAGGATCCCGTTTCACGCCTATTGAGGCACATTGGGAATACGCTGTTAGGCAGGTATTTTCTTGACAATCGGCACACTAGGGGTGATGTGGTCAGCATCACGCCGGCCGCCTTAACCTTCCCAGAGCTGTTCTGGTACCCAATTTATGAGGCTGGGTCGACCCCGGAGCCGTTCGCGGTCTAAAAAATCCCACCTCAACTGGGGATCAAACCACGGACCACCAAGCTAGGAAGCCAGTGCACTAACCATTGCGCTACCGCGGCTCAATAACAGTGTAATGAAGGAAGATATAGCCTGACCTAAGAACGTGTCTAATGATAATAACATGGTAATGAATGAAGAAATAGCCTTACCTAAGAACGTGTCTAATGATAATAACAAGGTAATGAAGGAAGAAATAGCCTTACCTAAGAACGTGTCTAATGATAATAACAGTGTAATGAAGGAAGAAATAGCCTGACCTAAGAACGTGTCTAATGATAATAACAAGGTAATGAATGAAGAAATAGCCTTACCTAAGAACGTGTCTAATGATAATAACAAGGTAATGAATGAAGAAATAGCCTTACCTAAGAACGTGTCTAATGATAATAACAAGGTAATGAAGGAAGAAATAGCCTTACCTAAGAACGTGTCTAATGATAATAACAGTGTAATGAAGGAAGAAATAGCCTGACCTAAGAACATGTCTAATGATAATAACAGTGTAATGAAGGAAGAAATAGCCTGACCCAAGAACGTTTATAATGATAATAAGGTAATGAATGAAGAAATAGCCTTACCTAAGAACGTGTCTAATGATAATAGCAATTTAATGAAGGAAGATATAGCCTTACCTAAGAACGTGTCTAATGATAGTAACAAGGTAATGAAGGAAGAAATAGCCTGACCTAAGAACGTGTCTAATGATAGTAACCATTAAATGGATGAAATAGAACTTATCTAATTTATGACCGTGTGTAGTTTCCTTGTATCTTTGATGAGACGTAGTAGGAAAAGGATTGCTGTTCCCTCAGGCATGTCCACCAAGATGACTTAATATGAGGATATGCCAGGGACATGCAACCTCATCATCTGAAACACATTGCAGCAGAAACAAGCACTGTAATTGCATGTGAATGCTTGATTCAGGCTTCCTGTCAGAAGACCAAATGCAGTGGTGGATCCGTACAAAGTAAAAACCAAAAAGATGATGGTGAAGAACTTGTCTAATGGCTTGACTTTGATCCACTGTCACTGAGCGTCAGCTCTTGGTGACCTTGATGTTATTATGTGGTACTGGGCAGGTCGTATAAGCTGTTTTGGGATGCTATAAAGTGTAATGTCTATGGTTGGGTTGTGTGGTAGGAGTTGTCTCATTCCCTGGAGTGGAGTGCAGGGCAGTGTAGTAGATAGTGTTCTGCTGTCTCCAACGGGTTTGGGCAGTGTCTACATTTTGCTATATTTTGTGAACACATTTGTCTAATGATAATAACCATTTAATGAATGAAAAATGTCAGAACTGTAACTGGGAATGTCTGTGAAGTGTTAGGCACTTCAGTTAGAAAACTAAGTAAGAAAAGTTGGTAAAGAGTGACAGTAATATAAATGGAAGGAGGTCCTCAAGAGATGGACAGAAAGTAGTCTGCTGGATATTATGTATTCAGAGTGATGTGTCTAATCAAGGGTCAGAAAATGTTTGAGATCCGTTGCATCGCTGTGGAAATGGCTATTGATGTAGTCTGAATACCCGATCTTGTGCTGTTGAATTTGTTAGCGAAGAACTTGGAACAATCAGGTCTGTTTATATACTTTATGTTGTGTGTAACAATACATTTGCAGATTGTTAGAAGCAGGAGCAATGAAAGTATATGCTATCTGCACACATGGTATCTTCTCCGGCCCAGCAATCTCACGCATCAACAATTCCATGTTTGAAGCAGTGGTGGTCACAAACACAATACCTCAGGACCAGCGCATGAAGGAGGCACCCAAAATACAGGTGAGATATAAGAGTTATTTGGAGACAATGTAAACAAACTGGCTTATAAGTCCTCGTCATTTCCTTTTTTTTTGGCTCCTGACAGAGTGTAGAGCCACCAGTGTAGCTGGCCCTTTGTAGGAAGCCTGCATTGAGCATTCACATGCTCTTATAGCAGTAGCTTCTGTAGCTATTTGTTTCAGACGAAGAGGTTGCCAGCCTCATGCACACCCTCATGAGTTGCCTGGTATGACATGCTTGAGGGAGCAGTAGTTTTATTCTTTCTTGTTCTCATCGGAGTCCTCTTGGAACTACACATTGAGGTGGCAAATAAACAACAATTTCCCTGTTCATTAAAACTATATTATCCCAAACTGACATCTGTTTGTTCATTATCATCATTTCCCTGTATGTATGATTTGGAATTTTGGGAGTGGAGGGTTATGAATGAATGATTTGGAATTTTGGGAGTGGAGGGTTATGAATGAATGGTTTGGAATTTTGGGAGTGGAGGGTTATGAATGAATGATTTGGAATTTTGGGAGTGGAGGGTTATGAATGAAAGATTTGGAATTTTGGGAGTGGAGGGTTATGAATGAATGATTTGGAATTTTGGGAGTGGAGGGTTATGAATGAATGATTTGGAATTTTGGGAGTGGAGGGTTATGAATGAATGATTTGGAATTATTTTGTTTCATTAGTGATTGCTTGTATAAATAGGTTTGTAATGTCCAAAGATAGTTGTGTGTCCTAGCAATTTTTGTGCCTGTGAGAAGCATGGTAGATACGAACATCTTGTTGAATGTGTCTGCAGTTTGTGGACGAATAACACTTTCATCCAGTGAAATAAATTTTTGTGAATGGCACTTAACTATTGTTTCTTGTTTGGCAGACTTACTTGTTTGAAATTCAGTCATTTCGTTAGAGCTCATTTTAAAACAGATACTGACACTGTTTTTCTTAAAGTTTGTAAATTTAAATAGGCTGTGTTTCTTACATCACAAAAGTATTTAATTGCGTGAGTGGTTCTCAAAGTGTGGTCCACGGATCCCTGAGTGTACAGTGGAGTTTTCCGGAGGCTACATGACTTGTGATGATGTCACTGCTCTGACAGCTAATGGAATGTGTGCTTGTGTATTCTTTTGTTTTCTAGGTGGTAGGTTTCAGGTTCTGCCATCACCGGTGTCAATACCTTGTCGAGGTATGGCAGCTTGTGTACCCTGATTACCCCCAGAGCTATGCCAGTGGGAGTTTTACTCCTGGAAGGTTCTACCAAGCTGGGCAGGGGTCAGACGAAAGCAGACACTCTGGTCCTCCAGGTTGGGGGTTTTAGCATAGGGCTGACACCCCTGTCTATGTAAAAAAAAATTGAAGTTACGGAAACAACAACGAATAAACAAACTTTGCTGTGGGACGGACATCTGGAGTCTAAGGCTCGTATGACTGTCAGTGGTGAAAGCCGAAAAGAAGCCACTGACATGAGAATGGACGTCCTGACCGCAAAACACGGTACAAGAATTGGATTTTGGAATATCAGGACAATGAATGAGACGGGTAAACTAAAACAGGTCACGGCAGAAATGAGAAACTATAGGTTACACATTCTAGGGATAAGCGAGAGAAGATGGACAGGGGCCGGAAAAGTTAAAACAGCAACAGGAGAAACAGTACTTTACTCTGGAAGAGAGGATGGACAGCACAATGAAGGTGTAGCCATTATTCTACAGAAAGGAATAGAAAGGACATTACTGGAATGGAAACCCATCAACAACAGACTATTAAGATTGAGAGGTAGATTCACCAATAATACAATGCTTCGCACCAACGAATGACAGCGATGAAGAGATCAAGGATGAATTCTATCAACAACTGCAGAAAGAAATGGAAGACACACCTAGATATGATCTTATTATAGTAATGGGAGACCTCAATGCGAAAGTTGGTACACACAATACATATAATGAAAGAGTAATGGGGAAATGCGGCAGCGGAACAGCAAACGAAAATGGGGATAAATTAATAAGTTTCTGTAGTATTAACAACCTGGTCATTGGAGGAACACTTTTCCCACATAAAGAAATTCACAAATTAACATGGGAATCACCAAATGGTCAGGACAGAAACCAGATAGACCACATCATGATTAACGGTAGATGGAGACATGCATTACAAGATGTGAAGGTAAGAAGAGGTGCAGATGTGGGAAGTGATCACCATTTAGTAGTAGCAAAACTGAAAGTGAAACTAAGAAGGGCTGGACCAACTGTAACTACACAGAAAAGGTTTGACATCAGTAAATTGAAGGACCCCCTTACCAGAAAAGCTTTTGCGGCTGACATAAAGAAACGATATCAATTAGCCAAAAGTCAGGAAAAGACATTGACTGATGATATAGACCAGAAATTCAACACCATTTCAACAATATATAAGGAAAGCAGCAAATCATGCTTGGGATTCCAGGAAAGGAAGAAGCAAGACTGGATAACACCAGAAACATTAAACACCATAAAACTGAGAAAGGAAATGAAAAGAAAGAATACAGAAGCGAAGTCCCCCAGATTAAAGCAACTATATAGCGAACAGTACAGTCAGCTGGACAAGGAAGTTAAACGCCAAACCCGAGCCAACAAAAGGAATTTCCTAGACGATCTTGCAAGACAGGCAGAAGAGGCTGCACTGAGAAATGAACAAAGCACAGTATACAAAATAACTAAATTCATCAGCAGAAAACGAGGTGCAAACAATATTACATTAGTAAGAGATAAGCAAGGAAATCTCATCACGACAGCAGAGGGACAGGAAACAAGATGGGCAGAGCACTTCAGAGAAACTCTGAACAAGGAACCACCAGAGACACAATTGAATGTTCCTGAGGCTGAAAATGATCTAGATGTAAATACAGACATTCCACGAAAAGGAGAAATCATCACAGCAATCAAAGGGTTAAAAGAACGGAAAAGCTCCTGGTCATGATAACTTAAATGCAGAGCTATTTAAGACAGACCCTGCGCTAGCGGCAGAACTATTAGAACCACTATTTGCACAAGTCTGGAAAACGGGGACATCACCAACAGAGTGGAACAAAGGAATAATTGTCAAATTGCCCAAGAAGGGAGATCTTGCAGACTGCAATAATTGGAGAGGAATCACTCTTCTCTCAGTTCCCAGCAAAATACTAGGCAGGATAATTATACAGAGAATTTCGAAAGCAGTAGACCACAAACTGAGGAAAGAACAAGCAGGATTTAGAAAGAACAGAAGATGTGTAGATCATATATTCACTCTCAGGAACATTATAGAGCAGTGCTCAGAATGGCAAAGACAGCTGTACATTAATTTCGTTGATTTCGAAAAGGCTTTTGACAGCATACATAGGGACAGTTTATGGAAAATACTGAGGGCTTATGGAATTCCAAGCTGCATAGTGTCAATCATAAAAAGCCTCTATGCCAACTTTACGTGTAGTGTTGGGCTGAGCAACCTAACCTTTGAGGTGAAGACGGGAGTACGACAGGGATGTCCCTTATCAACCACTCTATTTTTAACAGTCATAGACTGGGTGATGCGCCAGACAACAGAGGGCAGTCCAAGAGGAATAAGATGGACTACATTTTCTACATTGGAAGATCTGGAATATGCAGATGACATTGCACTACTAGCACATTCACATCAACACATCCAGGAAAAAACGGATAGACTTAATAAGTTTAGCCAGCAGTTTAAAGAAGTCAGAGGTCATGACGCTCAATGTGAGCAACCCTGAGCCCATATCAGTAAGGAATAAGCAACTGGTACAGACAGACACCTTCACATACCTAGGATGCATAGTAACACCAGACGGCGGGGCAGGCAAAGACATCAACATCAGAATGAATAATGCAAGAACAGCCTTTTTTAGCCTAAACAACATCTGGAAGTCCTCTCAATACAGCACAAGCACAAAATTAAGAATATATCAGAGCTGTGTGCTTTCTGTGCTTCTCTATGGTGCGGAATGCTAGAGAGTTACAGAGAAGGAAATGTCGAAATTGTCCTCTTTTCACACAACATGCCTAAGAAAAATTCACCGAATCTTTTGGCCGAATACCATCACCAATATCATAGCTGGCAGACGCTGGAGCTGGGTTGGCCATGTCCTCAGAAGAGACCCTGATGCCATCACAAGAACAGCTATGCTTTGGACCCCTGAAGGAAAACAAAAGAGAGGCCGACCAAAAACAACCTGGCGGAGGACTGTGGAGGCTGAGATGCAAAGAATGAACCAGAGTTGGGGTATTGTACGAAGGATGGCTGCCGACCGAGCAAAGTGGAATCAATTTGTTGTTGCCCTACAAGACGTCACTAGGCGTGATGGCCACTGACTGCTTTGACGGTCGGCGGCTAAGGATCAAAAGAAGAAAGAAAGAAAGAAAAGAAGGTTTCGGGTATAAATATGTGCGTTGTTCGTTTTCTAATTAGGTAAATATAGATTGACATAATGCACATAAACAAAGCTCTTTGGAGTCCTCAATAATTTGTAAGGGGTCCTGAAACCAAACGGGGCTGGCATCAATATGTTGGTTGGTTATAATGAAAGCAGCTGACAGATGTACATAGTTTTTAGTATTTGTGTAATGATTTATGAAGATCTATATGTGAAGTAGACTGACAGAGAAATATACAGTGTGTTTTTAAAAAACGTGTTATACTTAGAAATCTGATAATTTATCATTTAGGACAAAATAATATGATTTTGATATGTAAAGTGATAAATGTTTAAAATGTCTACCACTGTGTAACAAATAATTGTTCACAGTGATATGCATCAGATAGCATTCTTTGTTTTAATGCGATGCCAAAGGTCTTTTTTCATTTTAAGATGAACAGAACCTTCTTCAAAATTCTTTACAAGTGAGAATCTAAAGGCATACTTATTTATTATCTAGCATTATTCTGCTGTGTCTGCAAAATACCGTCTCAAGTTATATATGATATAGGCAATTGACGTATGTATACATAATCTTGTATGTATTGTTTTGTTGATTGTAAATCTGCATCAGTCTTGCAAAGTTCTGATGGATATAAGTTGTCAACAGACAACCTATCGCAAATAAACTGTCACCTTAGGTTAATTTTTGTGTTTGATTTAGTGAGTCACCTCATGCATAAATTTTGATGTAAGGTTGCT
This sequence comes from Oreohelix idahoensis, assembly GCA_024509875.1. Taxonomy (NCBI): domain Eukaryota; kingdom Metazoa; phylum Mollusca; class Gastropoda; order Stylommatophora; family Oreohelicidae; genus Oreohelix; species Oreohelix idahoensis. The sequence continues at coordinate 188,668 of JAMPIV010010839.1, read as the reverse complement.
TAATTTAGATCAGGCTGCTTGAAAGTCTCATGCATGATCAGTTCGGTTTTATTGCCATGTGTGAATAACTAGCTCATATGCCTTGCTGTTCTCAGCATTTCCGTCTGCGACTAAACCGTGTCCGGCTTTGTTTGGTACTGCCTTTTTTGTGTGTGTATGGTTATTTTCTTTATGATAATTAAAGAACACTGTTCCGGCGAGGTAGCTTCTTTTGTTTTTAAAGCACAAGAATGTGGCAGCTGTTTCTGCTTTCTTGGCGCATGCTGGCAACCAGTGTCTTGAAAGTTTTGTAACATGGGTAGGTATCTTGTTTATTTTTTTTACGAGATTTGTATGTGTGTGCCCTGTGTGTTTAATAGCCTTTATAGATTTTGTTTCTTATATAACACTGTAAAGTTTGTAGTCACATAACTGTCCTGTCATGTACATTAACTGTGCTGTTTTGAAGTTAAGTACCTGCTGTCTTGTAGTTGCATAGTAATTAATCCTGTAATTGATGCAAACTATTTTTTGCATAGAATTGACAAACTCCATAGATAGGATACTGATGTGCAGCCTTGCTCTGTTAGATACTGCCCAGTAATTTGCATCACATCCATTATTTTTGGGTATTTGCATATTTTTATGTAGAAATGTATAATTTGCTACCTGATGTGAGTATCAGTTATACAAGTACTAAATAGCAGTAGCTAGTCGGACATTTTTTTCTTTCGTGTTTAATATACATCTCTCACAAGATCCCTAATGTGGAACTGATGGACAGATCAGAAAATACCAGTGGAACAAGAAGTGAAGCTAAAATGTTGCCATTAGGCATTGGTAGAGTTACAAGTTGGCTCTTATTTTTGAATCCACAGCGTAAAAGAAATAGGGGAAGACCGAAAAATACACAGAGAAGGAAATTGGAGACGGAATGAAAGGGACCAAAAAGATGTGAAAAGACTTTGATTGGATGACACAGAAGCACTTGATTGGATGACACATGATAGAAGCACTTGATTGGATGACACATGATAGAAGCACTTGATTGGATGACACATGATAGAAGCACTTGATTGGATGACACATTATAGAAGCACTTGATTGGATGACACAGGATAGAAGCACTTGATTGGATGACACAGGATAGAAGCACTTGATTGGATGACACAGGATAGAAGCACTTGATTGGATGACACAGGATAGAAGCACTTGACGTGAACTAATTGAAAGCCTGTACAACACAGGGTGGTGAAGGGCAGTGAGAATTATGGACCTCTTCCTTTTTATAAATTTAGTAAATGGATTTGAGGAAAGAGTCATTTAAACAAAAAATGTAAAGTGTTCCTGGTCAGTTTCCACATGCGAATTTCACTTGAAAAATTGCAGTAAGTAAATTTTTGGGTCACACATTTTAAATTCCGTTTTATTCTAGCAAAATCATTCTGCTGCCACAATTTAAAACAGGGGTTTAGGAAGACTTCCACAGTTTCTATGTAATAATGTCTTTTAGTGAATTGCACCCTCTGACCATTTCCCAAATGGGTCACTAGATGAGCCATTTTATAGCTGAAATGAATGGGGATGGATGCCGTGCTAATTTACCTTCCTGTTTGGTATTGTTGGATTTCATCACTTCTAGAGCCAGAGTAAACATGGCATGGTTAATACTGCTAATGATATATTTACTCAGGTAGTTGATGAAATTTATTTAGTTGCAAAATAGTATGTTGATGTTTGCATTGAAAGCCTTTGATAGCATTAAAAAATTTAAATTGTTGTTTAAACTAGGGCTGCTAAGCTTTTTGCTCTTTAGCAGCCAATACCAAGTTGAAGAGTCATTGGTATTATCTACACTGTAGATCTTGGCTTTTCCTGTGGCGTTTCTGGCATTCAAAAAGTGTTGAGTTGAAGTCATGAGCTCCAGTTTCTCCAGCTTGGCTTGCATTTAAAGGATGATCACATCTGGTCCCAATCCAGGAGGAAGATGCTTGTGGCATACTGTGCATTCCCCGCCATCCAAGGGGGCTATCCAAATATGCAGAGCTAAAATACTGTGCTCTGGTTGTGGGCTCTTCCAAGGAATTGTCACATCCTACACAGAGCCACTTTTCAGCTCCCCCTGCCTACCATGAGGTCCATAGTGAGATCCTTCTGTATGCAGCCAACCAGATAAAAGCCAGAGTTACGTCTGGGGCTCAAGAGACTCCTCACAAGCTTAGTGTGCAATGCTGGGTTCTCAACATGTTTCACTACTGGGGGAATCCCTGGATTTTAAGAGTCAATGTGGGTGTAATTAGCCTCACAGAGGTTCACTTCCATGTCTGTATATTGTAGCATTGTGCCTAGCTGACTCCACATATGCCTCCATGCAGAACAAGTACAGTAAAATCCATCGGCTTTGAATGATGAGTACGTCTGATCTTACCAGAATTCTTTCACACCCCACCTCATTCATGGCACCTTGTGGGGTACCCATCATCTTCTGTCTGTCTCCCCCCTCACGAAACCAAAAGCTAGAGAGATTCAGTAACCCATCACTTAGAACATCAGACTGCAGCTTCAAACAATGCCTTCAGCCTGTGGAGTTGTGGAATTGGTTTGGTTTGATTTTAAGGACCATCTTCATTGCACACAGACAACTCCATCAGTGCGCCGATCTCCTCCCTTAGATCACAAGGAAAATCTCAGCACAGTGCACAAACTCTGTAGCACTGCCGAGGATCCCAGTTTGTGTATATAGGAATCACACATTCTATAAATATTTTTGTGGTGGGTAGGTTTCCAAATTTTTTAAATTTTGCCAGGGCAGAGACCGTATGATCTACTCATTACGATTTGCAACTGCTGAGGGATTTTTAATGTGCACATGGGACCTCCTTTTTTTCCCGCCCTTATCCGAGAAGGCTAGGCATCCGATCTCACTACCCAGGAGATCAGGGGGGAAGTATGGCATCATTAGGAACCACTGGTTGTGAAAAAAATTTCCATCAATTCCCTGTACTGGGAGTGAACCCAGTACCTTTAGAATTAGAGGAGGATGCCATACCTCTGAGCCACTCCGACCCCACTGTGGGATTAAATAATATATATCATGCAGCTGTTCATGATTTGACACAAAACGTGTAATTTGTAAGGATGTGCAGCTGAGCCAAAACATGCACATGTTTTGAATATATTTCCTTCATGTGCTATAGAGGAACATCAGTTGTCCAGAAAAACTTATTTTCCAATAGAATTTTTGGGGTGTTTTGGATTTTTTTAAAGCTGTCAGTGGTCCAATTTTCAGTGCACTGGCATATCTAGAAGTTTGTGAACATTTTGTGACATATATGCATATGTACAGAACCAACTTTTTTGTATAAAAGCTGAATTGCCATCTTAACATAATTTTTGAGCTGTCAAATTGTAAATGAATGATTGTCCCTTTTTTTCGCTTCTTGAGAAGCAGTCAGGCAACGCGGCTGTTGGTTGCAATTCAGGAAGCTTGCACAAAGGCGTTTATTTGCTCTTGCTGTTGTTATTTCTGTGGCAGTTTGTTTTACATTATGAGGTTACTAGTTCCATGCACAACCTTATCTTAGTCATTTCTCATGACGTGAACATTCCAGAGGGGGCAGTGGCCCTGTCTTTTCTTAGTTTCCAACAGACACCTTCTGGAATCATGAGTTGCTTGTTGTCATAGTGTGTTCTTTTAACTTCTTAGAATGTACACAATGAAAGTGTAAACCTACCTTATCTGAACAATCATTCTTATCCCTACATGTTCATTCCTCTTCATGAGTATTTCCAGTTAATTCATTCCTTACTACCACATCTTTGTGGCTTCTCGTAATCATTGTCCACGTCAAGCTCCTTTGTGGTTGAAAGGTCACTTTCCTTATATAACTGATTGACTTTGTCTAGGTCGAAATGGGTATGCCATACCAAAATGAGGGAGAGCTTACATTTAAAAAGAATTAGTCTGCAAGTAAAGTTTACTAAATATTTTTTTGTAATATGTATCTGTTGTCTACAATGTTTTCGTCCATGTTTGTCTGGAATGGTAGCTGTTTTTACTGGATTTTTTTTTACTATTTACTTCAGTGTAGCACTTTCCTGCTGGCTTCATTTTCTTCTTCTTTTGCGTTCATCCTAAAAAGGACGTTGGTTACATTGTGTTGCTGTTTACAGCGAAGCTGCGATATTTGTGCCTTTCAGCCCGACACATCCAATTTCAGTATGGCATTTTTGGGACCGGGTTTGCTGTCCCTCTTCGATCCCTGCTGTCTCGGTCAGACCGCAGTGATGCAGTCTGTTTCCAGGACCACCACTTGGAGGTGGAGTAGGGTCTTGGTCAGCTCTGGTTCGCTGACGCAAGCAGTCAAGCTATTAGTCACTGACTGCATTCATCTCTCTTGCTGCGTCTTCGATCCTGGCTTCTTTTTAATGCCCAGGTATTTGAATCTGTGGCTTATCCTGTATTATGTATCTCCATGAAATGCTGTGCTGTGAGGTGTAAGTGATCATATCTGTTCACAGATCTCATTCTTTGACATTATCATTGCTGCTATTTCTCTCGTCCCCTTTCTTCATTTGCCGACTATTTTTCCTGTTATTAAATTTTCCTCCTCTCATCACATGATCAGTGATGAACAACTGCTGTCTGTTTTGAGATGGTATTTCCTTGTTAAGTGGTCATTTTTCCTTTTTTTTAGCATACTTAAGTAGTTATTTTAGCTGCCCGAACATTCTTTGGAAAAGTCACAAATCTTTCCCGTCTACACTGATTTTCTCTTTTGTTTGCTCAGTGTCCAGGATTAGCTTCCAGACAGTAAAGTAAGTTTAATATAACACTGCTCCCTGAAGCATGTTGTGGGAGACAACTGACCTGGGGTTGTGCATGGGGCAGACAACCTCATCTTGTAAAACTAATTGCTACAGAAATCACCGCTGTGAGAGCATATGAATGCCGTGGTGTGGGCTTTCTGAACGGGGATCAGTTGGAATATTGGCTCCATGTCTAGCAAAAGAAAGTTACTATTTGAAAAAAGATTAGGTAGGAATAACAAACATTTTTTTTAAATTTCATAACTTACTGTAGCTATGAACAAATATTATTTAGTGAAAAAAAAAAAAACAAATACAGAAGATTAGCTTCCAGCATTAATTTCTGATGGTAATATATTATAATAATAAAATTAATATGTTAGCAAGTCAAAATCCTTTTTTTTTTTTTTTCGTGTTAAAAAAAATTGGGAGTTTTGTTGACTCATGCTGGCAGATAATAAATAAGCTGAGAAATAAAAATCACTTCAATACAACAAGCAGTTGCCTTCTCTTAGAAAAAATATATCATTTCCAGCTTTGTACGCTTGTTAAATTGTTACATTAAAAAAAAAAGTATCGTGTAGTTAAATAAATCATTGACCTCAAGGTTAGATATAACTAGTCAGTAATTCACTCAGTTGGGTCACGGGAAATTGGGATACCCATAACTCTGGTCAGAAGTAAAGAGTTAAGTGGATTATTTTGTGTACAGAATTAGGAAACTTTCCATATATGTTCTTGTCTTTGTGTCATTTTATTTTGCTTGTTTCAATATGTTTCAATTTTTTTCTCCAAATTTCAGACGGTAGACATCTCCATGATTCTGGCAGAAGCTGTGAGAAGAACACACAATGGAGAATCAGTGTCATATCTGTTTGGACATGTGCCGATCTGATTTGTTTTACTTGTCGAGTAATCTGCTCATGTTAAGATGGCTTCTGGGTGGAACTTCTTAAAGTGAAGCCGAGGAGGAATGAAAAATATTGCTATAATTCAGTAATACGACAAAGGAAAAGCTTTGGAGGAGGAGTTTTTCCGGAGAACAGTGAAACCAGTATTTTGTGATAGTATTAGAATTTACTTAACCAAATTGGGGCCAGGGCAGAAAGAAATTTAGAGAATGCAGTAGAGCCCTGGTTATCTGAATTAATTAGTGACAGGGTTGTTCGAATAATCGCAGTTCAAGTAACTGGATTAAGGAAAAAATAAACCTATCAACGAAAACACAATCTTTCAAGACATGATTAAATATTATGCTGTACTGTAATACAGTAATACCAGTAACATTTTCATAAAACTAGCATAAAGTGTTTATATATTGCTTCTTATACTTTGTCAGTGTCAGCCCTTTTTTTTTCTATATTTTTCTATTAGAGCAACCATCTTCACTTTCTAATGCAGGAATGGCCAATGCCGCTTTTTGAAAAATTTATTTCAGCTTTGACCGCTTATGTCGGAACAGCACGTTTTCTTATACTTAACATTGTAAATTTAGTCTGTGAAAATTAGAATGGATTTGAAAATGAAACTAAAAACTGCACAACACCTGGGAATAGACTGGAATAATGACCATGCAAGCTGACTCGGTGCTCGTTTCTTGGTTATGGTGATTCTGCTAACTGACATTTGGGATAATCAGGGTTTGAGTTCTACAGCATATGTTTTGCCTCTGCAGCAGAGGTACTTGTGCTGTTTCAGTGACTTTTAGGTTTCACTTTATCTCTCATCTAGTTTGTTGTTAATTCCAGGTGCTTATAAATATAGAAACTTTTGTGTTGCATAACTCTCAGAAGTCCCCATCATAATCCACATATCTGTGTCACTTAATTTTGTTTTCTTATATGACCTTTGAAGGTTCTGGTGAGGTAGCTGTTCTTGGAAGAATATGTTGGGCTATATGTGCATGGTGGATGAGGGAAAAGCACTTAGCTGTTCAACTGTTTATAGCCTTTATGTTAATGTTTTAATATTAAAATGTTTAATTGTGTATATAGTATTTCTTAGATGTTTGCTTTATTAGGTTTCTGTAGTGATATTTGCTCTTAGATTTGTGTTGTGACATTTGCTTTCATAGGTTTCTGTTGTGAGGTTTACTTTCATGGGTTTCTGTTATGACGTTTGCTTTCACAGATTTCTGTTGTGGCGTTTGTTTTCTTAGATTTCTCTTGTGAGGTTTGCTTTCATAGATTTATGTTGTGAGGTTTGCTTTCTTAGATTTCTGTTGTGAGGTTTGCTTTCTTAGATTTTTGTTGTGAGGTTTGCTTTCATAGATTTCTGTTTTGAGGTTTACTGTTTAAGATACTGGTTGTGAGGTTTGCTTTCTTAGATTTCTGTTGTGACGTTTGCTTTCAGAGTTTTCTGTAGTGACATTTGCTTTCATAGATTTCTGTTGTGAGGTTTGCTTTCATAGATTTCTGTTGTGAAGTTTGCTTTCACAAATTTCTGTTGTGAAGTTTGCTTTGATAGATGTTTGTTGTGAAGTCTGATTTCATAGATTTCTGTCGTAAAGCTTGCTTTCAGATTTCTGTTGTAAAGTTTCCTTTCATAGATTTCTGTTGTGAGGTTTACTTTCATAGATTTATGTTGTGAGGTTTACTGTTTTAGATATTGGTTGTGAAGTTTGCTTTCATAGATTGCTGTTATGAAGTTTACTGTTTTAGATATTTGTTGTGAGGTTTGCTTTCATATATTTTTTAATGAGGTTTATTGTCTTCGATATTGGTTGTGAGGTTTGCCATTTTAAATTTTGATTGTGAACTTTGATTTCTTGATTTATCTTCTCCAAAGTGTATTTCTTTTTCAGGTATCTTGTTTTATTACTGTCTTTCCATTACACTGACTAGTTTTGTTTCATTCTCACAGTGTGCCCAAATTATCTTTTTCATTGTCTTTTTTCTTTTACAAGTCTCATCATGAACTTTTATGGGGTCATCCCATCAATGGTCTCTGACCTATTCATCTGTTCATTATGTCTTATCAATTGTTAAATCAATATTCACTGTAACAGTTTAAACAGCTTGTCTTGCTGTTTGACACATTTCACATGTATTAATTTTTTTATTTTTGCACTCCTGTCGCATGGTTGATGTCCAGGTTCGATATTGGTAGAGTGGAATTAGTACAAACCTAGTGTTTATTGTTGTGTTCTTTATATCCTATGGTTACCTGGAAGTTTCATTATTAGTGTAAGCTGATACATACTTCATTGGCTTGTATGGTGTATTATTCTCCTGTTTGTAATATGATGTTGTTATGTAAAATTATCTGTGGTATAGCCTTGGATAAATTTGAGATACCACAATTTTGTTTCTGAAAAAGACTCACTGCATTTATTTTGTATTTTAATGATGTATATTATTGCTTCTTCTTCTTCTTCCTCGTTCACTGTCAGACTTCCACATAAATGACTAATAAAGGTAGCAGTCAGCTCAAGGTTCCTGACATCTCCAAACAGTTTTTCGTGGAGAGAAGTAGGTTGTTGTCATATGCTACACCGTTCACTGCTGTATATTTGGCAGGACCTATATTATTTGACAACCATTATTTTGTGATATTATTTTTTTTAACTAGATATCTCAAACAATTGCAATAATAATGCATTTTTCTGTGACTGTTTAAGCACAAAAGCTGTTATTACTGTATTATTAATATTTTCTGTTTGGTTCAGCGGTGAGTAAATTGCTTTTCTTGAAAATGCATCAACTTGCGTGAATTACAAATGACTCCACATTGATATGGGTGGGGGGGGTAGTTCTAAAATTATAAGTAGCCAGCTAGTTGGAATGAACTACCGATGAGTGTAAATGTTGGGCTGATAAAATGACTGCTGAACATCTGCCTCAAAGATGCCCAACATATGAGGAACATAGAAAGCACAAATAGCAGTCACCAGTATCATTTTTGGAAAGCTCTACGGAGATGCAAACAGCCTAAAGCTGATCACTGCTTTCTTTAAAAATATTCAAGTAGACGTCTGAGAGTGTACCAAGAAGAATTGATCATAAAGATAGGTTTGGCAGCTCCAAGCTCTGTTAGGAGTGAAAAGAGAAATGGTGGTGATGAATACGTTGGTGAACACACAAAAATTCTTTAGCAATATAATTCACAGTTTCACATTTTGTTAATACTTACTAGCCAGTGTGTATTGTACAGCAGTATTTCTTCTTCTTCGTACACTCTCAGACGTCTACTTGAATATTTTCAAAGAAAATAGTTGTCAGCCTTGAGGCTATTTGTATCTCCATAGTTTTTTTTTTGCAGGAATGGTACTGGTGACGGCCATATGTGCTTTCTTTGTTGCTCATAAGTTGGGCATCTTTGCAGCAGATGTTCAGCTGTCATTTTATTTGGATTTACACTCATCGGTTGTTCCTGTTATAGTATTTATATGCAGCTTTATTATTTTAGTACTCAGGTATTCATAGCGCACACAATCGTATCGTGAAATCTTTAAGATACATGCTCTGGTTCTTAGTATTTCATGTGTTTACGTCGAGCTGTACTGTTCATATTTTGTTTGTCAGTGTGTGCCTAATAGTATCATGTTCCTTTTGTATACTAGACGGGCATTTGTGTTTACTGGGGGAGAGGGACTTGGCAATGTGTTTTAAAGAAGCTTATGTCTTTCTTGACATTTTATTAAAAATAATAATGCAAATTGTACGTAATTTCTTAATGTTTCAGTTATTTTCACAGGGAAACCAGCCCACTCAATGGCCGTAGTATGGTTTTATTTTCATTTTGCTTTTCTTCATCAGTGAGACGAGATTGCTTTGATATGTTTGCTATTTTGATTTTTTTTAAATTTGTTTTTAAAAAAAAAATAGAAATGAGACAAGTTTGTTGAAGTTGTTGACTATGTCACCTCTTAGAAATGATTGTTGAAATGGTTTACGTTGTTGTGTAAGTTGATTTGTTCAAACAGTTTTCATGCTGTCCTCGCAGTAAGTGTATATTCAATGTGTTAATAATGTTAGACAATTTTTTTGTTCAAATAGTTTATCATATACATGTTTATTTTTCAAATAGTTTACTATTTTACCCCATAATTGCATGCATGGAGGCATATTTGGAGTCATCCTTGTTTGACTGCTAGCTAAGCACAATGCTATAGTATACAAAGTGAACCTCTGTAGGGCTAATTACACCCCTGTGATGAAACTTGTTGAGAATCCAGCATGGCACACTAAGCTTGGAGGAGTCACTTGAGCCCAGACGTAACTCTGGCTTTTATCTGGTTGGCTGCATGCAGCAGGATATCATTATGGACCTAAAATAGGCAGGGGGAGCTGAGAAGGGACTCTGTGTAGGATGTGACAATTCCTTGAGGGAGCCCACAACCAGAGCACAGTAATTTAGCTCTGCAAAGTTGAAAAACCCCCTTCGATGGCGGGGAATGCACAATATGCCACATGCTTCTTCCTCCTAGCCTGGGACCAGATGTGATGATCCTTTAAATGCAAGCCAAGCTGGAGAAATTGGAGCTTATGACAACAATTCATCATGTTTCGGAATGGCTGAAAAGCCTAGATCTACAGTGCAGATAGTACCAAGGAGTCTTCAACTTGGTATTTGCTGCAAAAGAGCGAGAAGCGCAGCAGCCCTAGTTAAACACCAACAACCCCATAATTGCAACAAGTACTTAAACAAATTAACCCCTCACATGAACCTAATTGCATCAACTGTACTTCTGCATATGAGACAGTTCAGCATGTGATGCATAGTTGCCCAGGTCTCTCCACAAAAAGACGAAGGCTGTTGCCGGGCTCCCTAACAATTATAAACAATCTGTACAGTATCACTCATCAACTATCGAACACATTTAAATTCTTCAAATTGGCATTGGCTGCGAAAGAGCAGCAAGCCCAGCAGCCCCAGTTAAAGAACAACCACCCCATAATTGCATTTTAAATGGATAGTTTACTGTGTGTAAAATATTGTTTATACAGTTCACCATGTTTTCCAATTAGTAAGTTTTGTTTTAAATAGTTTACCATATTATCACGTAAGTAAATTTTATTAAATAGTTTACAGTGTCCCCATAAGTAAATTGTGTTAATATTATTTTAAATGTTACCACATAAAACATTTTGTTAATATAGTTTATTTTTTACCCTATAAGTAAATTTTGTTAAAATAGTTCATCATGCAACCTCGTTAGTAAAGTTTGTTACTGTAGTTCACCATGTTTCACCATCAGTAGATTGTGTTAATAATGATTACCAATAGATTTTGCTTATAATGTTTACCATGTTACCCGTAACTTTTGTTATCAGTATAATTCACTTTTACTTCCATAAGTAATTTTTTGTTAAAATAGCTTGTCATGTTACCCTGAAAGTGAATTTTCTTGGACTAGTTTGTCACTTTACCCCGTACATACATTTTGTTAAAATACTTTACCATGTCCCCGTGTGTAAATATTTTGAAATGACTTATCGCGTTACCTCATAATTTTTTTTTAAACTGCTTATCATGCTTAATTATTTAAATGTTAATCAAACTTATGTAAATATTGTGGTAATAGTTAATCATGTGAGTAAATATTATTAACAGTTACCCCGTAAGTAAATATATAGTCTACTATGTTACTTAGTCAATATAGACAAAGTTGGAAGGATAGACAATGATATCAAAATAAGAATACAAAAAAGCACGAGGAGCTTTCATTGCATTGGGAAACATGGAGATCAAGAGAAATCAAGTCCAACACAAAAATAAGAAACTTCAACTAAAATGTCAAGTCAGTCCTATTGTATCCGGCTCTGAGACATGGAGAACAACAACCAAAAAGCTACAGACTTTCATAAACGGGTGCTTGCATAGAATAGAAGGATTGAAATGGTATGACAAAGTCACATGCAGAACTGATGACAAGAACCAGACTGTTGAGGATTGTTGCATGGTTTGCGAGCATTTTGGTTTTATCTTGATTTGGATGATCGCACCCTGCAACACCTCAAGTAGTTAGACTTCAAAGGGTATGCATAAAGCGTTGGATGATGCATGAAGTCTAGTAACAAGCATAGTTTTAGTGTAGCCTTCGTGCATATGGCAGTGTTTAGAATTATGTGGCAGGGCCACTAGCCAATGTATATAACCGTCGATGTGTGGGCTTTTAAAGCTGATATAATAATATGTGGATAAGGACCGGTGAGTCCATAATTGTGTAAAGCGTTAAGGATAAAACGCAAGGATTTATATACGCGATATTCGGGAAGTACGAACGCAAAGTTAATGTATAACACTAATGAAAGTGACATGGCTAGAGTAGCATGGCGAATGATACCAAAATTGAGAATATTATGCAGACAAAGTTCTGACGTGAATGTTAGGCATTGATCCTAAGCAATAATGGAATAATTAGCAGGGATGCATTGACGCTGCTTAAATATGGTAATGTGTCAAGTATTTGGATAAGGATACTGAACAATCATTATGACGGTTAAAAATGAATGCACAATGTCTTGTGCATGATAAACTACAAACTGATGTATCAAGTTTCGTTCAGTGTGGAAAACATGTTAATTGAGAAACTCGTACTGTATTGTTATTGGAGCTATTAAAATATATGTGAAGTCGTCCACACAAGACTTATTCGATGACGACGTTTATAAAGTTACAGTTCAGGCTGTTGTGTTGATTTGACTGTTTACATTCAACGTGTTGGTCAAAATGTAAAACTCTGCCATACTAATGAGAATTCAAAGAAATAATAGAACACGTTGAATAAGATATGAGGTTTATTGTTAAACGCTCACTCTAATATGCACGAAACTCAAAGTGAACCCATTGTTGCAGCAGAATATAATAGTCAGCGAAAGACAGAAGAAGAACACTATATCGTACGAATTTAGCCCATAAAAGAAAGTCTGCAACACAGACAAGTGCCAGTGGAACAAGAGTTGAGAAGAAGACCCTGGCGAGGGATAGGACACACATTGAGGAAACCTGTTGATAGCATTACAAGGCAGTCCTTGTTCTGGAATCCCCAGGGAAAGAGAGGCAGAGGTAGACCAAAAAACACACGGAGAAGAGAGCTAGATAGAAAAGTGAAAATGATGAGGAAAACATGGAAAGAACTTGAGCGAATGGCACATGACAGGAAGACTTGGTGTGTGTTTCTTGAAGGCCTATGCTCCTTGGGGAGCTAAAGGGTATTGATTGATTGATGTTACTTAGTAAATAAATGTTGCAGAAATAGATTATCAGATATGTGCATTTGACTATGATAATTAGCAAAACAGACGATAAACCCACATTAAAGATAAGCGTAAATGGGAAAATCCTGGAACAAGTCAAGAGCTACGTATATCTTGGTCATATAATAACAGAAGATGGCAGATGTGAAACAGAAATCAAGAAGAGAATAGGAATGGACAAAGCTACATTCAACAACATGAAACATATACTGACATCCAAACAGTTAACTCACAAATTAAAACTGAGAATCATAAAGTGTTATATATATTCTGCATTTCTGTATGGTGCAGAAACATGGACGATGAATAAGCATTTGGAAGAAAGAATTGAGGCTCTTGAAATGTGGATATATAGAAGAATGGGGCGTATCTCATGGAAAGAGATGAAAACAAATAAGGAGGTCCTAGAAAATCTAGGAATGAAAAGAGAACTAATGAGAGGTCAAAGTTCAGCAGCTAAAATACTTTGGCCACATAAAAAGGCATAACACCTTGCAGAAGACCATAACAGAAGGGAGAGTTGAAGGCAAACGTGCAAGGGGAAGACAGTGCTATAAGTGGGAAGATAACATCAAGAGATGGACGGGAAAGAGTCTATCAGAGTGTACCACCAAGACAAGAGACAGAATACGTTGGAGATCCATTACAGCCAACCTTCGTTGTGGAGATGGCAACTGATGATGATGATGATGATGCATTTGACAGTTTTAATTGCAAAATGCAAAAGGGACATGTTGTAGCTCCTAGACATCATTAAAACAAATAGCATATGCAAAGTTTCTAGTTTGCCATTAAGACTGCAGAAGTAATAGCCAGAAAAGGACAAGAAATAATCCCTGAATATTAAGGAAAGTAAAACAGTTTAGCTACTTTGAATCTCTTCCAACGTCTGATGGCAGATGTATAACTGAAACTCGAGCAAGAATTACCAAAGCAAAGTTAGCTTTCCAAAGAGAGAAAAAAAGCACTCCTATCCTGCTTTTGTCAAGTAGCAGTTATTGCTCTTTGTTTTGACATTTGTTTCATATAAATGTCCAAACCCTTTTATTCAAACTCGTTAGGGACAGCTGTGTTTTGGAAACCAAATTTTTTTCTGTTTCCAGGTGTTGCCCAGAATAGCAACAAAGTCGCCCAAAATGTGTTCAAAATCGCCCTGAGAAACTTTTGATTTTCAGAATATTTCTGTTTTCGGGTGTTCGAATAAAAGGATATGATGGACCTGTGTATCTAATTGATAAATTGAGGATATAAATATGTTAAAGTAGGCAGTGACTTTGTACAACCCTGTAGTTTGTCATGTTACCAAGAAAATATATTGTTTTGTTTCCGTGTTAGTACATTTTGTTGAAGTTGTTTTATAATTTCCGAAGTAAAATTTTGTTGAAAAAGTTTACAGTGTTAATCTACAAAAAAATGTTGTAGGCATAGGTTTCCTGTTTACATTCAGAGAAAGTTTGTTATAAAAACATGAATGTAAACTGCAGTCAGACACCTACTACTCACTTTCTTGTAAGCTTTAAGTTGAATGCAGTTTAGGTAACCCACAGAGCTTTTTTGAGAGCCTAAAACCTTTGGTTGGCAAGGGATTCCTCTTGTACAACATGCACTCCTCTTGTTTTTTTCCCCACACTGCTGCTCTGCAGTTTCTGGTTTTAGCCTATTTCTTACTTCTTCATATCTATGTTGAGTAAGATTGTTGCTCATATTTCTCATTAGGCTTAGAGCCTGATGGTCTTCATATTCACTTGCCTGAGGTTAGTCATCATCATCATTACCTCTGGGTTCCGTGTGGAGCTTACACCTTCAGTCAGTACACACCAAGCTTTTCTGTCGTTTGCCATCAGTTCAATTTATCTGCATATCTTTTTTATCCGTTTATAAAGTCTTCAGTTCTCCTCTCTGTATTTTTTTGGATCTCCCATAAATTTTTTTTTTTAACTTGGGGATTTGAGAACAGTTTCCTGAGTATGCATGGTTTTACGTCTTCATGTCCTGAATAGATGATGTTTTCTCCATAGTATTCAGCAGGATGTATCAGCTCCCATGCCGTCTTGTCTGCTTACTTACTTTGTCGTTCCCCTTCTACCATGAGGTGTAGAGGTTTGGAAGAGAGAGCGCCAGACTATCCTATCGGCTGTCTCCCTCCTGGCCTGGTTCCATTCTAGTCCTCGGTCCTTCAAAGATTGTCTAATGTTGTCCTCCCAGCGAACTCTGGGCCGTCCTGGAGGTCTGGATCCCTGGTTCTTTGTTTCCCATGCTTGTCATGGTAGCCGATCTTCTCCCATTCTGCAGACATGGCCAGACCATCTTAGTTGGGACTGCTCTACTTGGGTCTGCAGGGGGTGGGATTTTAGGCCTTGACGTATCGTCTGGTTGCGGACCATGTTTCTTCTTGTTACTTCAACCACCTTCCTCAGATACCTCATTTCTGAGGTTCGTCTTGTCTGCACTAATTTCAAAAGCTGTATATTGTAGCATTTTATTTCTATAGCCACTTTTTCTGGCTTTCCAGTTTCTTATCATCATAACCCTTCAGCTTCCTAGGGAGCACGGGCCTTCAAGCCTAGTCTTGTCCCATGCCATCATTTCTAGATCTTTCCACACCTCACTGATCCCTTTCATTTGTCTCCAGTTTCTTCTCCGTGTTTTTTACTGCCTCCCTCTGCCTTCACTTTACCCTGGGAATTCCATAACAAGTACTGGTTTGTACTACTGGTTTGTATTACTGGTTTGTACTACTGGTTTGTACTACTGGTTTGTTCTACTGGTTTGTATTACTGGTTTGTTCTACTGGTTTGTTCTACTGGTTTGTACTACTGGTTTGTACTACTGGTTTGTTCTACTGGTTTGTACTACTGGTTTGTTCTACTGGTTTGTACTACTGGTTTGTTCTACTGGTTTGTACTACTGGTTTGTACTACTGGTTTGTATTACTGGTTTGTATTGTGTTCTTACATTCTTTGTTGCTGTTCTAGGTTTTGCCTTCATAATCAGGAGATTGGTATGCAGCCTGACTTTCGTGGTCTGGTTTTCATCAAAATGCATCATTCACCTCACAAGGATTTTTCAAAACTGGGATATGTAGCTCTTCCAGTCACTGTTTCTATAACATATATCTTTTTTTCTAGACTTGGGTTGTTAGCTAGGACCAACCCCGCCCCCAGAAAACTCTGAGGGGTGGTTGTCCTCTTTTTGTCAGGCTTTCCCTTTATGACATGCTCAGCATGGTTGAACCTGCCCAGAGCACAGCTCCAGCTGGCATAGCTCGTAGTAGCAATTAGGAACACACACCCTCCCACCACTTCAAACACTACTAGGGGAGCACTTCTTCTTCCGTCCTTAGCCGCCGACCGTCAAAGCAGTCAGTGGCCATTACGCCTAGTGGCGTCTTAGGGCAACAGCAGATAGGTTTTCTTTGCCATTGTTTCCCATCACGCCTATTGGCGTCTTTAGGGCAATGGCAAATCAATCCATTTGCTGTTGTTTCCGTAATCGAAGTGACTGGCAAACGGGTGATCAGCCCGTTGGTACAAGGGGAGCACATTAGATGATTATAAATTTAACACATGTGTATAACTTATTCTTTGTGAGCAATACGTGTTTTTGTACGTAAATAAAATTGAGGCTCTTATGTATATTTATTCTGCATAGAATACTCATTATTACATTTTTGCTTATTAAAAGTTAGTGTGGTTTTGCTCTGTTTTTTTTTTTTTTTTCAGTCATGGCAATGAATGCTTCAGAAAGGAAAGTTGATGGATTAATAGCTTGACAGCTGTTAGCAAGGAACAAAATAAAAATGTATCTTAGCTGAACTGTAAAGATAAGTTTATTCTGATAGAAAAGATTAGAGAAAGGTTTTTTTTTTTTTAAATACTGACAGAAATGACCAGGGGTAACAGTTGAATAAAGTTCAGAAGATTTAAGTAATTCCTACACAATTCATAAAATACTAAATGTAAGTGTTTTGCAGACTAAGGTAACTTGTCAGACTAGGTAATTAGTCAGCACAGTTGTCAAAAAAAGTATAGTGAAACTTTTAGTTTGATTAAAAATACTGATTTTGACATGATTTATAATTTATGAAATGTCAGATTCTCTGCTTTCAAATATTGAGGTTATGTTTTTGAGTGGCAGAGTGGTTAGAGTGTTTGCTTCTTCTTGAGGCATAAGAACTGGGTTCAAAACCAGGTCACCTCACGCTGCAGTTGGCTAACTAAAAATTGGTGCCTGACTGCTGCTCATGAATTAGGAAAGGCAGCAAGAAAGAAAACTGGTCACCTTTCCCCCCCCCCACGCCACCTCATAAAGCTGAGACTTACTATAGATAAAGTCTCTAACACTTCACTCCTCTATGGCAGTTATCTACTATGGGACTACCTGTAGCTTTGCATTTGTCAAAAATGATCTTAGATATGTTTATTATGTACTTGAAAGCTTTGACGTATTCAGAAACGTTACGTGGTAGAGAATGTTAAAAGCTAATTGCCTTAAACCTGACGTCTCCGGCATATTTCTTTTTTAAACACGCATAACTTTTCATGAAATTTGGCTTTAAAAGTGTTGTCCCCGCCATTAAAAATGTCTTTGAAGGGCGATTTTGATGATACCAGTCTCTCAGTATCTGAAAATGCTGATGTATTACTGATTTGTGTGAGATTTCATGACTGCTGTAATTTGATGTTCTTATCTTTTGACAACATGCTCATTATTGATTGTTATTTTAATATGTGTATATTTTAAAATGGAATAGTATTTAGTCTGTCAGATTTAGTGTATGATAGGGAGAATTTTCTGTTGTATAATTTTTAGTAAGTGAAATGAAAGCTAATACAGTTGTTTTACATACAAATTGATAGTTGAGTATTTGTTTTCTAGTGTGATTGATTTTAAAATGTAGACTTTCATAAATGGGTGCTTGTGTAGAACAGAAGGAACAGGAGATGAGAAGACATTTGCGATGGATAGGACACATATTGAGAAAACCTGTTGACGTTCCTTTTTCAGGAACCCCCAGGTAAATAATTAGAGGGAGACCATGGAACATGAAGAGAAATGGTGGCAGTATTAGGTGACAAAGAAGACATTGAAAGATCATGAGTGGATGGCACAGGGCAGGTTGACTTGGCGTACGTTTGTTGAAGACGTATGCTTCTTGGGTGACTGAAGCGCTATGACTTGATGATTGATTGATTCAGTGTGGTAATAAAATTGTTGTTGCTCCTGGTACGAGTAGTGTGTTTCTGTAGATATTGTTTATGACGTTGCTATATTACAGACATGCACATCCACACACATGTAGACAAGATTGCAGACCTGGTGGATCCACCAGTCTTGTTTCTTTGTGTTTGTGAGATTCTTGTCTCACAAGCTTATTGCTAAGCTGTACTGCCGCTAACATTTGTATTCCGAAATGATTACTTCCGCTGTGCACAGGTTTAATAGCTTTATCCATTTGCATTGATCTGTTCGTATGTACTGGTTATATAGCTTATTATATATCAGGCTTCATTCATTATACAAAAACTGCTTTGCTTAGTGACAGATATATTGTCACTGCTTTATCCTCATGTAGTGGCTAGGTGATATGACGTTGCTTGTATGTATATACATATCAACCCCAGGAAAAGAAAAACCTGTACAAAAATCTGAAACATGCACAAAAATTCGAAACACCTGCACAGAAAATTTTTAAAAAACCATGCAACGACCGTTTTGTTCTTTGAGAAAACAAAAGATCATTTTTTTCCGCCCATGCTTTCACATAAGTTATTGTTTACTGCTTTTTCCTTGTTTGTATTGAGCACATTTGGTACAATTCTTCACGTTGGATATATTAGGAAACTCAATACAGAGTGTTACAACAATATATTTATATATTAATAATTATGCAAAAAAACTGAACAGAAAGTATGTACAGCTGTACAAATCTGAAACCAATAAAAACATGTACAGAGCATTGGTAACCTGCACTAGTTTATGTATGATATGCATATACAGCATGTTTCTTAATTAAGTATACATACTTCGAACTCACTTATAACTTAAAATAAGATGTTGTTATTTTGCAAGAATAGAGCGGAATAATGCTAGATACAAATGAATAATGCCATTAGGTATATTACTCGTGAAGTTTTTTTAATAGAAGGTTGTGCACATCTCAGAACGTGCACAGTGAGGGACTTGAAACATCAAATTAAAACTATGTTTCACTATTCATATAGTAACTATACAGAATGGTAGTCAGTTGTTCATCGGTGTGAACAATGCATTGTTTACTTTGAACATTAGTGACTTTAATGTGAAAATGTCTTAATTCTATATCAAATGATAACTGAGTTATCAGTATTTAAAGCGTGCATACATAATTTGAAACACCCTGTATATATATCTATGTATCTGTCTCAGAATTTATGGTATCTCTATATTACTTGAATTTGAAATAATATGAGCTTGGGAACAGTGTGAAGAATCTATCTGCTACTATTAAAATTCATAACTTTGTTTTTATTTTTAAAGGTAAATAAATTGCTTTGGTAAATTGATAAAATAATCATAATCTAGTCTGTGCCAACAAAACCAGAAATAATGCATTCTTATAAGATACAGAAGAGCAAGTTGTAAAGTCAGAATTTGAGAGTAGCAAAAGGGAGAAGACATGAATATAATGATAATTACAGTGATTCACTTCTATGGGAATATTCTGAGGAGAACAAAAAATAAGATATGAGGGAGATGACATGGAGGGAGATAGATATCATAATGAAGGAATAAAGATTGCATGGAAAAGATCACAAACCAATGGCACAGGATGAGAGGGCTTGACATGGCTTGACATGAATTAGTTGAAGGATGCTTTCGATCCCCAGTTGAGGTGGGATGTTTTGCGACCACAGATGGCTCCGGGTCGACCCAGCCTCATAAAATTGGGTACCAGAGCAACTCTGGGAAGGTTAAAGACGGCCGGCGTGATGCTGACCACATCACCCCATCACAGCTGTTTGCGAGCGACACTTTAGTTTCTCCTGACCGCGCTATTTATAGCTATCGTGACAGAGGTCACATGGTCAACTTCCTAACGGGAAAAAAATGTGGCGGTGTTTACTTTTGATAGGGCTTAATTAATGCTTTTAGGCTACTTTATTATAATAAATACATGCTTTAATTTTGCGTTAAACTAGACTAGAAATGTTAGAGTAAATTTTAGAACGAGAACAAACATTTTATCACAATTAGAACAGAAGATATAGTAGTCTGAAATAGTGTAAAATTTACGTTTTTTTTAATATTTTGTTATGGTTTGTTTCTTATGCAATTTACACTACAACGATCACAATCAACATGCATAACAAATTACAGAAATCAAAAGTAGAAAACCTGCAGAAAATGGATATCATATTTTTGTTTTGGATTCATGCGTCAAACATTAATTATTGAAACATTAAATTGCAAGTCCACATTTATTACCTTAAAATAACACACCCAATCGTCCCCATAACATGAGAGCTAACAATTATCTCAATCATACATCACGATGGTCATGTAAAAATGAGTATGATCATGAGTAAAACAAAATGTTCAATTTAATAAATAAAACCCACCTATTAAATGATTTCCACGCTCTGTTAATTCTGTCACTCTCACGCAACAACTGCCATAATTTGCTCCAGCCCCAAAATTTCGCTCAATTATCATTCACACTTCCTTTTTCTTATAGGAGGAATCTGTACATTCACAGATGGAGAAATTTGTAACAAATGAGTTTCCATTATAAATTTTAATTGTGAAGTTATATTTTTAATACCGCTGGCGCGTCTTTCAATTTTGGAAATAGTGGAATGTACAAATTCTCCTCTCATGTGCCTGCTGCAGGTCTAGTTTGTCAGTTGATGTTCCAGCAATATGTTTCCTAACAGTGTGGGGAAATTGAGATCGCTTACGTTTTGTTGGTGTTCTGGTGTCTGATGTTTCTCTTCTACGTTTAATTAGTTTTTGTAGTACAATAGGCTGTCCTCTGGTTTTGCATTTTATGATATTATTTTTTGCTGTTTCTAGTTTTTTTCTAACAATTGATGTGAATAGGGTTTCTTCCTCTTGTGTTAGTCGTTCTGAAGGGGGCTTAGCAGGTAACTGTTGTTTTGTGATGTCGCTTTTGAAGACAGGCGAGGTGGATGTACTTGTCGTCTGTATAACTGACTTGGTAGGTGTAGATGTGGCAACAAAAACTGGCATGCTAGGGTGAGTAGTGTTATCCACCTCCAAATGAATAATGGTATCGCCTTTAATGTGAGCTGACACGTCAACCTCCAGCTGAACAATATCATCACTAGTGTGAGAAGGCACATCAACCTTCTGCTGTACAGAGCTATCCTGACTACAGCTAACTGACTGACTACAACTAACTGACTGACTACAACTAACTGACTGACTACAGCTAACTGACTGATTAGACATGGAGGGGTCAGAAAGAACATCACAGGGGATAGAGCAGCTTTTTGTTTTTAAAACACCAAAAGATGTCTTTGCAAAATTATTGCACAGTTGACATTCACTTATAGTTAAATTATGGTCATAGTCTTTCCAGATGTGCTGACTGTTTTCCGATAGTAACTTGGCTGTTTCAAGACACTTCTCATTATGCCTCCTTTTTGCATTTTGTATTCGTAAGTAACACGTCCTACAAAATATAGTCGAATGCTCTGTCGGTTTATCATCTGATACGTTAATTCCAAACACAAAGAACAGATCACTAATGTAATTCGAACAGTTCAGTGCATTCCGTTTTGAACTTTTTGTTTGGGAAGTTAATGCTCTCTTGCCACAGGCTCTGCACAGTGCACTGGCACAATTTATATAATGCAAACAAGTATGTTCCATTTCGTTGTTATGTAGTATAGTTTACTTGTGTATGTATAAAGATAATGGAATATTTGGGATTATCAAGTCCAACACCAGGCTGTAGAATGCTTTATCTGTGAATAAAAGAAGATATACTTAAAATTCTTTGGCAGCCATCGTGTGCACAGGATTGTCTAACAAAGAACACTAATGGAACAGTCCTTATCTCACACACAATAAAAAAAAGACATTCATATTATAAATACAAGATTAACAAAACTTGAAAGATAGATCAAAGTATGTGGAAGTAATCTATCTATAGCTTTACATGTTTTCTGATGCTTATATACGTAGCATAATATCATTATAAATAAATGAAAATGAAAAAACAGATGGTGCTTTACAAAAAGTTTTTTTTTTACAACCTTATTTAAGATTTGCGAGTATCAGGAATGCGTTTACAGTGATCTAAATGTTATAAAATCTGGTGACAATATGCTTGTTCTTGTAATGCCAAACTCACAAAACTGACTACCACACATTCTCGAGATATGAAACCAAAAAAAAAAGTATGTGGAAATAATCTTTAGCATCCCTTCGAGAAGTCTATATAATTATAAACTCATATGAATGGGCCAATTTTTAGATATTACATTAATAAATAGATTACTTCTGTTATGAATTTCCTCAAATGATGACCTGTTTTCAAAAGTCTGTAACTCCGTCAAATATAATTTCAAACAAATAAAAATGCAATAAAAAATAGAACACAGAACAAAGTTATAGTACACACAAGAATTTTAGCGCTGTGTTTATCCAGAACGAGTGTGTAATGATTTATATAATTACTGATTTTACACACACATCAGCTGATTTTCCTCGCCAAAACCCTCAGTAGTCTTTTACGGTGCACATGAAGATTTATTACCCGGTGTCAGAATTCCGGTCACCGAAACTAAAAGAGCGCTCTGGTATAGGGCACAAACAGCCGTGCCTTGTGGTCAAGAAAATATGGGCTTAACCCCGTATTCCCAATATGCCCCGGTGGGCATGTAACGGGATCCTATGCTCCTTAGGGTGATGATGATGATTAGAGCAAGTGCCCATTTTCAGGTGTATATGTAGTGTATTTAAGATCATTTCTAACGCGTGTGACCTATGCTATCTGACAGAAGAGAATGAGAGGCATTTTGCATGATTTTCCTTTGTGCTTTTTATTTAGCATGGGAGTCACCACCCCTGCTGGTCTCCTTGCAGGAAGTCTGCACCTTGGAGTTATGTGCACTTGCAGCAGTGGTTTCTATGACAATTTGTTTTACATAATGAGGTTGCTAGCCCCATACACAATTAAAGGGACAGTTTTGAAACTACAATAATCTGGACAGCATTCATGTCAGCCCTAAATTTGTTTCGTGTTTTTCTCCAAATTTGAGAATTTGACGCAGGCCTCATTTTGTTTATTTGTTTGGTTTTTGTGTGTATGGTTGTATCTGTTATTTTTCTTTTGTCATCGTCTGCAGCGTTGACATCTTTGATTATTTTTCTTTAACAGAAGGATGAAGCGTAACTTACCGAATGATAAACATTTTGTTGTTTGATTCATGTCAATTTATTTTTGTCTTTTTCAATTCCCCAGTGTCAAGATATCTCAATAATACTGGCTGAAGCCATCAGACGTACACACAACGGGGAGTCAGTCTCGTACCTTTTCAGCAATGTACCCATGTAGCAGTTGAAGCTGGCAAGCAAGCTTCTTGTGTTGCTGTCTCCTTTAGTTCCCAGTGTGATGTTTTTTTGTTTTTGTTTTTTTTAATTACATTTTGCCTGGCAGGCTGACAATAATAATAATAAGAGCTTTGTGACTGCCTGCATATATCAGTATGATAATTTTTTGATGATTAGTCTTTGTCTTTCTGTGAATTTTGACTGATGTGAAAGGAGGGGAAATGGCATATTATGACTTAATATATATATATTTTTGTGTGTGTGGACAAAGGTATATTCCATACCTTTATGCCCTAGATAATCAAAACAGGAATTTTTCCTTTACGCACATTTTTTGTTTACAGACTGTTCTCGGCTTACAACGGTGTTTGTATCGCATTCTTAGACTTCTTATCCTTCTCAGTGGATAAGATTACATGGATAAGTTAATATCCTTTTTCATATAATATAGTGTAGGTAGTTGTTGGTTATTAGTTTCAGAGATGCCATAGGGGTCAGTTTCTTTTCCCCTAAATTATATATCCACTCAAGAGTGTTACTGCTTTTGGTTTTCAAGTTTAGACGTGTACCGTGGAGTTTTTAACAATAATTATTTGTCATGGGATGTTTGTCAGCAGTTGTTGGAGTTGCCTGCTCCAGCTTCATCGTAAGTCCATGTGGTAGTAAATGGGAAATCACTATGTGCTTTAATTAACCTTACGGATGTGTAAAAAGTTAACATGCCTGAATGCTAAAATGTTCTGTTAAGTTGAACAGTCCCAACTATGGTGGTTTGGCCATGTCTGCAGAATGAAAGAAGCTCGGCTGCCATGACAAGTACGGGAAACTAATAGCCAGGGATCGAGATCTCACAGAGTCCGCTGGGAGGAACAACATTAGACAGTCTATGAAGGACCGAGGACTAGATTGGAACCAGGCCTGAAGGAAGACAGCCGATAGGTTGTTGTTATTGATCCAGCTGCGCTTGGGCTCTCGCCTTTGGGCTCAATGCCATGTAGTGATATTTTTATTTTTTTGCACATTGTTTAGTTTCTCCGTACAAGGTGTTCCACTTATCTGGCCTCGGAGGAAGGAGCATTTTCCTAACATCATGGAGTGCTGGGCACTCAAATAGATGGTGGTCAACAGTTTTGTAGGGGTAGTTACATAGCTGGCACTCTGGAGAGTGTTGTGGTTTGGATTCTGTTCAAGTGACCATTGAGCGGTAGATGTTGTGATCTGAGCCAATAGGATAGTATGGCGCTCCCTCCTCCAAACCTGTACACCTGACGGTAGAAGAGGGATGACTAAGTAAGTAAGTAAGTAGCAGAATAGGTCTGATTTGTTATATTGTATTACTAGCTTTACTCTTTGTTTATATTAAAATAATAATTATCATTTTGCTTCTTGCTCCCTATGTACCATGAAGTCACCACTACAGCTGGTCCCCCTTGCAGGAAAGCTGCACACAATATTCACATACTGTTGTAGTGGTGGTTTATGTAGTAAATTGTTATACATGATGAGGTTGCGTGCCCCATGCACAATCTCAAATGTGGCCTTGTACGACGTGCTTGAGAGAGCAATAGTCCTATTATTTGTCACATAAAAGGAAACCCCATGAACTACACAGGCAATTGAAATAATACAGTGTACAAATTATAGCATCAATCAATACCCTTGAGCTCCCCGAGGAGCATAGGCTTTCAACAAACACATGCCAAGTCTTCCTGTCCTGTGCTATCCGCTCCAGTTCTTTCCATGTTTTCCTCATCATTTTTCACCTCTGTTTCCAGTTCTCTTCATGTGTTTTTTGGTCTACCTCTACCTCTCTTGCCCTGGGGGTTCCAGAACAAGGACTGCCTTGTAATGCTATCAACAGGTTTCCTCAATGTGTGTCCTATCCATCGTCAGCGTCTTCTTCTCAACTCTTGTTCCACTGGCACTTTTCTCGTTCTTGTCATCAATTCCACACTTGTGACTTTGTCATACCATTTCAGTCCTTCTATTCTACGCAAGCACCCGTTTATAAATGTCTGTGGCTTTTTAGTTGTTGTTTTTGTTGTTCTCCATGTTTCATAGCCATACAATAGGACTGACTTGACATTTGAGTTGAAGATTCTTATTTACAAGTTATAATATAAAATAACATAATAGTGTACAAATTATAAAATAATCAAGATTAATGGGATGGCCGTAGTAAGTACAAGTGATCGAAAGTCGCATGTGTCGTAAGTCAAAGACTGTCTATATATCTGTTTCTTACATCATCATCATTTTTTTATCTTGAATGTCTGGTTTCATGTACAGAAAAGGAAAAGCTTACGTGGCCTACCAAGACTTGCACCGTCATGAACTTTGGCAGGAGATAAGAGATTGTGAAAGTATGCGTGAGATAAGATTTTTGTGTAAATACAGGATATATTCATAGCTGAGCCTGTTCACATTTTTTTTTTCTCAGCAAAGTGTTGTGCGGAGATTTATGACGTCTATGACCTTCCTTGTTCTGAAACAGATTGTAAATATAAAGATTGATTGAAAAGTCGCTTCCTATTTTTATAATTGCTATCCTCATTTCTATATATAAGTAATTTACATGAACAGACGTCAGAAAATAAAATGATAATTAACTGCCATTTTATCATATAAAATGAATTGAAATAAACATTAGTGGGATGTGTTCCTCTATGCCATTCATATGTCACCCATGTCATTAGGGTTACAATTCAGGTTAGGTGTATGATTCCTAAACCTAACCCTTATCCCTTATAACTGTTGTCTGTGAATTATTTTTTTGTTAAGGCTGTACCGAACACATTTCCCACCGTTGTTCATTTCAACCCATGAAGGGTTATGTCACATTAACAAGATCCAGTCTGTTCAATGCATGAGTTCATAGTAGGCAGTAATTTCTGCTGCCTCCTATAATGTCATTTTATTAGGCATTTTAAATTTCATTTGTTTCTGAAAATTAAAAGAAAATAAAACTTATTGGTAAAATAGCAGTTATTATTCCTAGTTTACACATTTGTTTTGGGTATATCCTTTAGATGTGTGGATATAAAAATAAAAAATAGGATATGACTTTTTAATCACCCTATAGAAAGCAAGTGTTCTGTTATTTTGAGAGGGTATCGTGTGAATGATTCGAAGAAATGAACTTGGTTGAGGAAAACATAAAAACTATCCGTTTTTGCATGATTGGCAATAAATATAGTATTCACAAATATTTTTTTGTATCGGTATTCTAGTGAAAGAGTGAATTTTGGTAATTTTTTTAATGTTTTGTAATTTATGTTTTAATAGCAGTTTTCCACATGTGCGGAGGTTCCTGAAGGTCATAGTGGGTTATAAGAAGAACCAATTTGTGGAGCGTATTACACTCTAAAAAAGCATTCGATGGGCAGGGTGGTAAAGGCATTTGCCTTTCATGGTGAAGTTACTAGGTTCCGGGTTCCAAACCTAGTAAGCAAGCTCCGGTCTACCCAGCTGTAGATGGGCAACTGACTCTGCTCTTGAGTTAAGGAAGGCAAAACCAGCAAGGAAGGGAGCTGGTCACCCCACCTTGGAAAGGTAGAGACCTAGTATAGTGAAGTCTCTAACACGTCACTCCCCTTTGACAGTATCTGCTGTGAGACTTTATTTTAAACATTTTTTTTGGTACACTTTAACATTTAAAATTAATTGCTGTTCTAAATTGCCACTTGAAATCGTAATATTCAGAGTGTAAAGGTCAGTGAGTTGGTGCATGCATAGCTTCCTTGTGCTTTTTTTTTCTAGATGTTAGTATTTTTATCGTCAACTTACATTCATCAATTCGTTCATTAATCTCCCTTTCTTTCTTTTTCTTTTTTTTTTTGCTCCTTACTACTTTAGCTCCACTCCCCCCCTCTTTTGTTGTTGTTGCAGGAAGCCTGCTTCAAAGTACATTCTCCTGCAGTTGTGCAGATATTAGCACACACATGAATGAGTGTAAAAAAGTTAAAGATATATTAATTATGTACAGAAGCTGTCACGGCAAGCAGAAGAGAAAACGCCGAAAGGAACACCAGGGGAAAAAAAGCAGCTGAGGGGTGTCACCTCAGAGGCGCATTCCCATAATCAGTTATGACTGGAAGGGGCTATTATTATTAGTCTGCTGTCATCATTCCTTATTTGTTGAGTTCAACATCAGTTGTCTTCATTTTTTTTTTTTTTTTGTGTGTCTTGTCCTAGGCAGAAATTAGCAGATGCTTTGTATCTTATTGCGATGTAAAATATTTATTATATTCGCTTCTTTGAACCGTAGAGAAAAGTTTATTATCTATTTAAAAGCTTTTTATGTATAAATAACCCATAGAATATATGAAGAGTATAATAGAAAAAAAAAATGATGTTAGTCATATTTTTGTTAACATTTTGAGAATTTATACTTTAAACATTCTAAATAGCATCAACCAATTAATACCCTTGGGGGAGGTGTTTACTAAAAATCATTTTCAGCCACCACATAATTTTCAAGTCTAAAGAGAACTATTTTACCTAATAATAATGATAAAAGTTTGAAGCTGGAAGAAAGACATCTTTTGACTAGTCTTCTTTAAACAAGAATTGCTTCTTCAGGTTAGCGTTCGTGGTCATCGTGTTTAATAACTGAAGCAGATTGAAAGGGAACTGCTAGATAAAATTCATGATGGTATGCAGACTCAGTATGCTCTACATTATATATGGTATCAAAGACTATTTCTTCTTGCCTTTTGTATTCTTGTTTTAAAATCATTGTCCGTTCCTTCAACTTTTTTGGTGTTGCTGCCTAGATATATGTTTGAGTCCACATCTCTTAGAGGTGTTTCTTTAAGTGCTTTATGACCATTTTGCTGCCATTTATTCTCATAATCTTTGTCTTTTCTCCATAGATTTTTAGACCTAGTTGCCGTGACCTCTAATCCAGCAATTTTATCTCACATCTGGTTTCAGGTATAAGACAGAAGGGTAGGTCATTTGAAAGATCTAGATTGTTGAACTGTTTAGTCAGAGACTGCTGAATTCCATTTCTGATGGTACTGTTTTCATAATTCAATCTCTGGCCAGTAGGAAGAGTGATGGTGACAGAGGCATCCCTGATGCACTCCTGTTCTTATTTTCTGATGGTTCTGTAGGTGCATGAAAAACTCTGAATTTCATGTCTTCATGTAGTTTTTTTTTTTTAATTGGGTTATTTGATTTATTGAACAGTAGTGCCTCATCAGTTTCCAAAGTTATTGACTAATACGTGAAACCATCTTCTAATAGCCTACTAACCCAGTGTAAAGTGATGAATTCATCTCCTGGCTCTGTTTTGCTGCTATACACTGTTACTATCTCATCTGTGCAAGATTTGTTTCATCTTAAACCTGGTTATTTTCTTTCCTCATTGGTTGGTTTATGGCCTCTGACATCACAAAATTTGAGTTTTTTTAACCCTTTGCAAGTATTGTAACCACCCACCAAGTGTCCAGCCACTTAATACTGTTTGTCCATCTTCCTCATTGGCTTCTGTGTTATCTGGTGTCAAATCTTCTGCTGTTGAAGATGTGTCATGGCTGTTGATTAGTCTGCTGCATGTGTCATGGCTGTTGATAGGTCTGCTGCATGCAAATGAGATGACAGCTAACTGTTTTTTCTAACTTAACTGATTAATGTTGTTGCCACCAACTTTATGGTTTACTCTTTTGATCACTCATGTCTCTTCTGATCACATAGCAGCATATTCTTAGACTTTCTTATCATTCACAGTGTCTCATTACATGTATAACTTAATTCCTGTTTTATATAACATAGTGGGAGCCGCGCTGGTGTAATGGTTAAGACGTTGCGCTGGCGACCAGGTTTTCAAGGTTCAAGCCCGGGCGCCGGCATTTGTAGTAGTGTCATCGACCGGGAATTTGACTGAATAACCTGAACAGCTCCTACAGATAAACCCTCTGTGGATGGGAAGGAGCGAAGCTCCTGACCGGGTTGGAAGGAAAGTCCACTGTCTCCCCAGCCTCGCAATGACATGTCATTGGGCCAAAAGGGCTGGAAAGCTCGAGTGCCGATGGTTAGAGAAAAAAAAAATATATATATATATATAACATAGTGTAGGTAGTTAACTACTAGTTGATTATTAGTTTCAGAGATGGTATAGATGTCATTTTTCCATTCCCCTAATTTATCTGCCCACTCAGAATTTTACTGCTTGTGGTTTTCAGATTTATACTGTGGAATTTTTAACAAAAATTATTTGTCATGGGATGTTGTATATTAATGTGGTTATTGCAGATGTTCATGTATATGCAAACATTTATACAATAATTGAATTATCTTTGTCAGCCATTACTTTGAATGTAATCCATTCATAATTTTTGTTATATTGAAGAAAATATTCATTAAATCTTAAACAGCTTTATTTTTGAAAATATTTTTACAATTTTTGTTTACTTGCAATTTTTGTTTACTTGATTAATTTTGTGATATATTTCAGCACTTGATGTGCTCAGTATGCACAAATATGTCCCCATTTCTTTCTGTTCCTTGTATTTTCTTTTAGTATGTTCTCAAAAATTTTAAGTGCAATTTTTTTAACAGCTGTTCACCTTCTTTATCACAAAAGACTATGTCTGATTCCTTCCATCTGTTCAATATGTACTTTTTTTCTTTGTTTATTTTTCTTTTCTTCTAAGCGTGTGAAACTTACCCAGTTCGTAGTACGTGTATTTCAGTATTTTATAAATAGTTGTAGTTTGTGTATTGGTTTTTGTAATCTTGAGTTCATATTTTATTAAATGTTCTCCTAAGTCAGGGTTTCTTAACTTTTTTTTTTTGGTGCAATGGACCCTTTTAATTGTCTAGTGAGGGCTATGGACCCCATTAGTTGTCCAATAAAGGCTATGGACCCCTTTGATTGTACGCTTAAGACGATGGACCCCTTTAGTTGTCTAATGAATTCTGTGGACCCCTTTGATTGTCAGATTAAGGCTATGGATCCCTTCTTGGAATTATCTAGTGAAGGCTATGGGTCCCTTCTTGGAAAAACAATTTGCATAAATACGTAATAAAAAAAACTTCACATTTTAAATTTAAGGCTATGTACTTTAGAATCCATTAATTAACCCCCCTCCCCCCATGGTTAACAAACCCTGTCCTAAGTAGAAGTAAGACACCATAATAAGTGGAAGTAGTGAAATTATGGCATGTAGAAACCACTTGAAGAGATAGTGGAATGTTGTCATGTGGAAATAACTGAAACTATGATGTGCTGAAATACTGATCTTGTAGTCTTTGTTGAAATACTGAAACTGTAACATGTTGAAATGCTGAAATTATAATGTGAACTCCTGTTACTTTAGCTTTGTTGCACGTAAGTATTTTTCTAGGTAGAAATAGGACACCATAATAAATGAGAGTAGTGAAATTATGGCATGCAGAAACCAGTTTTTAAAAAATTGTCACTTGGAAATACTGAAATTGTGATGTGTTGAAATACTGAAATTGTAACATGTAAAAATATTGACATTTTAACATGTAGAAATAATGAAATTGTAACATAGAAATACTGAAATTGTAACATGTAGAAATACTGAAATTGTAACATGTAGAAATACTGACATTGTAAAATGTAGAGATACTGAAATTGTAACGTAGAAATACTGAAATTGCAACATGTCAACATACTGAACTTGTAATATATCAAAATACTCAAATTGTGACATGTTGAAATACTGAAATTGTAACATGTAGAAATAATGGAATTGCAACATGTCAACATACTAAACTTGTAACATGTCAAAATACTTAAATTGTGACATGTTGGAATACTGAAATTGTAACATGTAGAAATACAGAAATTGTAATGTAGAAACACTGAAATTGCAACATGTCAACATACTGAACTTGTAACTTGTCAGAATACTTAAATTGTGACGTGTTGGAATACTGAAATTATGATGTTGTGACCTGCCTGTTACTTTATCTTTGTTAAACGTATGGAAATAATGCTGACATATTATATTGAAGCAGTTTTACTGTGTTGAAGTGAGTCCTGGACTCACTTCACCTGGACTTTTTTTTTTGAAAATCATTCAGAGACTTGGCTGCTCAGAAGAATGTTAACACTTGAAGAACACTTGGAAAAAGATAATGAACAGATAAATGTTATCTCAAAGATAAGAAGATATCTGATCTTCACAGCAACTTTCACTTTCGTAAATGGCTGCTTGCTTAGAATCATCATCTCCCATCAACATTGCTGAGTGTAATGGGAAAACAGAATGTGTGGAAGTGGAGAGAGGCAGTATATACCAACCACATCACTTTTTTTGTTTTTAAATCATCAAATTGCACCTTGTGTTTAACAGATCCAATGTGCATCTTCCATAAAGTACTGATCTCACCATTAGCAACTTCCACTATTCAAGAATTTCTGCAGCTGTAATTTAGAACATTAGCCATATGCACCTTGAATAATGTGTACATAACTAGTTAAATGTTACTGTCTGTGGTATGTGAAGTAATGATGAACTTTGACTTTTCAGTGTACCGTCCTAATAGCTTAAAAGTTTTCAATGTCTGTTATTTCTATCGAAACCTGGTAGCGTCACACTCTAGCCTTACCAGTTGTAAATGGGTACCTGACTCTGCTGTTGAATTAAGAAATCAAAAGCAGCAAGGAAAGAGAATGGTCACCCCCACCTGTTTTTCTTCTTTCTTTTTTTTTAATATGGTGAAGTCTCTAACACTTCATATTCCCTATGGCAGTTTCCACTGTGTGTCTCTCTCTACCTTTATTAATCCTAGAAGATGTTTTGCAGGATGTCTTTAAAGACAGGCCATGTTTGTTATCATGAATAATGAAGAGAAAAGTGAAATCTTGATGTCATGAATATCAGAAATCTTTATTTAACTCTTAGTATACGAGCGGCCTTTTAGAAAGGCCGATGATCGATCTGCACTAAATAATTTATTTATAAAGATAACATAAAGTGTTATATATCAAAATGTGAAGAAAATAAACCCTATATCATGCACATAACTAAATTGTTCAGTGGTTTTAAACATGCATTCACCTATACATTTTCGCTATTGACGGGGATCGATCATCGGCCTTTCTAAAAGGCCGCTCGTATACTAAGAGTTAACCACTCATTGAGTCTTGCATAATTACCTTTAGCACACAAACAATTGATTACTTTTTTCCCAGCAATGTTGTCATTCCTGTGTTGAATACATTCCTTTTTAAGAGGTGTTCATATTTTAATACTTTATTATTTGTCGTACTTCCTTACTTAAATATATGGAAATATATCCTCTTAAGATTCTCACACACGGCAGGAGCATTTTATTAAGATAAGCTCTAGTACAATCTTGGCTACTTATTTTAGACAATTACTCTTCAAATTTTTTTTTACATGATTTTTATCATTTTATTGCTTAAATATTAAAAACCATTACAAATGAGCCGTGTGATTTTGGTATTCATGCCTCCGTGTTTTGATGTTTATACACACCTACAGGTGTGACGTTCATTGGACGTAGAAGTTACACTAAAACTAAAGGACATTCATTGGACGTAGAAGTTACGCTTAAACTAAAGGACATTCATTGGACGTAGAAGTTACGCTTAAACTAAAGGACATTCATTGGACGTAGAAGTTACGCTTAAACTAAAGGACATTCATTGGACGTAGAAGTTACGCTTAAACTAATGGACACTCATTGGATGTAAAAGTTATGCTTAAACTAAAGGACATTCATTGGACGTAGAAGTTACGCTTAAACAGAAGGACATTCATTGGACATAGAAGTTACAGTTAAACTAAAGGACATTCACTGCATATAGAAAGTCACACCTTAACTTAACACATGTAGTAAACATGGAAATTCACATCTTTACTTAGGACATTCAGTTAACATAGAAATTCACGTCTTAACATACAGTAGACCTAGAAATTAAAACCTTAACTTATGACACAAAGTAAATGTAGAAATTCACATCTTAACTTATGATATTCAGTACACACAGAAATTAAAAGTTTCACTTATGACACACAGAAATTAAAAGTTTCACTTTTTGACACACAAATTCACACCTTCGCTTATTCATTCATTCATAACCCTCCACTCCCAAAGCAGCATAGGCCTTCAACAAACACATGCCAAGTCCTCCTGTCACGTGCCATCATTCTCAAGTTCTTTCCACGTGCTCCTTATCATTTTCACCTCTGTTTCCAGCTCTCTTCTCCATGTGCTTCTTGGTCTACCTCTGCTTCTCTTGCCCTGGGGGTTCCAGAACAAGGACTGCCTTGTAATGCTATCAACAGGTTTCCTCAGTGTGTGTCCTATCCATCGCCATCGTCTTCTTCTCATCTCTTGTTCCACTGGCACTTGTCTAGTTCTTGTCATCAGTTCCACGTTGGTAACCTTGTCATACCATTTTAATCCCTCTATTCTACGCAAGCACCCATTTATGAAAGTCTGTAGCTTTTTGGTAGTTGTCTTTGTTGTTCTCCATGTCTCAGAGCCATACTTCACATTTGAGTTGAAGATTCTTATTTTCGTGTTGGATCCGATTTCTCTTGATCTCCATATATTTCCCAATCAAGGAAAGCTCCTCTTGCTTTTTTTATTCTTATTTTGATATCACTGTCTGTCCCTCCAACTTTTGTCTATATTGCTGCCAAGATATGTGTACGATTCTACATCTTGTATTGGTGCTTCTTCAAGTTCAACCCTGTTATCATTACCTGCATTTATTCTCATTATCTTTGTCTTTTCCCTGTGTATTTTCAGACCCAATTGCTGTGACCTCTCATCGAGTGTTTTCAATTTGTCCTGCATCTGATTACGGTTATGGGACAGAAGAGCTAAGTCATCAGCAAAATCCAGATCATCCAACTGCTTAGTCAGAGTCCACTGGATTCCATTTCTGTTGTGTGTTGTCGATGTTCTCGTAACCCAGTCTATTGCTAGTAAGAAAAGAAATGGAGACAAGAGGCATCCCTGTCACACCCCTGTTCTTATCCCAAACGGTTCTGTAAGCTGTCCTTCATGAAGAACTCTGCATGTTATGTCTTCATATGTTTTCTTTATTAAATTAATGATCTTCAGGGGAACTCCATAATGCCTCATCAATTTCCAAAGTGATTCTCTGTCTACACTGTCAAATGCCTTTTCGTAGTCCACAAATCCGATGTATAGTGGTGAATTCCATTCCAGACTTTGTTCAACTATTATTCTCAAAGTGGCTATCTGGTCTGTACAGGATCTGTTTTGTCGAAAACCTGCTTGTTCATCTCTCAGTTTCTTGTCTATGGACTCTTTTAATCTTTCAAGGATAATGCTGTTTAATACTTTTCCTGGCACTGAAAGTAACATTATTCCTCTATAATTTGTGCACTCTTGTAAATTTACCTTCTTAGGCAACTTAACCAGATATTCTTCCTTCCATTCTGCTGGTATCTCTTCCTTTTCCCAGACTTTACCAAGTAATTTATATAACATCTCTGTAGCCGTGTTGATATCTGCTTTGATGGCCTCTGCTGGAATGCCATCAGATCCAGACGCTTTTCCATCTCTTAGAAGCTTTATGGCTTTCTTTATTTCTTCCTTCATTGGTCTTTCACCGTTAATTTGTAGCTCTTCTTCTGCTGGCTGGATGTCCAAGGGGTTTTGTGGAGCTGGTCTATTGAGAAGGTCCTCAAAATATTCTGTCCACCTCTTCATTTGCTATTGTATATTGCTGAGCAGTTTTCCATTCTTGTCTTTTATGAAGCAACTTGTTTGCTTGTATTTCCCCGTTAGCTTCTTTGTGCTGTTATACAGTTCTCTCATATTCCCTTTGGCTGCAGCATCTTCTGCCTCTCTTGCCAACTCCTCAATATACTTCCTCTTGTCTCTTTTGATACTTCTTTTTACTTCTTTGTTTGCTTCTGTGTTCACTTCTTGAGCCTTGGCTTTGGAACTTCTGGTTTTGCTTGTGTTTAAATCTGCTTTCTTGTTTTTCCTGTGTTTTATCTTATTGATGGTTTCTGTTGTTATCCATGCTTTTTGTTGTCGTTCCCTTTTCCCCAGTATTTCTTCACATGTCTCATTCCATACCGTTTTGATTTGCTGCCAATAGTCTTCTGTATTCTCTGCATCTTCCAGCTGTTGGAGCACCTGGAATTTGTTGGATATTGTGACCGCAAATTTGTCTCTTGTTTCTTGATTTCTTAGATGTCCTACATTAAATTGTTGTCTATAATTTTGCATTGCTGCATATCTCTTGAGTTTCATTTTTACTTTGGCTATCAGAAGGTGGTGGTCTGATGCCACATCTGCTCCTCTATATACCTTAACATCCTGCAATGATGATCTAAACTTCTTGTTTATGCATATATGATCAATCTGATTTTCTGTTCTATGGTCTGGTGATATCCATGTTGCCTTGTGTATTCTCTTATGTGGAAACATGCTTCCTCCTATAGCCAGTTGATTTGAAGCACAAAAGTTTGAGAATAGTTCCCCATTTTCATTCATTATTCCTAGCCCCTGTTTTCCCATGACTTCTTCAAAGCCGGTGTTGACTGTACCTATCTTTGCATTCATGTCACCCATCAAAATTGTGATGTCTCTTCTTTTTACTTTTTCCATAATTTCCTGTAGTCTAGTAGTATAAAATGCTTCTTTCACAGACTCTTCTTTGTCATTAGTTGGTGCATAACATTGGATGACATTTACATGTATTTTCTTTTTAGCTGTTTTAAAAATAGCTGTTATTATTCTGGATCCAACGGCTTCCCATTCAGTGAGTGCTTTCTGTGCTTCTTTAGATAACATAAGAGCTACTCCTTCACTGTGGTGTGAACTTTCTTCTTCATGTCCTGAGGACAGCACCAATTTAACTGTGATGAGTTTCTTCCTGTCTACCCCCTTCCACTTTGTTTCACACAGTCCAGAACCTCGATTTTATATTACCTCATCTCTGCTGCTACTTGTGCCACTTTCCCTTGTTCGTTTAATGTCCGAACATTCTAGGGGCCAAATCTGGAAGTTCTAGAAGAAAGAAGGTTAGTCAGCAACACAGACTCCTTTCGGCTTTCTCTGTGTTGCATCATACGTCTCCCTGCGAGAGGACCTTCCCCTGTCTTGGATGGCTGTGTTTTATTTTCTTTAATTGACTTGTCCATGTTTGTTGAAGTTTTTTGTGGTTTAAATTTTTTACAGGATGGGCCCCATGCCCAACCCTCCTTAGTCGCTTTCTATGACATGCTTGACAGGGAACAGTGTTACTATTCTTTGCCCCCCTTTCGGCCCCCGGTAACACACGGGTGACCTTCACTTATGACACTCATAAATTCACGCCTTCACTTATGACATTCATATATTCACACGTTCACTTATGATATTCAGTGCTCAGAAATGTATATTTAAATGGCATTCAGTACTCATAACAATTGATACTTCAGTATGCATAGGATTTCACATCTTTACTAACACATTCAGTACTCACTGAAATTCACATCCCCTAGTATGACATTCTGTACACGTAAAATTTCACACCTTCGATTATGACATTCCAAATATAAATATCCATGTCTTCTAATATGACATACCACATATAAATATCCACACCTCCTAATACGACATTCAAAAAAAAAAAACCCACCTATTATGACGTCATGTACCTGGGGAAATTGACTCTTGCAGGTGTTCATCATATGCATTATCCATACCTTCAGATATGATATTCAGTGTACAAACTATCCACAGCTTTGCTTAAACATTCTAAGTCTTAAATTAAGGACAATTAACAACCACCTGTTAGAGAACGATACAACCATCATCAGGGCTAAGATTGCTTAAATTGGGCATCGAACATAAGACCAGCAGGTATGGACGTATGAGAAGATAGATCTGACGTGTATACAATTAAAGCGCTATGGGAATCATCATCATTCATACCTTTTGACATTTGCTGAGAGAGACTGGGCACCTATGGGTTGACCCGAATGTAGTGATGTTGATTCCGAACAACAAAAACAGTGACTTAAATATTCAGTTCATGGAGTGATTTTGGCACTAAAAGATAGCAGGCATAAAATGAGTCAATTATACCGAGCAGTTTCAGAAGGAGAGGCTGGCCAACAGCTACCTGGCGGAGAACTGTGGAAGTAGAGGGTTTAAACCATGAACCACACCACACGAAGGGTGGCTGCCGACCGTGCAAAGTGGAGACAGTTTGTTCCTGCCCTACAAGACACCACCAGGCGTGATGGTCACTGATTGGTTTGTCAGTCCGCGGCCAAGGACCAAAGAAGAAGGTACAGAGCAGAGGTTTTTTTCCAGCAAATTAGGACTTAACATTTTGTTCACGTGTGCCTTTCTCTTACAGAAAATATACAGCTGAAACATAAAAGAACTTGTGCAAATAATAAGTAGGCTTTTGTATATCTAGAAGATAAAGCACACGAAAAATAATCATATGTGGTATCGAGCCAGTTTTACAATTAAGCTGAACACATGAAACATGGGATGTTTCGGGGTCTACTCGAAACACATTTTGTACTTTAAAATGAATTTACAGGTAAAAATACTTATTTTTCTGCTTTTCAATCAAAACTAAATATTGTATTATATTTGCCCTGTATTGAATTTAGCGTCCGACTGGCAGAGTGGTTAGAGCCGCTGGTCTCTCGCGGCAAAGGTGTCGGGTTCGAGTCACGGTATCGACACGCTTCAGTCTACCCAGCTGTAAATTGGTACCTGACTTTACACTTGAGTTGGGGAAGGAAAAGACAGCGAGGATGGGAACTGGTCACCCCCACCTTTCGATGCTGGACATAGTATAGTAGTCTCTAACACTTCACATCCCTATGGCGATATCTGATATGGGCCTACCTTTACCTGAATTTATCTGAAGGACAAAAAAAAACGTTGGTACACTTAAACACCTAATGTAAAGCTCACAGGAAAGTTGTCCATTACTAGAGCAGTGTACAAAAACTTGCTGACCTCGTTGTATGAAGAAATACATTAATTTAATAGCGCATTAACATTCACCATCCGACGCCCGCTCCTTCAGATACAAAACACAATGTATATTCACTGTTTCCCTTACTTTAATGGAGTTATTTTCAGCTTATTTTACATTGTTTTAATTATTATATAAAGTCGGCTGGGTCAATGTCGGTCAAAACATGTATGCACAAAGAAGGGAGCTGCGTGCAATGTTTCAGCTCTCTACAATGAGTGGAACATAAGAGTTGTTAAACGTCAAAAATTTGAAACAGACAATCAACTGTCATGTCTGGTTAATTTTTAAAAAATAGCCTCTAACCTTAACCAATGGATCCGCAACCAATCGATCCCGTTCTACCAGTAGATCCCAGTGGATGATTTGGTAGATGTTTTGACGACTGCGGTAGAAATTTCGAACTAGACCTCTCCTGTCGGCATTTAAAATTACGGTGCCCACAGTACCAAAGGTACTTTTTCCCCATTACAAACGAAAACTCGAGCTGGCTACTAAAATATATTCGTGAACTGCATCAGGTAGGAACGCGATGTTTTCAACCTACTCACTTTCTTTTTTTTTTTTCTACAATTTATTAGTTTGTCCCTGAGGAAGACCTAAGTGGGCGTACGTGTGCAATTTCTTTGTCCTAGTGAGGCATGCACCACCTAATTTCGTTCACCCCCACCGTAGCATTATGGGAAGTGTTCATCTGCTGAAGGTTAGTGAACTTATCATCCGGTGAATAATTATCGGACGCCCTAAATATTTAATGAAACATATTTGACTTGGAAAAATTTATTACCTTAGGACAGCATTTCTCAAACTTTTTGGTCTCTGGACCCCTATACACACTTTAAAATTGAGGTCCTCGAAGAGTTTTTGTTTATGTGGGTTATGTCTGTCGATATTTACCGTATTAGAAAACGCATATATTTATACCCTAAACTTACTACCGTAGACACTTCTGCGATGACATCATCACACATCATGTAGCCTTGGGAAAACTCCACTGGAACACCAGTGAGAGAATGACAGTGACAAGGGCAAATAACGTCTTAGATTATTATGAAAACTAGCAAAACCGGACAATTTTCCGCCTGAGAACTGGACATCTCTATCGCCTCAAGATATCCCACACGAATGAATGCCCTTGTGGAACTGATATCCAGACTCCAGAACACATTCTCCAGAACTGTCCAACCCATGATAAATTGCGACGTGCGACCTGGCCAAAGGGTGATGAGCTCCAGCAGAAGCTATGGGGCTGCCGCGCCGACCTGGAAAAGACTGTGGACTTCGTCCTGGCGACAGGCCTGCAGACTTGAAACTTGACCGATTTTTAATTATAGTGTGCTGTTTCCTTTCCCGGATAGAAGTACATTCTTAGAGTGTTTTTGGTTTCTTTCCATTTATACAGTGTAATCAA
This sequence comes from Oreohelix idahoensis, assembly GCA_024509875.1. Classification (NCBI taxonomy): domain Eukaryota; kingdom Metazoa; phylum Mollusca; class Gastropoda; order Stylommatophora; family Oreohelicidae; genus Oreohelix; species Oreohelix idahoensis. Next base: position 148,719 of record JAMPIV010010839.1, on the reverse strand, counting down.
ACTGTTCATGAACACCGTCATTTGAACGCTTTTCTTTGGGTGTTGATTGTAACTATTTTCGGGAGAGTATATATACTGAAGCACATTAAAAACGCACCACTATTATATATACTGATGCCGAGAAGCTGGAAAAAAAAGTGTGGAAATAGATTTTCCCCGTGTTTGTCATGAGGTAGAGAGCGAATGGCTGCTGGAATGGAAAGTGCATGATTCAACCCACGGGTTTGTGTACAGACTACAAGTACATGAAAACAATGAAAGTTACACGTGCAACACGATTCCCAACAGCTATGACCCTGAAAACGTGTACGCGTTGTGGCAGTATACTCGGTATAAAAAGGCCGTTGAGACAAAACACCCAGTACATGTGCTTGAAATGCCACGACTATCTGAAAACGACCGCCAACGAGCCATTGGTATGTTGGAGACCGGAATGAGCTCGCGGGCCATTGCCAGAAGGATGAATTGCCACCACAGCACTATTGTACATCTCAATGAACGTTACGGAACCACTGGCAGTGCCCGGGATAGACTTCGGAGTGGCCAACCACGAGTTACTACCCCTGCGCAAGATCGTCATATTGTGCTGAGTCACCTAAGAAATCGTTGTCTCCCGGCAAGTCAAACAGCAAGAGCAATAGTGGGTAGACGTGGGCAAGTCTCTCGAATGACAGTCATACGACGACTCAGAGATACAGGCCTTACTGCAAGACGACCTTATGTTCAGCCAAACTTGACTCACAGACATCGTCAGCAGCGCCTGCAATGGGCAGAGCAACATGTCAGATGGACTAGACATCAGTGGAATGCTGTCCTATTCACAGACGAGAGCAGATTCAACATATCTTTTGCTGATGGACGTATGCGGATTTGGCGACGGTGTGGAGAGCGCTTTGCAGATTGCTGTGTTTTCATCAGCACAACCGATTTGGAGGTGGCAGTATTCACATTTGGGGAGGATTCAGTTTTCACCATCGCTTGCCTCTTCACGTCTTCCGTGGAAATGTTAATGCTGTGACATATCGAGATGAGGTTCTGGATGCATTGGTTGCTCCTGCGTTCACAAATTATCCAGACTTGCAGCTTCTCCAGCAGGATAACGCACGTGCGCACACCGCATGCATTACGCAGCAATATCTACAGCAGTAGAACATTGTGACGATTGATTGGCCTGCCCTATCACCAGACATGTCCCCTATAGAACATCTGTGGGACGAGCTTGGACGCAGAGTCTACAGGCAAGGTTCTCCAGCTAATCTGCAACAGCTCGAAGCTGCTCTTACACGTGAATGGGACTTGATTCCCCGTAATTTCCTTCAGAGACTAGTGCGTTCCATGCGGAGCCGCTGCCAAGCTTGTTTGCAAGCACACGGTGGACATACCAGATACTGAGGATAGTGTAAATGAATTTTTTTATTGGTTGCATTTTTGGTTTTCTCCCTTGCCTGCACAGAATGCAATATGACCAGCATGGATTCATAGGAAAATGAATAAAGATTCCAAATATGTAAACTTGTAAACACTTATATTCACATTTCACACTCTGTTCCTGGATTATACAGGTGGTGCGTTTTTAATGTGCTTCAGTATATAATGGAAACAATACAATTTTACAACACGGTTGCATTCCTCAGCTGTGATCAACGTACACACGGCGAGAATTATGTTATTTTAGATTCAATTTAAAAGTTCTTTGGTGACAACATTTCGTGTGAAAGTACGTGGATTGTTTTCAAATAATAAGTGGTTTTAACAAAAACTTTCAAGTTTTCATGATTTGGACATTCTGCTTACCTTTTAGTGACGTCGTCATCAATCGACATCAATAACCTTGAGTAGATACGGGTCTGACAGATAAATGATGCTGCATTTGCAGCATTAATCCAAGCAATTTAATTGTTCATATTTATTGAAACTGATTGCACATGCGCTGCTACAAAACGTAGCAGGAACTAGAGTGTCGGCTGGACATTGTATATGTTACAAATGGTGCCCACGAGGAGACATTGAAAAGCAGTATTCTGAAATTTCCATTTTTAATGTAAATTCCAGTGAATGTGATTATTAAAATTCTTTGGGTTAAGACCATAGATGCAGTATCATTTCTCCGTAACACTCACATCTGCTCAAGGTTATTGAACTTCATAATCCGGTGAATAATTTTCGGACACCCATTGTTTATTTCTGACATCCCGGTAGATTTTTTATAGGGCTGTCTATGCATGGAGGCATATCTGGGAGTCATCCTTATATGACCTTGTGGGGTCGGAGTGGCTCAGAGGTATGGCGTCCGCCTCGTATTCAAGAGGTACCGAGTTCGAATCCCAGTTGAGGGATTATAATTTATTGAAGTAGTTTTTTTCAGAACCAGTGGTCCTAATTACGTCATTACCCCCTGGTCTCATGGGTAGTGAGATCGGATGACTATCCTCTCGGATAAGGGCGAAAAAATAGGAGGTCCCGTGCAAGTTGCGCACGTTAAAAACCCCACGGCAGTTGGAAATCGTAAAGAGTAGGCATATCAGGCCGCTGCTATGGCAAAATTTAACAATTAGGAAACCTACCCACCACAAAAATATTTATAGAATATGTGATTCCTATACATTATATACACACATTGGGATTCTCGCCGGTGCTACGGAGTTCGTGCACTGTGCTGAGATCCTCCTTGTGTGATCTAAGGGAGGAGATCAGAGCACTGATGGCGTTATCCGTGTGCAATGAAGATAGTCCTTAAAAAACCAAACCTTATATGACTACCAGCTGCGCACAATGCTACAATATATGTACGTGGAAGTGGACCTATGTCTGTGAGGCTAATTACATCCTCATTGACTCTTTAAATCATCCACACACTTCCAGGGAATTCCCCTTGTGGTGAAACTTGTTGAGAACCCAGCATTGCACACTAAGCTTGGAGAAGTAGAGCCACAGGCGTAATTCTTTGACTTCGTTGACTGCATGCAGAACGATCTCACTGTGGACCCAGTGATAGGCAGGGAACGATGAGAAGTGGCTCTATGCAGGACGTGACAATTCTTTGGGAGAGCCCAGAACCAGATTACAGTATTTTAGCTCTGCATAGTTGGAGAGCCCCCCTTGGATGGCGGGGAATGCACAGTATGTCATGCACTTCTTACTCCTAGCTTGGGACCAGGTGTGATGATCCTTTAAATGCAAGCCAAGGTGGAGAAACTGGAGCTCATGACTTCAACTCAACACGTTTCGGAATGGCAGAAAAGCCACAGGAAAAGCCTAGATCTACAGTGTAGATAATACCAAGGAGTTTTCAGCTTGTTATTGGCTGCTAAAGAGCGAGAAGCTCGGCAGCTCTAGTTAAACAACAACAACAATAGGGCTAGTTAGCCCCGGGTCATAGCCTGGAGGACGGTGCCATCGGACGATACAATGACAGTTTAAAAATCTACTTGCAAGCATAATGTGTTTTTCTATGATTTTATGGGGGTGTCAAAGATATGTGCCAAATACTTAAAGTACAACTGTGGCTGGCTGTAGACGTTACTCCCGAGGAAAATCTGAACGCTGTTAACAAAATAATTTCCTAAAAGATAATTAAAATTGCATTTGTTTCCTGTGTGACAAAATAATTTTCTAAAAGATAAGTAAAATTGCATTTGTTTCGTGTCACTGGATGGCAATTTTTATCAAAACAATTGTGGACTGGAATGGAATTATCCAATACCATAATTCCCGCCGTAAGTACGTCGGTCGGTCACATCATGCACACCGTCATTTGCGCACTTTTCTATTTTCGAGAGAGTACATTAACTTTCAACCACAGCTAAGGGGTGCAACTGTGGTTGAAAGTTAGACAATAGTTATATTGTTTCCCTTATATGTACTCTCCCGAAAATAGAAAAGTGCGCAAATGACGGTGTGCATGAACAGTTTGATTATGAAAAGAAGCCAACAACACAATTGATAAACAGTACATGAACTGGAGACAGGAAGGTGCGGAGATGCAGATTAAATCAACAGACAATCAAGATACTCTTCTGTCCAGTTTCATACGGGAAACGGATTTAACTCTTCATTTTCTTAAAAATAACCTTAAAATGTAAGTTTTTGATTGTTTCCTCAAGACAAAATTTTGATTTAAAGTATCGCAGACTTATTATTAAGGATCAAAATGATAAGATGCTGCAATTAAAAACCTGTAAATTTTGACGGGTTGTGCTGTTCATTCCACACCATGTTTATGATACCGTGTATATGTTTACAATAGTTGGATGTCATTTATTTAGACAGCTGTTTTTGTTATTGTAGCATATTTGTATGAATCAATAAAATGCCATTTGCCTTAAGTGGTTGTTGTTCTTAATTGGCTTTTATGTGCGAACATGTCCGTTTTTCTTGGAAGGAGGAGGTCGAAAGGGGTGTTAATTTGTCCCCATTAAAAATTTCGTAGTTTTTACATTTTTGACGATCTGCACAGAAAATGGAAGATTTGACAGAGAAATTGAAACAAGATGCCAGTGCAGTGACTTACCAACTGTCTTCACGTTGCAACTCCCCCAAGGATCATAGGCCTTCAAGTCTTCCTGTCCCGTGCCATCCGCTCAAGGTCTTTCATGTCTGTCTCCAATTCTCTTTTCCATGTGCTCATTGGTCTTCCTCTAACTATCTACCTAGTCTGATTCTGCTCTTGAGTTAGGGAAGGCAAGGACAGGGAGGACAAGAACTGGTTACCCCACCTCATGATGATGATGGACCTAGTTTTGTGAAGGCATAAACATTCACTCATTGCAACAGTTTCTGCTATGGGACTCAAAGCTGCTCACCTCTGGTAAAATCTTTCGCATGCACTGGAAAACACAACGAGTCCCTAGACATTCAGTAGCAGACTGTTGGAATATTTCACGAGCTCTTATAACACACCATCCTAATGTGATTATGTCTCAAATCACGTGACTAATTTACTGTATGAGGAATTCGATTTTTGTCAATCTTAATCTTATTTGTTTTTGTTTTTTTATAATTATTTTAAAAACATACTTTTATTATCATGATTATTGCAAATGTATGATGTTATATTACTTTTATAATGATAAATGCCTATGATAGGAAACTCTATACAGAGCGATACAACAGGAGGCAATCTGATCATCATCCCCCCGTCGATCAAGTGTTTCTCCTTTACACTCTAAGGGGGGCGGGCCCACCTGGGTCATGACTCCCAAGTGTCTCAGCTCTTCTGTAGAAAATGAACCAATTCCACCTTGGTTGCAGCTTTAAAATCCACAATTTTGCCGGAGGCAATTGTGAAAGTAACAAAGTGAAGACAAATTATTGCGGTTGTTCCGCAGCACACCACTGACACACCCACATGAAGTCGACAAAGCGTGAAGCCAATACGAGCAGGCACCTGAAAACTAACTGCACCCGACACCTCATATAATACACCGCGTGTTACCTAAACAATACTTAAAGTAAATGTGAGGATGAAAGGGATACAGTATACATAATGAGAGAGAGAGGAAGGGCAGAATGTCAGACGGGCCTGTGTGCCCAATTCTTAACCCTTTGAAAATAAAGTTCGTTCGTTCCTCTATCTCGTTTAGCCTGGGGTTTCCAGCGCTGTGACTGTCTTGTAATGCTGTCAACAGGTTTTCTCAATGTGTGTCCTTATTCATCTCCAGCGTCTTCTAATCTTTTGCTTAATTGGCGCTAGTCTAGTTCCGGTTATCAACCGTCACCAGTACTCAAACACGAGTATGGACACTGAACGACAGTTGACAAATAGTATATTCTTACCAACTCTTTGCTATCAGTATCAAACATGGTCACTGACTAGATCACATGAGAGGAAAATCACATCGCGCCAGAGGACATGCTTTAGAAGGGCATTAATGTTAAATATTACCAGGAGTTTCAGACTAGACATTATGACATTAGATAAATTATGGGAGTTATATCCTGCATTAAATTCAAAGACAGAAAATAAAGATGTTTGGCTTTCTGTTGGGAAAGGAGCCCGATCAGATACCATAAGTGCTTACAACTAGGGCGGTACCGAATATCCGATTCGTATTCGATTAGTGCCTTCAATTAACTATTCGTATTCGTCCGAATAGTAAAAATCACTATTCGGTACAGCCCTACAACAGTAGAAGTTAGAGCACGAGGAATAACCAAGAAAGTACAAACGTTTATACCTCGTAAATGTGTGCTTGGGTGGGACTGAGAGGATTGAAATGGTCTGACAAGATCACCAATATGAAAGTGATATAACATACAACGTACATGCAATACCCTTTAGCTTTGCCCAAGGAGCAGAGGCCTTCAGCAAACACATGCCAAGTCCTCCTGTCACGTGCCATCAGCTCAAGTTATTTCCACGTCTTACTCATAATTTTCACTTCTGCCCCCAGTTTCTGCGTGTTTTTTTTTTTTTTTTTTTTGGGTCTATCTCTACCTCCCTTTCACTGGGGATTCCAAAATAATGACTGCCTTGTAATACTATCAACAGGTTTCCTCGGTGTGTGTCCTGTCCTATCCATCGCCAGCATCTTCTTCTCATCTCTTGTCCCACTGGCGCTTAAGTGATATAAAGGACCAGACAAATACCAGTGGGAAAAGGCGTTGGCTTTGAACAGGACACACACTGAGGAATCCAAATAATAGCATTAAAAGGCAGTCATTTTTCTGCAATCGCCAGATTAAGCGAAATAAGAGGGAACCGGAAAACATACGAATAAGGGAAACGAAGACTGACGTGAACGGGATATCGGAGATATGTAATGATCCTGCATGGATGACACAGAACAGACATGCTTGACGTGAATGTATTGAAGGGCTAATACAAGGAGAAAATAACTGGAGTCAGAAGTGAAGATAACGAGGAAGACACGGAGGACTTAGGATGTGTTTGTTGAAGGCCTATGCTCCTTGGGGTGCTAAAGAGTATTGACATATTGATGTCTGTACAGTGAAAATGTAATGAGATCCAAAGAGAACATGTCAGGGATATCAGTTGGTGGATATAATATAGACTAAGATGGTTTGGCCATGTCTGCAGAATGGGAGAAGATCGGCTACCACGACAAGCATGGGAAACAAAGAGCCAGGTATCCAGAGCCCCCGGACGACCCAGAGTCCGCTGGGAGGACAACATTAGACAATCTTTGAAGGACCGAGGACTAGAATGGAACCAGGCCAGGAGGAAGACAGCCGATAGGATAGTCTGGCGCTCTCTCTCTCTTCCAAACCTCTACACCTCGTGGTAGAAGGGGAACGACTAAGTAAGTAAGGATATAATATAGACAACTTGAGATACGCTGAAATAAGTCTTAATTAGCAAAAAGTGAAAAAGGTGCAGAAAATGATTGATAAAATAGTGACAGAACGTGACAATAAAGAACGTAGCCTTAATAACACAAAGACAAGTAATTGTCATCTCAAAGAAAATGACTTTTCCAGAACGCATTATCAAAGCAAATGGTACAGTTTTAAAATAATTCAATAGATTACGATATTTAGGCACGGTAATAATGTCAGGTGGGAGATGCTTCTCAGAAGTGAAGAGCAGAATAGCTCAGGCAAAAACAGCGTTCTATAAAATGGAAAGTATTGTATGCAACACTCTTTGTCAATGGAAGTAAGAAAGAGAGTTCTTCAGTGTTATATAGAACCAATCCTGACATACGGAAGGGAGTCATGGACTACTAGTAAACAAGTAGGAACAACTTAAGAGGCCACACACAGAGATATGGTGTTACAGAAGAATTTTAAAAATACCACGGACAGCCAAAAAGAGTTATAAGGATGTCCTGAAAGTGACCAGAGCACAAAGTAAGCTTATTACTCACGTTAGAAGGAAGCGATCAACTTTATTTGGGCATGTTATGAGAAGATTAAAGCTGGAATATACCGTGATTACAAGAAAGATGAAAGGAAAATGAAACAGAGAGACAATACTGGGCAGTTTGTCATGATGTCAACATAATTGATGAACTGTACTGGATACAGGAAGGAATGAAAAGACATGATCGCCTATGTCACCTGGCATGGTTTTTGAAGAGAAGAGATGCTGCACAGGGACATAAGTTTGCAAACATGTAGCGCGTTATGACGTGTATGATTAAAATGTAGTCATTATTCATCATCATCACCGTTTCAGCTCCGCAAGGAACATAGGCCTTCAACAAACTTATGCCTAGTCTTCCTGTCACGTGCCATCAGCTCAAGTTATTTCCGTGTCTCCCTCATAATTTTCACTTCTGTCTCCATTTCTCTTCTCCGTGTGTTCCTTGGTCCTACCTCTGTTGTCCTGGGGATTCCAGAACAAGGACTGGCTTGTAATGCTATCAACGTTTCCTCAGTGTGTGTCCTATCCATCTCCAGCGTCTTCTTCTAATCTCTTGTTCCACTGGCACTTGTCTGGTTCTTGTCATCAGTTCCACGTTAGCGATCTTGTCATGCTACTTCCTTCCTTCTTCTATGCGAGCACCCATTTATAAAAGCCTGTAGCTTTTCGGCTGTTGTTCTCCATGTTTTAGAGCCGTACAGTAGGACTGACTTAACATTTGAATTATTACTACTGAGAAATTAGGACTGTAATTTTAAAATCGGGCAAAGTAAAATCGCGTGTATCAAACCCACCCTGTATATTTGGTTGTTTACTTTCTTTGTGATTTTTATTTATTTTTGTGACGAAAGACCAGTTTTTTTCTAAAATACCCGTATAATCAGCTGTGTTTGTGCGTGCGTTTTATTTATAATCATGATTAATCTGACATGTCTGCCTGCTGCTGAACTCTTAATCCGTGTTTGATGAGACTTGAAATCTGAGAACTTGAGATCAATACTGGTTAAAGGTCTTACGTAAATTACATCCACATGCGAAAAAAGGTCCTGGCCCTATAATAATGCACTCATAAATCACATTGTGGTATGTTTCACATTAAGTATGGCAGAGATAGGAGTACCTTACCTCGGTTATTTTGTATTCGCAATACGGGTCAGCGATACTGCACGTGTGATTCTAGCTGGTGATCCATGCCGCATGTCATATTTACAGGATGAACTCCTTCAAGTACATTGTTTGGTGGCGTCGGTGAGCATGTCTCGCCACAACTTTCTGTCTCCAGTACTAGTTATCAGTTATGTTGTTGACTTTTTTTGTTTGCCGTGCCTTGATGTCAGACATTCGATTATCTTTTCTCGTTGTCGCTATCTCTTTTTGCTATTGGACTACCTACCTAGTTCCGGAATCCTTATTGTAAGAGAAATGGAAGGGAGATGGGAAAGCTCGCGGAGAAGGGAATTTGAGACATAAATGAAAAGAAATTAACAAAAAAGACATTGAACGGATGGCACAAGACAAGACAAAACGTTGTTTGTGTTTGTCGAGGAAAAGGTAATACAATAGTAGATGCAGCCGTATGGGGTGAAGTGTAAGAGGCTTCACTATATTAGGTCCAGCTCAAGAGGTGGGGTGATCGGTTCCCTCACTCGCTGTTTTTGCCTTCCTTAACTCAAGAGCAGAGTCATGTACCCACTTACAGCTTGGTAGGCTGTAGCGTGACCTGATTGTTATTTTAACCTGATTCACCCTTCCAGTAGTTACGCCACTGGGTTAACAGATGTATCCAAGAACAAATCCATTACAGTAACGACACTGCACATGTTTCCCTTTTTACAACCGCCTCAAACGACGTTCACAAAAGTGCTCTACTCCGCAATAATAATCCAACTTCGTCCTGAAATCACGTGGGTAATTTGATATCACCATAAGCGAGGCTGGTCGATTATTTTCAACTGGCAATGTCTTTTGATTGGCCGTTTGTCGTTTTCGTCGCGAAGATCAAATTGCAGTAGAAGCAATTTACTAGTTACAACAACACCGAGCTGTATTGAACTCCGGAACGCATTAATCTACGTCTTGTAACAGAGACCTGTTTCCATTGTGCAAGGAGAGTCCCCAGCTCCCAGCTTGGAAAGAAATAAATCCTGAAGAGAGTACACTGTCATCATCATCATCAGCTGCCATCTCCACAACGAAGGTTGGCTGTAAAGGATCTCCAACGTCTTCTGTCTCTTGTGTTGGTGGTGCACTCAAATAGGCTCTTTCCTGTCCATCTCTTGATGTTATCTTCCCACTTATAGCGCTGTCTTCCCCTTGCACGTTTGCCTTCACCTCTCCCCTTCTATTATGGTCTTCTGCAGGGTGTTATGCCTTTTTATGTGGCCAAAGTATTTTAGCTGCCGAACTTTGATCTCCCTCATTAGTTCTCTTTTCATACCTAGATTTTCTAGGACCTCCTTATTTGTTTTCTTCTCTTTCCATGAGAGAATTACATTACACTGTACATTAGCCATTAAACATGGTTTGTGTTCGTACGCGTTTTTCTCGTGGAAACGTCTTCTTTCACCTGTCATCTCCCCAAGGAGCATCATCATCATCATAACCCTCCACTCCCACAGGAGCATAGGCCTTCAACAAAGTCCTCCTGTCACGTGCCATCATTTCAAGTTCTTTCCACGTTCTCCTCATCATTTTCACCTCACCTCTGTTTCCAGCTCTCTTCTCCATGTGTGTCTTGGGCTACCTCTGCCTCTCTTGCCCCTGGGGTTCCAGGACAAGGACTGCCTTGTAATGCTATCAACAGTTTTCCTTACTGCGTGTCCTATCCATCGCCATCGTCTTCTTCTCATCTCTTGTTCCACTGGCACTTGTCTGGTTCTTGTCATCAGTTCCACGTTGGTAACCTTGTCATACCATTTTAATCCCTCTATTCTACTCAAGCATCCATTTATGCATCCAAGGAGCATAGGCCTTCAACAAACTTATGCCAAGTCTTCCTGTCACGTGACATTGGCTCACATTTGTTCCTTATCTTCTTCATCCCCTTCATGTCTGTTTTCTGTTCTCTTCACCAGGTGTTCTTTGGTCTTCCTCTACCTGTGGATTCTAGAACAAGAACTGCCCGATTTTCTCAGTGTGTGACCTATCCGTCTCCAACGTCTTCTTCTCATTTCCTGTTCCACGGACTTTGTCTGGTTCTTGTCATCAGTTCCACATTAGTGATCTTGTCATACCATTTCAATCCTTCTATTCTACGTAGGCACCCTCCTATAGAAGTCTGTAGCTTTTTGGTTGTTGTTTCTGTTGTTTTCCATGTTCCTGCGCCATACAGTTGGACTGACTTGACAGAGCCATACAGTCGAACAGACTTGACAGAGCCATACAGTCGGACAGACTTGACATCTGAAATGAAAATTCTTATTTTTGTGTTGGACCGGATTTCTGTTCATCTCCATATATTTCTCAATGCAATGAAAGCTCCTCCTCTAGACTTTTGTATTCTTATTTTGATATCATTGTCTGTCCTTCCAAATGTGTATATATTGTTGCCAATGTATATGTATGATTCTACACCGTGTAGTGTTTTTTCTTCCAATATAATCTTTTTATCGTTTTGTGCAAGCTAGGAGTTTCTAATCTTCTCTTGCTAATTAAAAAAATAAATCAGAACTACAGGTTAAACTCAATGGTTTGTCACAATACTAAGTCCAGATTCAGTGCTTTTTCTTGCCTAGGAGTAACAGATTTTTATTTGTACCATCATCATCATCATCATCATCATCACCAACACCACCACCACAGCACCACCAACATCATAATCATTGCCATCATCATCACTACTGTGATGTAATGCATCTATCTGTATCGCTCTGTATCTTCAACGTCATTGCATAAAGTCATCGTGTACTGCACGACGTAAATTCGCTCAGACAACCTTCATTGCACGAAACACACTTGTTACCAGAAGATCGTTTCGTGAAGAGCTCCAGTCTAGTCAGTGCCTTGTCAAGATAAGGCGCAGACATTGTCCCGAGACAACTATTTCGACGCTAGAGAGATTTCCAAGCGCTGAGAGACATTACATCTTACAAGTTCTCGCTATACATACAAAGGTTTTCATCAATATGTTCTGGTCTTGGAGATAACCCACACGACATACCATACACCTACACTGCACAGTCTATGCCTATCTATGTATAACTATACAGTGCAGGAAAGTTGAGAGACACATAAACAGTGTATAGGGGTCACCAGTATGGTAGCACGTAATGTATCATGATTTCACTTTTCACATAGGTTAACTCTCATATTTAACTAACTACATTTTTTACATTTAATCTGTGTGTGTGAATTGTCCTTCACCATCTTCCTTTTTGCATGCTACTAACCCTTTATGTATATATAATTAACTAATAAACTTTATAGCCGTTTTGATCATTACCTAATTAATGCATCACTCATGCTGTCTGTATTAAGTATATACATATTTGAAAAATCTTTTATTTAGAGGAAGTTGGGGGCTCTTTCTTTATCGAGATCTGAGTGTAGAAGCTAGACAAATAGAAAACTACCCATGCTTTATTAGAAAACCTTATCTAGTGGAGAGTATTCGCCTTCTCTTCTTCTTGTCCTTATCTCGAACAGGTCTCTTCCTTTCTGGAAACCATCTTGACAACGTTCCATAGGCCATCCCCACAGACAACTACTGTTGTAGCTGCACATAATACGAAACGATACGACAACTACCTGAAAGCTCCCTAAGGAGTGAAGTATAGGCCTTCAAAAATATTGTACCAAGACTTCCTGTCACGTGTCATCCGCTCCAGGGCAGGAAGGTCTAAGTTCCACGGGGAGTTTAGAGGAGTAGTCATGAATTATGCATTAAGTGTTATCATTATCATTTTCATCATTATAATCTTCATCAATAATTTCAGATCCACGTAAAGCCCAAGTGCTCAACAAAAGAAACATTCAAAGTCCTGTCCTGTGCCATCATTTCATTATCCCATTCATAACCGTCTCATATTCTCTTCTCCGTATCTTCATTATCCCATTTCGTATCTTAATTATCCCATTCATAACCGTCTCATATTCTCTTCTCCGTGTATTTTTGATATCCCTCTATTTCCCTTACCCAGGAGATTCCAGAACAGATGTTGCCTTGTAATATTATTAGCTAGTTTTTCTTATCGTATGTGCTGCCCAATGCCAGCGTCTTCTTCATCCTTTGTCTCATAATAAACGTTATGCAATTTTTTTTTTAAAACACTTTTATTAAATTTTATATCAGCGTTGTTTGGATGTTTCAAATTGTTGAGCCTTTGTTCACTAGGTTTCAGAAAGCGGAAAATTTGCACACGACCTTCCACTATGGTACATTTTAAACTCTCAAAATTTGAAGAAACCTAGAGTGACCGGTCCCGAGCCCGCAATTTAAAAACCAATGCCGGCAAAAATAAGAAATTTCTCAGTATTACCGCTGTGAAAGGTTCACAGACCGTGGTGACGTTGTACACAAAATTGTGAACAGGATCACACAGCTTTTTAATTGTTTGTACATTTTTAAATAAAAGCGTAAAACGTGTTTTTTTTTTCTTCTTTACTAGTTATATTAATTTAAACCATTCCTAGAAAAACTCTACGGAGATTCCAACAACCTCAGACTGTCCACTTCTTTCTTTGAACATATTCAAGTTGCTATCTGAAGATGAACGGAGAAGAAGACATGAAGTGAAGAGACAAATATAATTTTATTATTACAGTCCGCGCCTAGTGCTAGTGCACTGCTGTTTGGCTAACTCAGAGGTCAACAACCCAGGAGTTGTCGGAATCTACTTTAGAAACGCTTAGCTCCATAAAGATCTACCACGTATGTTTTCAATGTTTAGAGTATTTGGAATTTCCAGTACGCGCATCCGTTTATGTAATTTTAAACGCGGAGGAATAGAGGGAGGAAATACTAAACTATAAAAGTCGCTTTGTATATTTTCCTTATTCTTTTGTCCTTGACCGCTGACTGACAAAGCAATCAGTAACCATCACGCCTGGTGGCGCGTTGTAGGTCAGCAACAAACTGTCTCCACTTTGCTCGGCCGACAGCCATCCTTCGTGTGGTGAACCAGATCTGGTTCATGCTGTGCATCTCTGTCTCCAAAGTTTTCCGCCTTTTGACAATCCTTACTTCCGCGTTCCTTGTGGAGTCCATAGCACAGCATCCTAGTGATGATGTCAGGGTCTCTTCTGAGGATGTTGTCAACCCAATTCCAGCGTCTACCCGTTATGATGGTGCGCATGTCTTTTCGGTGGCTCTGAGTTAGCAGTTCTTGGCTCTATGAAAATTCTATGAGTGGCAGCATAGATTTGAACTTAGCTGCCAATGACGGTTCTGCTCCTTCTTACGGGTTGGTTTTTTTCACTCTGCTCACGCTCGTCTCTGGTCAAGGTTGTCGGGTATAGCTCGTTTCCCAGAAATGTCAAGGAGAGTCTACCATGTGGGTTATTCGTCTTAAATATTAGGCCACTGTTCCCTTCTTGTTCCAGAGATAGTACTTTCTGCTGGTACCACCAATAACTGTGGTAAAAGAATAGAACGAAACGCTCTTCTGAGTATGGCGTTTTCCAACCCATAGTATAAATAGCTTTAGCTTTACATGACATTTGAAAAGGTTAATAATACTTCTGTTTACATTAACTCCACTGATTGAAAAGTGTTCAATAATTTTTTCACATAGACATTTACACCGGTTTAAAGCTTGAAAATTTACATTAATTTTAAAGTGAATATGTTTATATGGACATTTGCACTGCTTTGAAAATGTAAGTATTGTACTTAGAATGGACATCTATTCTTTCATATTTTCCTACTGCTCCATATGGAACCTGGAACTACTTTATGCTTTCAGTTCTCTTTACGAAACTAGCAATAAAGCACTCACCAGCCCGTGCAGTGGTGGTTCATGAATCACCATTCTATACGCTGAGGTTGCCAGCCTCAAATGACTTTGACATCCACTAGCAAGTTTCACATACTAAAATTCACATGGTAATATATACATATACGTATATATATAAGTTAGTTCACATGTTAGTAATAAAATATGAAATGTAAATCACAACTTACGCCAATCCTGGCTCACGGACTTTTTGCTCAAATGAATAAAAGAGACTTGAATCGGCCTCTTACACGCGTCTGGGGTGTCGTTAATTTAATAAGTTCCCTCTCTGACTTTGTGTGTTTCAGTTTCCTCAATACCGGTTTCCTTATTTAATATGAAAGAGATTTCCTGGGTTATGTAAGTCCGTCAAAATTCTCCAATAAAAGGTGTCCGGTATGGTAAGAAGCAATTCTGAATTCTAGGCTTCACTCTAGAAAGGTCTGGTATCTTGGCAAGCGATCTTCACAGTGGAATAACACTGAAACGTGTCAGGCTATATTCCCAGTCTCCCCCGCATCTGTTTGTTATCGAGTTAAATAAACGCTCCAATCATTTTAAAACAGGCGGGGTCGGGTGTGGTACTTTTCAAAATATTCCACGTGAAACAAGGTGCGTATAGCAAAAGGTCACGTTTTACCATATATGGCAATAAGACATGCGATGCCTTGCGTACAGACTCGCGAACATGTCGATAACCTCATGTGACAACGTGTGTCAAAAGTAACAATTCATTACTTTATCAGAAAGTAATCTCTTATCTGTGTCTGTCCTTCAGTTGTCTCCCCGTATTCCAATCTTTGGTGATGCGCGTACCCGCGTCTTATCAGTGATTAAGCACTGCGCTGAGGTTATTTACGTGTTAATCTGTATACTGATATCGCTGCGCCCACGATAGCCAACATGATTAGGTCGCTGCCACTCCTTGAAACACAGGGAGAAATGGATAACAACCAGGCATGTCTACCTATCCCTGAGAAGGATGTAAGAAGGAAAATACATAATATCTGCTACACATAGCAGAAAAGGAAAGTGCGTCAAATGAAAGCACACAATAAAATCCGTACCACAAATCTACCGATACTGCCGGAGTGAAACAAAGATCGATATGGGCCGCCCGTTCAGTCACAATGATCGAACAGGTTTTTTTTGAGTTTCCTAATGTTCTGCAAGTCGTATTCTTAGTCTTTGTGAGCTATCATGTGACCAGCCACTTCCTCGCCTCTGAACGTCTGGCAGCATTATCTTTCGTGTATATACTCAATATAAGTACAGCGTGATCGCGATGTATTACAAGGTAAACCTTGTTCTGGAATCTCCAGGGTAAGAGAAACAGTAGTGTAAAATAAACAACCGACTACTAGAGCACATACATGGTCTCGTGCCGACTTCCTTAGTGGTGTCCGGTTGCAATTATAGTGCTATGCCCCTTAGGGGGCAGACCAAAAAGAAACTGATATTGAAGCACAAACTATCTCACATCCAGTCTTTTCATAGCTGTTTATTTTCGTCGTATGTTCAATTTTCTTTTTACACTAGTGTAATCCGCCGTCATAAGACGGGAATTAAATTCAAAAGCACCAATACCTAACGGCAAGAAAAGTATTTTAAAAAACCACTGAGCATCACCACAGTACACGAAATATGTAGCAGCAGCGAGGATCCCAATGTGTTTATACGGGATCAGCATATTCTATAAATATTTTTGTGCACACCGTCATTGGTGCATTCTACGTTAGTAAGTGTTACTATTTTCGAGTGAGTACATATAAGGGAAACAATACAATTAATGTCTAACTTTCAACCAAAGTTGCATACCTTAGCGTTACGCACTGACAGAAAAAGCTGGGATTTTATATATAGGATGAGGTCGTGCATAGGGCTGACAACGTATCGTATAAAGCGCATTGCTACAGAAACTTCACTACAAGAGCACATGAATGTTTTGGTGCTGGATTCCATCAAGGAGACCAGCTGCCCGGTTAGTCCCATGCTCCTACAGAAGCGAAAACTAAATAATCATGATGATCTGCATTAGGGTATTTCTGAAGATTGTTCATGCCACATAATTTTGTTCGCTCTCTTTTCCTCTCGGACAGTATTGATTTACATTTATTATGTGTACTAATTATGTGCGCCATTCGACTGTTTGCACATTTTATTTTCCTACCTCCGACAGTATTTGGTATTTTCGAGTCTATGTTTACACTTCTTCCATTCATTCGTGTCATGTTTGTTTACCTGAGAGTTGATACAGATCAAACCAGATTGGCTGGCAAGGTCATTTTCGTGTAGTGACCCAGCGTTATGTCTTTACTGGGAGCGCCAGTCCATTATCAACACTGGTGACAGATTACAGGCACATGAATGATGTAAGAAACTTCCGGACAGATTTGCTTGACCAAGATGGTGCAAGAGGACTGCGAATATATACATTACCGGCATTTGACGGATATAACAACTCCTTATACAGAAAATGACCGTTTGAAATTTACAAACGCATGAGTCAAGCAGAAAATTCCAGGAGAAAGTTATCATAACACGCATGATTGAATACAATTGGCTGGGCAATTCTAGATGTTATAAACAACACTTATGATTAGAGCCTGGTCAGATTGTAACAACCACGTGCGTGGGACGAAAGTTGCCTTATAATCTGACACTTTCGCCGGTTTAGAGCACTGTGAAATTCACTTCATCAAGAAGACAACCAGCTAGCCAGAGTAAGGAAAAGGATCAGAATTCCATTTATCGGACCGGGCCTTGTTTGAGCATCTTGTGGACTTATATCGCAGTATTCCTAAAGAGAGTTTAGGTCGGTGGTACCAGTTGAGGGTACTATCTATGGAAAAAAGTGTGTGGTATAAGTGGCCTACTGCCAACGCTAGACACCATAATCAGACTGGTCTTGAAGACGCTGGAGCAGCTTCGGGATTACTCTATTTCTTGGACCGTGTCACAACTTCCCGACTTGACCAGTGACGTGAGTGAACCAGTCCATAACCTGCAAAGAACCAAATATCGGCTGAAGTAGAAACCAACAAACTTACTGGCAACTAAGTAGAAACTTAAAAGCTGCCAAGTGAACTTTCAGACGATTCCCTAAATATCCATAACCTTTTTTTTGTAAAGAGAATTATTCATTTTACACTGTTAAATATAATTGGTTATTAAATTTTGTTATTTGTATATATAAAGATTTATAGCTGATTTAATCCTTTTGAGTGTCCTGCACCCGTATGTCTCAGTCACCATAAATACATTTAAAACAGAGCTACTAAATTAAAATTTCACTGAATGAAATCAGTTGAGGGCTTGGACGAGCTAAATCATACAATATATCTCGCCACAATAGTTGTCGGGCAGATAACACTAGTCAACAACCAAAATGTACCAGAAATGAAAATAGCTGATCTTAACTAATTTTGGTGTGCTGATAACAAAAATGACATTAAAAAATGTTGATTGGCTCTATTTTTCAAGATATATGCTACTAGTTTATTTAATTACGGTCAATTGTTGTGGGCGATTGCATAATTTTTTCTAATGACCAATAAAAATGTAACTAGAAGTTGATGATGCAATCCACCCTATGATTACATCACCTTTGTGTATAAATATCTTATCTCTGATAAAATGTTGCCATTAGTTAGTGTATTTGTCCTTATCAAAAGTATCGTAGTTAGAAATGCCTAGGAAATGTGTGAACAGTCCTAATAATTTCTGTTATATATGTGGTGAGGTGACATTTGTATCACAAAAACGAAATATAACTAAAGTGATTAAGAAGGCGTACAGTTTGTACTTTGGCTGCAGAATAGGAGATCAAGATAAGAGCTGGGCGCCACACATATGCTGCAATACATGTGCAGCACATATTAAACTGTGGTTGACTGGCAAAAGGCAAGCTATGCCTTTTGCAGTCCCAATGATTTGGAGAGAGCCCACTGATCATCTCAACAACTGTTACTTTTGCACGGTCCCTTGTCGTAGATTTTTTGATAGGAGAATTAAGACTTGGGTTGGTCCCTTCTGATTAGATTTGAATAAGTGATAGTCACAGTGAGAGATAGTAATAGCAATAGATTTCCACGAGTGAGATGGTAGACTGTGATAGAGGCTGTCTCTGAAATCGAGAAATCTTCTCTCTTTCACCTATCTTCTACGACAGATTTAGAGGAGTCAGACAGTCTAAACACACACATATATATATATATATATATATATATATATATATATATATATATATATATATATATATATATATATATATATTGCATATATATATAGTTCTATCCACTCACGTGCACGCACATACAAGTGACGACAGTTAGACACACAGACGTGGGAAAACTATAACAATGATTATATAGATATTCTGGGAACGAACTGACCGCCACACTGGAATAAGTTTAGTTGAAGTTTAATTTATCATAGTAAACTTACGTCACAACATATAAAATTACATCAAAAAGGCATATACACAAAGTTAAAGAAAAATCAATGAATTGCTACAAGAATGATAAACCCGTTGGTATGATCCTTCCCTCGATGTTTAGCCCACAGTCCCGTTAGGATAAAGATGATAGCCCAAAGAGTCACAGATACATATGATTTGGGTCTAATATTTTCCCCTTTTGAAGGTATGAACTGACTTTGATAGCAGTATCTATTCTAAGGAAAAATATAGTTTAGCAACAAAATCTTGCATAAGGAAAGTTACAAAGTGGGTGAATCAAACAAAGAACATCCTTCAGTCTACTTTCACTCGGTTCTTTCATCAGGGCCCTGATTCACACAACCTTTCCTACAATCGTACTGTTGTCCGCCGTCTGGCGCAAGCCTTAGTGTACACTTCGTTTAATCTGTCTATCTGTGGATGAAGCGGATACCCAGCTCTGCAGATATTGGTTTCATTCACAGTGTCCGGAGAGCGTCCTCTTCAGGCGATCGTTCTTTCTTTACAGATTTAAGTTAATGTCACTTATTCACGAGGTAAGAGTTAGGGTTTCAGCGGGCACACAGTGTCAGAGCACGAGGTTTCCCTTAATTAGGAAGATGACCGGTGGACAACTTCTCTCAACAGATAAATATTTTTTCACCACACACTTGGTCAAATAATGTCGGAAAAGTTAATGTTTTTTCCTGTAATTATTTCTCGCCACAAGGCAGCATGTACATTAGAGTTTGTGAAGAAATATGATCTGGCTCAAAGGCCCAGTATAAGCATTTATTCTTTAAACAAAAACCCTTTAGTGGGATTTGGTATTCTGTCTATCTCTTGAAGGCACACGCCCTGTCAGACAGGTGTTACTTGAAAACCCACGTAGTTAAAGATATAAAATGTTTATGTTTCTCACAGGTAGATCTCTGTACTAAACGCCGGCAAAGTTTGGGTTACCCCAGTATTCACTCAACACAGAACTACGGTATCACGACGAAACTAAGAGATTTCACTTATAAGTTTAAGTATCTAGAACGAAGTGACCACGTCTACTGCAAATGGAGAATGAGTGAAATAAAGTTTCAAACTTAGGTTAAGATATATGAAAACACACAAAGGATGTGCGCTATTTCCAAAACCACGCAATAGCGCAGGTCTCACCCCTTCACTCTCTCTAACACCTCCCATTAACTAGACGCATGGTCAATAACATGTCAACCGTGTGTCTTCACACCTCCGTCTAACTATCTGACCGTGAGCACGCGTGTCAGATGCGAAATGCTAGACACTCTTTCTGCTCTAAGCGAGCATGTCTGGCGCGATTCACACCTCACCGAGCAACTCAGCCAAGGAAACTCGCGTGACAGGTGCAAATGTAGACAATTTGTCTGCTCTCATGTCTGATAGACTGAAATCCCACCTAAAATCATCTCTTGCAAGGGACTGACATGTTAGGTAATCTACTGCGTTTCTAAATGAGAAAACGAAAACGGCAAAGTGAGAATGGGAAAGAAAATATTTTTCGCAAACGAACGAATGCGAAAAATACAGGAAAAGGATAAAGAGTGAAAATAAAATAGAGGACACGGGTGGAAGAAAGAGAGAATATATAGAAAATGTATTGATCATAATCTCTATGTGACATCCCTCCAATTGGGAAAGGCATATCAAAGAAGAAAAAATGGACTCTGGAATATCCAAACATCCCCTCTGCAATACGTCCGGTACCACATGGCGATGACCTACCAGTTCCCAAAGTGCCAGAATCATTTTCAGCTGCTTCCACTGATGAAGAAGAGGACATTGGTGGTCCTGAACCATCAACCTCAAGCGACCCAGATTTTGAGCAAACTACATCCACTAAACCACACTTAGTAACCCAAGGTGAACTGAATGATCTTGAAAGAGATCTGAATTTACCGAAGAACAAGGCGGAGCTTTTGGGTTCCAGATTGCGGGTTTTGACCAACACGATAACTTAAGGTTTATTATGTTTATTATCTTATAAAAAAATCACAACATCAATATTATCTATCAGAACATATAGTTTACAGACATAAATGCAAGAAAATTTATTAACCCAATAGGCCCTCCTCTATTGTAAAGGAATCCCAAAGTAGATCCCGACAGAGGTAATTAACCCAAAAGATTACAATTTATAATAAAGTATATTAATAGACGATAAAGTAAATGAACCAAGTCTCTAGTTAATCTATCCTGAAAAAAAAAAACAAAGAAGAAAAGAAATGATATAACAGTATTTGCGAACCCGAAAAGACAGAAGTGAGTATAATGATTATATAAAATATGAAATATTCATTTCTCTTTCTTACAATCTGCCAGTCTGTGGCCACAATCACTCACACTTACCTACTACTCTTGAACATATCTGTGTATCTTTGACATATTTTAGGGGATGGTGCTATCCAAGGGGCCCCAGTTCCTCCAAGAATGATTAATTTTTCCTAATGGGGAACGTCCGCTTAAATAGGGCTAATTTTATGTGTCAAAGTTCACGTCAGGTAGTGCAGGTAAATATATATTGCGATCAAAATGTTCCCCATGGGCAGCATACAGAAGTCCGATATTTAAGGAAAATGTCTGGTGGGTACACTGTTAGAAAACCAATAAGGATAAGCAAAGGTTGGGTGCCGGTTATGGACCCAAGTATTCCTTTTTCTGGATAAATCCACTTGAGAAAAGAAAAAAAACTACGATAGTCAATATTCTGGAACAAATGTTTATATATATAGATATTTGGCCACCACAGGCGGATCAGATTTGCTGGGAACAATCTGAGTAATTTCTTGTCCAGTTCTGGTGTTTTATTCTTTAAATGTTTATATGTGGGGACTCTCTCTCTGTAAAAAAAAAATACAAGAGATCCGCACAGGTCCAAATCTAAGACCCAATAACATTTTAAGAATGTTTCTGGAGCTATTCGCCGTGAATGTCCACCAGTTGATAAATGTAGATGTTGGGACTGGTGTGGTAAAGTGTAACGATTGTCAACTCATTAAACCCAGCACAGTTTTGGTCATACAGGTCATCTTGTCCTGGAACGTGATGAGGCTCTGACAAGAATGTGAGTGTAGACAATGAGTGTGTATATGAGTGTCAGAACGCGAATGGTAGAATGATTCGATAGAGTTGTCAGGTTGGTAGTACATCACTCATACTCACACTGTTCGAATTCAAGAAGTACTGGAACTACGGTGGTCTTTTTATAACATTTAATGAGACGCACACTTGGACAGTACGTGTATGGTTACAGGAACAAATGTCGACATAGACAGCATAATGTTGGTCACGGGAATATCATCTTAAGTTAGCATTCATGCTTGGCAAATATCATAATGGAGCATTCGTAAATAAGCATTCAGAGTTCCATCATGTAAATCATCTGGCTTTACTGACTGGGCACGTCAGTCCATAACCAATATATAGGAAGGCTCCTAGACTTAACCTCGTCTAGCGAATATCCCTTCACGTAAAGTTCAATATATATATTTTTTCATAAAGATATAGGAATCCCAGACATGGGTTCTCACATGTAGCAGTGATCTCTTGGTTCATCGAGCGATAGTACAGGCATCCCTTTTTCTCACTCGATAAATACAAAGTATATGGATTTCAACATGGCTGTTCTTCTCTCGTGAGCTTCACTCACTATTGGATACAGACCAAAATTGGTCATTCGTTAAATGTCCTCATTTCTTCATAGCTTCTATCATAGAGGTAATTGAATAATATCATATAATCTAGTGCTGATACATAGGAATGTCATCTTCCTTTGAATAAATATTCTTTTCAAAAGTACCACTGTGCATCTGCTTATCGACAACGATGGCGAAGCCCAAGTTCATAATAAATTGTGGTTTTACCTTTCTATGCGAAATATAACTTTGCCATTCCTTGGCAAAAGAGAATAAACACTGGGGTAAAGTACATACAACATGTCTAAATGACTATCACTTTTCCCCATCTACTTATAGATCACTTTTTCGGCGATAAGCCGGCTACAACAAAATTCGACATCCCGACAGGATGACAGCCATGAATCACACCCCCTGCTAGCGATACTTCCGCTGCATAGCCTTTGACCTTTTCTAGCGACAACCAACATAGTTCGACTTAGAAATGTAAAGATATACATATATAAGACAGACTCGTCCTACTCATACAAACACTACGTATAAATTCAGGCCATAGATATACTGAAGCAAGAACAATCTATTCCTACCCAGGCAAAGAATAAATCGCAGTAGGCCTAGATTCGTCCGCGGAGTCCGATCGAAGATGACGGAACTCCTTTCAAGGGAAGTAACTCAAAAATGACTTCTCCTTAAGCACTTAAAAAAGGAAATACTTTGTTTACAAAATATTTGCGAACATAATAAGTATATAAATGTATTATATTGCAAGATAGTAAAGATTGCACTTTACAGTCTTACCACACCTCCCGGGAAAAAAAAAAAAAAATTTTTTTTTTTTTTAAATACATCTAGGAGCAACGTAGAATAGGCTCACAACGCAAGAATACTGCGCAGATGAAAATATCAGGAATAACTATAATTCCTAATATGACCGGTGAGAATATATCTCAAAATCTGAGAGAAATTGTTTCTCTACGAATAAATGTTTCCAGGAAGGTGTGATCTACGTATAATACAATTCTGGTAATTATACAATGCATACCAAAAATTCACACTATAATCTTAAATTTATGATTTATGAAGAAACAATCATCAAAGAACAGCGGTGAATAAACATCAATAAACCGCTAAGTAGCGATACCATCATTCTATTATTAAATTACAAATGTGTATCTTAGTAAAGAAACAAAAAAATAACTGTTGTAAAGTTATACATATTAAAAAGATCCAATATTTAACAGTTAAGTGGCATCATGTGGGCATCTGGACAGAATGTCCGCCATCACATTTTCTGAACCACGGATAGCTCGTACAGAGAAATGAAAAGGTTGAAGAGCGATTGCGTATCGAGTTGATCTCGAGCTCTTCAAGTTCTTACTTTGGATAGCCGTAAGAGCTTTTTGGTCAGTTTCCACTACGAAATGCGCGCCCAGAAGGA
The DNA here is from genome assembly GCA_024509875.1 of Oreohelix idahoensis. Taxonomy (NCBI): domain Eukaryota; kingdom Metazoa; phylum Mollusca; class Gastropoda; order Stylommatophora; family Oreohelicidae; genus Oreohelix; species Oreohelix idahoensis. Next base: position 124,421 of record JAMPIV010010839.1, on the reverse strand, counting down.
ATCTTTGGAGTTTGAGAATTGACCAAACCATTGCCAATAATTCACGGTCTAAAACCGAGTAATTCCTTTCTGCAGCATTAAGTTTTCTGGATATATACATTACAGGATGCAGAGTTCCAGAGTACTCTTGCATTAGTGCCGCTCCAATCCCAGTGGATGAAGCGTCACTACGAAGAACAAATGTCTTATCTGTTGTAGGTAACACTAAAATAGGTGGTGATGAAAACATAGTTTTGATCTTCTCTAGTGAAGATTGGCATTCATGAGACCAGTGAACCATGTTAGGCGACCCTTTCTTTAATAGTGTAGAGAGAGGTGCCATGATAGAGGACAGATTCGGAATGAAACGTCCATAAAATTGTATGAGACCTAAAAGACTTCGCACTTGCTTTTTAGTCCTAGGGATAGAGATGTTAAGTATCTTAGTGATATTATGGTCTTCTGTCTTCAAGAAACCGTGACCTACTCGATGGCCTAAGAAAGCAATTTCGCTAAAGCCAATACAAGCTTTAGATGGTTTTGCTGTCAGGTTATACTCACGCAGAGTTGATAATAATTCAACTAACCCTGAATAGTGATCTTCCCAAGTATCGCTGAAAAGACAGATGTCGTCTAGATAAGCAATGACATCTGACCGATACGATAGGATTCGACGCATCATGCGTACAAATGTAGCTGGTGCGTTCATAAGGCCGAAAGGCATAAAATTCCATTGGAAAAGGCCTCTGGGAGTAGAGAAAGCGGTAAGAGGTTTGGCGCGTTCGGATAATGGAACTTGCCAATATCCTTTAGACAAATCAAGTTTAGTGAAAAAATGCGATTTAGAAAGACGAGTAAGTAACTCTTCTAGTAAAGGCATAGGTTCAGCATCGAACTTCGTAACTTGATTCAATTTGCGATAGTCAACGCAAAGACGTATGTTATTGTCTTTTTTTCGAACAATAACCATCGGCGAAGAATATGCAGAAGTGGATGGTTCGATTATTTGTAAATCTATCATTTCATCTAACTCCTTTTCAACCTGTGTTTGGAAATGTATAGGGATAGGATAAGGTCTAACCCTAATTGGAGTATGTTCAGTTAGAACAATGTCATGCTCAATGACATGAGTTTGTCCAGGGATGTCAGTGAGGACATCCTGAAATGTTTGTAACATAGACGAAACTTGTCGCTGTTCTCCTAGAGACAAATCAGGAGAAACAGTAACGTCTTTCCATGATTCACTAGAATGAAGTGGGATCATTGGAAGCGGAAGATTAACATCCGAAAAACTTGTTTCCTCATCCTGTATTACAGACAGTGATGAGTAATGACCATGTTTGACATGAGAATCGTCCGTTGCCTGGAAAATAGGCTGTAGATAGTCAGGACGTTCATGGAACTCCGTAAGCATATTGATGTGGAAGGTTTTATGCTTCCCGTTAATATCGACGATGTAGTCAACATCTGAAATTTTCGATATTATATCGTACGGACCTTTCCAACTAATAAGGAGTCTGTTTTCACGACAAGGTAGCAAAACAAATGCTTTGTCACCAGGACAAAGTTGTCGTAAAGTTCTCTTCTTATTAGCAAATTGTCTTGCCTTCTGCTTAGCAAATTCAGAAGAGGACGTTGCCAATTTGCATGCTTCGATAATCTTTTGTCTCAGCGCGATGACATACTCGTAAGAAGATTTTGTGTCATCGTCAATATTGTCAGCTGTTATAAGATCATGCAGCAAAGACATTGGGCCGCGCGGTCGCGCGCCAAAGACAAGTTCAAAGGGAGAAAACCCTGTATGTTCATTGGGGACCTCTCTGTACGCGAAGAGGGCCGCGGGTAAAACCCTATCCCAATCTTGAGGATGATCCTCAGTTATCTTCCCTAATAAGTTCTTAAGTGTTCTATTTAGTCGCTCGACCATCCCATTGGACATAGGATGATAGATGCTACTCAAAGATCTCTCTATCTGTAGAGTAGACATTACTTGAGACATGGTATCCGATATCAGTTGGGTGCCATGATCTGATAATATTTCTCCGGGGAATCCCAGCCGAGAAAATATAAGCCAAAGAGCATCTGCAATGTCAGCGGTAGTAATGCTCTTTAGAGGGATAGCCTCTGGCCAACGTGTGCACATGTCTACACACGTTAAGATAAACTGATGTCCTCTAGCAGATTTGATCTTGAATGGACCAATGATGTCTATCGCCATTTTCTGGAATGGACGAATAGGAATATCTGCAGCCTGAATAGGCGCAGCATGACGAGGACCTTTGGATTTGACTTCTTGACATACTTTACAGGATCGACAATAGATCCGTATGTCCTTGTTCACAAAAGGCCAAAAGAAAGCCGCAAGAACTCTTGACTTTGTACGGGAAAAACCCATGTGACCAGCACACTGAGAGTCGTGTGCATGTTGTAAGATCTTAACTCTCAAATTCTTGGGTACAAGAATCTGAGAATGACTTGACTTAGTGGAGTCTTGCACCATACGTACAAGTACGCCATTCTTCATTGTAATCCAAGATTTACAATTTGAATCTTTATTCGGATCACCTTTCGTTACAAGAGTGAAGAATTTCTTAAGAGTCGGATCTTCTTCTTGTTGTTTTATAAACGAGTCACGAGAAATTACCAAGGGATCATCTTGGTTATGCACTTCATTATCTTCAACAGATGAAGTTTCAGGCATATTGAGAGCTTGAGCTCTAGTGACTACCGCATTAGCAGATTGCATATTTTGATTTTCCCAAACGGAAATTTGCTCCGGAGTGCATTCTTTGACTCCGTGAATGCGACCGATGATAAGATCAGCGATCGGATTCGGCAAAAGACATGCGTGTACATCTCCTGTGAAGAAAGGAGTAGCAATCCTAATGATAGCGGTAGAGTATTTCTCTATGGTGCCGCCAAATGTTACGCATTTGACTACTTTGCCTGTAGAATGAGAAGGATCTATGAGTGACTGCCTAACCCCAATAGTTGTGCATCCAGAATCAAAAAGTACTGAGACTGGATTGTCATTTACTAAACCTTTGTGTAAGACAAGAGAACCTCTCCCATCATGCGCGATTGACGCAGGAAGAGCGGGAAGAGGATGCCCCACAGCTTAAAGTAGACACTGTGGTTGGCTCAAATAATGTTTTGCATTGGGGGCACTGAGATGCTCTCCCAAAATCAAAAGCGGCACATGCCATATTATTAGAGTCATCATTATCTTTATTTTGTTTATAGGCTTCGTGGGACTCTTGCTGTGCAGAGTTCGCCTGGTAATGAGCTTTATGTTTTTTGAATTGTGCTCTACCTCTGTTATTATTGCCTCTGTACTTATCATTGTTTCCACTATTATAACCCCTACTCGGTTTTGAATCATAGCTCCTTTGGTTACTATCATCATATTCATTATAATGAGTATCTCTGTAATTATACACCAGAAATGGTTAAGTACATGGGAGCATCAGGCGACCTGTTACTCTTAAAGGTCCTACAGGCAGCATGGTGCAACAAGACCATACCAAAGGATTGGGAGATTGCCATCATAACACCAATTTTCAAAAAGGGTGACAATCGACAATGTGGAAACCATAGAGGCATATCCCTTCTCAGTGTCCCTGGTAAAATCTACTCTAGAATCCTAGAGCAGAGACTCCGACGCCTAGCTGAGCCACAATTGGATGAGGTCCAGTGCGGATTCCGAGCAAACCGAAGTACTCAAGACCTAATCTTCACACTCAGACAGTTGAGTGAAAAGGCCCTTGAGTATAAGAGTGAGATCCATCTTTGTTTCATAGATCTGGAAAAGGCGTTTGACAGGGTCCCCTGGAGCAAGCTTTGGGACTGTTTGGCAAGGAAGAATATTCCAGCACCTCTGATTCATGCTATACAGAGCTTCTACAAGTCTTGCAGAAATTATGTGAGGACAGCAAACCATAAGTCAGAAGAGTTCAGGACCACCACTGGTGTAAGACAAGGTGATATCCTATCACCTTACCTCTTCATACTCCTTATGGACGATGTCATCAAGGCATGTAAGGAGAGAACAAGAAAGTTTTTGGGTGGGGGGGGTGGGAAGATGAGACAGGGCCTATATTTCGGAGCTGGCATTTGCTGATGATGTTGCCCTGATTGCTAAATCAGAGGCACATCTCCAATCCAACCTGCAAGTCTGGAAGGGGAAGAGCTGGAGAAGAGAGGGATGGTCATAAGCAGCTCTAAAACAAAATCCATGGTGATATCACGAGAAGAAAGAAAACATCAGATTAAGTTGGGAGAACAGGTCCTGGAGCAGGTCGACCACTTTAAATATCTCGGAGCTATTATAGACCGAAAGGGAGGTATCAAAGAAGAGTTGGCCACTCGAAAAGCAGCGGCTGGGAGACTTTTTCAGGCCATAAATCGTGGATTCCTCAGCAAGAAAGAGGTTGGTAAGAAAACGAAGATGGCTGTATCCCGCTCCACCTATGTCCCAGTCTTGACATATGGATGCGAGTCGTGGGCAATGACTACAACCCACAAAAGCCAGATCCAAACCTCAGAAATGAGGTATCTGAGGAAAGTGGTTGAAGTAACAAGAAGAGACATGGTCCGCAACCAGACGATACGTCAAGGCCTGAAATCCCATCCGCTGCAGACCCAAATAGAACAGTCCCAACTAAGATGGTTTGGCCATGTCTGCAGAAAGGGAGAAGATCGGCTACCACGACAAGCATGGGAAACAAAGAGCCAGGGATCCAGACCTCCAGGACGACCCAGAGTTCGCTGGGAGGACAACATTAGACAATCTTTGAAGGACCGAGGACTAGAATGGAACCAGGCCAGGAAGAAGACAGCTGATAGAATGGTCTGGCGCTCTCTCTTCCAAACCTCTACACCTCACGGTAGAAGGGGAAAGACTAAGTAAATTTTGTCCTAAGTAAGTAAGTTCTTTTAAACTCTGTAATTATGATCTTGTTGTCTCCATGAAGGAAAACTTGGATAGTTTCTAGAATGACTTCCTTTGCGAAAGTTCCTGTAATTATGACCACCCCTGAATCGAGGGCTGTCAGCTCTTCTCCAGGTATTCGAAGAAGAACCCTGAAATGATTGGTTACCTTGGTTCTGATAACTGTAATAGTTACCTTTTTTATTAAACCTATTTTGAGGTCCTTGGAATTTGTGAGAGTGATTAGGGTTGTACGGTGTTGCAGAAGCAACTGGCATACCTTCTTTAACTTTACTGTTACTAATAGCTACGGCTCCCGGATGTGCAGTGACGTATTGGGTAACAATACTGTTCCCCCCATTCTTTTAGAGACTTAGGTTTACGCTCATGTAAGAATTCGAGGAAAGGTTCATTTATACTTGACATAATCTTGTCCCCCCACCTGATTGCTAAATCAAGTTTACATCTCCAAGGGGTCCAAAGGGCTGCAATTCTGGAAGGAAGAGCTGGAGAAGAGAAAATGGTCATAAGCATTTCTAAAACAAAATCCATGGTGATATTACGAGGATACCTGCCTCAACATCAGATTAAGTTTTCAAAACAGGTCCTGGAGCAGGTCGATAACCACTTTAAATATAACTTGTTTAATTTTTTGGAGCTAATAACCGAAAAGGCATCAAAGAAGATTTTTACTCGAAAAGCAGCGGCTGGGGAGACTTTTTTTAGGCCATAAATCGTGGATTCTTCAGAAGAAAGAGGTTTTCAAGAAAACGAAGATGGCTGTATACCGCTCCACCTATGTCCCAGTCTTGATTTGGATTTCGAGTCGTAGGCAATGACTACAACCCATAAAAGCCAGATCCAAACCTCAGAAATGAGGTATCTGAGGAAAGTGGTTGAAGTAACAAGAAGAGACATGGTCCGCAACCAGACGATCCGTCAAGGCCTAAAATCCCATCCGCTGCAGACCCAAATTGAACATTCCCCCTCTAAGATTGTTTTGGCCCATGTCTGCAGAAACACGAAGATCGGCTTTTTTTTTTGAAGTCACGACAAGCATTTTGGAAACAATTTTAATAGCCAGGGATCCAGACCTCCAGGATTGTTTACCCAGAGTCCGCTGGGAGGACAACTTTAGACAATCTTTGAAGGACCGAGGACTAGAATGGAACCAGGCCAGGGAAGACAGCTGATTTTACATGGTTGGCGCTTCTCATTTCCAAAAATTCACACCTCACGGGGACGGTGGAGTAGAAGGGAAACGACTAAGTAAGTAAGTATAATCTTGTCTCTGAGTATCAAGTCCATAAGGGCTTCATAAGTCTTTTCTGTTTTGGATAGCTCAATCCAACGATCAAATGTAAGACGTGTCCTTGCAATGAATTCTGAGAATTCTACACCTGCCTCAGGCACCATTGTCTTAAACAACTTCCGATAACCCTCTTCAGACAACTGATACTTCTTTAATAAGGCTGCCCTAATAACATCATAGTTATCTTTGTCAGCCTCTTCAACCAAACTTAAACTAGTCAGAGAATCACCTTTCAGATTTTCTGATAACTGGTTAGCATATTGTGATTTATCTACATTATGAGCTCGACAAGAGTGTTCAAATCTATTAAGCCAGAATGTTATGTCATCACTGGAAGGGTTGAACGCTGGTACCTTGACCTTGTAAGTAAAGGGTTTACCATTACCACTAGATGCTTGATTAACATTACTTATGTTTGTTAACTTTAACTTTTCTAACTCAAATGCTAAAAGTTCTTTTTTTGTGTTCATGTTCTCTTATGGCTTTTTTCTCTTCAGCAGCAGCTTGTAATTTTTTCTCTTCAGCAGCAGCTTCATCTTTTCTTTTCTCTTTTTCCATTTCCATCTGGAATCTTTTTTCATCAGTCTGTATCTGCAATTTCTTTTGTTCATCCTCTCTTTGTAATTTTTTTTCCTCAGCTGCTAATTTCTTTTCTTCACTCAGTGCTTTTCTTTCTTCAGCTACTCATGCTTTGTCATATTGAGCAACTGCCCATTCTTCTAATTGCTGACCAGTCTTATCAAGAGCCCTTGCCTTGTGTGATAAAATAATCTAATGTAGACATCTTGTCTAATAAGATCAGTAATTTGCAAAAGTAAATAAATTCACTTTCTTAGTCTTAATCAAAGACCTTGTATGATAACTTTGTAACCTGTGGAAAATAGTACTTAACTATCCCAATCACTGTGGGAAACAAGCCTTACAAAGGTCTTGTATAAATCCTTATATAATAACAGCTATAAGTTGCTGGTTCACTCTATAATATAAGTGCAGTGCACCAGAAATAGTGTTTTATATCATCAACTGTGTACCTTTAGTAATAGCAATTAACTATCAGTTGATTCTTGTACATCAATTTATATGATCAACTATATTTTAAATAGTGTATGTCGATCAGGCACAAAACAAAACAGTTATACAGAAGAACATGAAAACATTTGCGGAAATGAAATAAATCAAATGGGAAAAAAAACAATAAAAGATAAACCGCAAGAGGATAACAAATACAAATAACGCCACAGTATATAAATATAAATTGAGAATAGAACTGAAAGATAGAATAGGGTAGACCAACAAATTACAAACAAATCAAAACAAAACTAAAGTATGTGAAGAAAATTCCGAAAACAACACTGACCATCTCGTCACAACTAACCAAAAAAAATAGCAACAGCAGTCGCTTTGCAAATTCCAGTATCGGAAAATTGCTCACCCTACAGAAAACGCTCACAATAGACGACCTCTATGACGTGGCATAATCTAAGGGAGACTCCGCCCAACGAAAACAACAACCCGCTGGATACAAACAAATATCACATATAAATATTTAAACATAAATACATAAATGCATAAATAGTATGGCAATATGATGTAAATAGAGTGTTGCAGAAAGAATGTGTTGTAAAGAAGGCTCAGTTACACTGCCTAATAGTACAGTACTGTGGTACTTTATTAAACAAATACTTCTGGTCTAATTATTTTAAATTCAACACAGAAATAGAAGCTCCATCGTTGATGTGAATGATAACAATCGATGTAGGACTTCTCAGTTCAATAACACTTCCTTTCGCAAACACTGTCAAATATTCTCCAGTCCTGATGTGTAATGTTCTATGTTTCAACCAAGCTTGCTGTGTAACACTGTCAGTTGTATGGCAAATGTCCAACGAACCAAATGTCAACAAACGCTGACCTAGTTACTGCATACTGTCGACAGGACAGGTCACGCTGACATCACTGTAGAGTTGTACTGCTGATGTATTTGTGTGTCGTAACAGACCACAAGGAACGGTCTGGTCTCAGTAGTTTACTTCTCAATATGGTCACTGTGCAGGTTGACCCAGGAAGCTGGCCACCAGTTGTTAAATCACGTTATTTGTTAAATGCCGTGAATGTCCACCAGTTGATAAATGTAGATGTTGGGACTGGTGTGGTAAAGTGTAACGATTGTCAACTCATTAAACCCAGCACAGTTTTGGTCATACAGGTCATCTTGTCCTGGAACGTGATGAGGCTCTGACAAGAATGTGAGTGTAGACAATGAGTGTGTATATGAGTGTCAGAACGCGAATGGTAGAATGATTCGATAGAGTTGTCAGGTTGGTAGTACATCACTCATACTCACACTGTTCGAATTCAAGAAGTACTGGAACTACGGTGGTCTTTTTATAACATTTAATGAGACGCACACTTGGACAGTACGTGTATGGTTACAGGAACAAATGTCGACATAGACAGCATAATGTTGGTCACGGGAATATCATCTTAAGTTAGCATTCATGCTTGGCAAATATCATAATGGAGCATTCGTAAATAAGCATTCAGAGTTCCATCATGTAAATCATCTGGCTTTACTGACTGGGCACGTCAGTCCATAACCAATATATAGGAAGGCTCCTAGACTTAACCTCGTCTAGCGAATATCCCTTCACGTAAAGTTCAATATATATATTTTTCATAAAGATATAGGAATCCCAGACATGGGTTCTCACATGTAGCAGTGATCTCTTGGTTCATCGAGCGATAGTACAGGCATCCCTTTTTCTCACTCGATAAATACAAAGTATATGGATTTCAACATGGCTGTTCTTCTCTCGTGAGCTTCACTCACTATTGGATACAGACCAAAATTGGTCATTCGTTAAATGTCCTCATTTCTTCATAGCTTCTATCATAGAGGTAATTGAATAATATCATATAATCTAGTGCTGATACATAGGAATGTCATCTTCCTTTGAATAAATATTCTTTTCAAAAGTACCACTGTGCATCTGCTTATCGACAACGATGGCGAAGCCCAAGTTCATAATAAATTGTGGTTTTACCTTTCTATGCGAAATATAACTTTGCCATTCCTTGGCAAAGAGAATAAACACTGGGGTAAAGTACATACAACATGTCTAAATGACTATCACTTTTCCCCATCTACTTATAGATCACTTTTTCGGCGATAAGCCGGCTACAACAAAATTCGACATCCCGACAGGATGACAGCCATGAATCACACCCCCTGCTAGCGATACTTCCGCTGCATAGCCTTTGACCTTTTCTAGCGACAACCAACATAGTTCGACTTAGAAATGTAAAGATATACATATATAAGACAGACTCGTCCTACTCATACAAACACTACGTATAAATTCAGGCCATAGATATACTGAAGCAAGAACAATCTATTCCTACCCAGGCAAAGAATAAATCGCAGTAGGCCTAGATTCGTCCGCGGAGTCCGATCGAAGATGACGGAACTCCTTTCAAGGGAAGTAACTCAAAAAATGACTTCTCCTTAAGCACTTAAAAAAGGAAATACTTTGTTTACAAAATATTTGCGAACATAATAAGTATATACATGTATTATATTGCAAGATAGTAAAGATTGCACTTTACAGTAAGATCTTTTGATATTAAATTATATTTAAAACCCACAAAACTCAAGTAATTCACAAAATTACGCATGATGAATAAAAGTATATTTATCTCTAATTATCAGTCGCCTAGCGTATACTAATTAAAGTTACTTATTACAGCTGGAACTATTTAATATGCTTATGTAAAAAAACACAGAAATCCCAGTGAAAAACTTTAACACGGTAAGACACTCAAAATTCTAATATATATCATGATTACCGCCATGCAAGGACAATGACACTCTCCACGAATCTAAGGAATTATCTCTAAATAAAAACTCCAAACCAACGGGCTGATCACCCGTTTGCCAGTCACTTCGATTACGGAAACAACAGCAAATGGGTTGATTTGCCGTTGCCCTAAAGACGCCACTAGGCGTGATGGGAAACAATGGCAAAGAAAACCTATCTGCTGTTGCCCTAAGACGCCACTAGGCGTAATGGCCACTGACTGCTTTGACGGTCGGTGGCTAAGGACGGAAGAAGAAGAAGAAAAACTCCAAGATTCGCGCTAGCAGATATCACCAATTCCTGAGCAGACTGATAATGAATTTTAGAAGACTGCGCATATATACTGAATCGGCCCGATGTCCCCATGTCTGGCAAAAACGCACCTCGAGCGAATTCTTCGTCCACTGACATCGTAACGTGATCGCCGGTGGCCCGCCTCTCTGGGAATGTCAGTAAGAGATACCGAAATAGTTTTATTTTAATAGCTCGAGAGAGAAGACAACAAAGGGCGAATGTCGTGGCTGCTGGCACGATAACTTATTGCATACCAACTGTAGTGGATTTTGATGGTATTGTATGGTGGTGTTATCACCTAGTGTGATGCGTGAGGTCAGCTGTGAAGGCTCCTGAGATAATTGTAACTGTGAATATACAGAAGGCCCTTTCGTGCTACCACTTTATGACCTCTGTAGCGGGAGGTTACTTAAAATTTATTTATTATGTAAGAGTATGCCAGTAAAGAGTTCTGACCTTACAAGTAATACCCCAGTCTTAGAAATAAGCACTGGTGTATTGTTATCATAACAATAGTCAGACTGTGAAAACCCTGGCCCAGTTGGTAAGAAGTAGTACCAGGATTTAAGGTGTCTCCTCCCTGTGACTATCTTATGATTACTTATATGCTAGGGGATAAGTAAAATGAACATTCACTGAAACCACAAATGGAAGAAGTGAATAAATCCTCAGGTACAGTTAAAATAGTTTAATAATTACACTAATATTCTATTTCTACTAGTTGGAAAAGAGTATACACATATATATAAAAAATATTCACACAATTACTATTATTGTCTGTTTAGACTTCAAGATCTTAAATAATAAAGTTACTGAAATCACTGTTATTAGTCCTTTGAATTTAAGGATAACTGTCATCAGTTGACTGAGTTTCTGTATGGTTAATTATTGTTTTGAACTATTGGCTGTTTCACATGTATAGGTGGTCAGTGTCAAACAGGACACTTATCTTTCCAACTTGATACTGCTGAAACTGTCCTTTGCTGATATCAGACTTGGTAGGCCCAACAGTAGGGATGCCAATGATCAGTTGAAGTTCACTCTTTGGGGTCCTGCACTTTTGTGGGATTGCCTCGGATGAACTGCACCGGCTTCTGATACTGGACAGTCTGGTTTGAGTTATTTCATGGAACCTGTAACATATCAGCCTTGGCTAGTATCTGGCTAGACTTGTAGCTGACTAGCACAGATGTCAGACCAGTCAGTCATCAGATGTCACCGTTATACAATCATAGTAAGTAAGGACATCATTTCAGTGATATAGCATTAATATTAACATTTCAATTAAGTATAACTGACTAGCACATAAGTCAGACAAGTCAGTCATCAGGTGTCAAAGTTATACAGTCATAGCAAGTAACATCAGTTCAATGATATAGAATTAATATTAACATATCAGTAATAAACATCATCTGGTTTAATCCGCTCCTATACATCCCTTCATATTCTATAACTTGATCCTTCCAAATCATATCAAGTACAAATTCAAATCTGATGCTATCTTAGCAACTACCCAAAATTAATACATAAAATAAATAAAGTGAGTGACCACGTGATCAGGTTGCTTTCTACTGAAACTGGCTGTAGAACACTCCAGTTTACCAGCTGTAAATGGGTACAAAGTTGTGCGCTCGAACTAGGGAAGGCAAAGGCAGCGAGGAAGGGGACTAGTCACCTAACCTCGTAAAAGCGGTATCTTCCATGCTGAAGCTTCTAACAATTTATTTCCCTAAGACAATCTCTGGTCATGGGACTGCCTTTATCTTCGTAAGCGATAATGCATTTAATATCGACGAGATACAGCATTAAATATAATAAATATTTTCTATTTGGCTGTGGGGCTAGTTTTGATACGTTTTTGTACAAGCAACCATCTTCCACTAAGCACATGAATAAATCATATTAAAATAATAATACGTTATATCAATGAATATTATACAGGCATATTTTGTGAATTCTAAATGAACCTGTAATACAAAATAAAAGAAATTATTATACAGGATAGCTATCGTAAATTCGCTTACCCTCAGACTCCAGACACTTAGACTGAAATTTTCTGGCGATCCGCTCACACTTCAGATGGATTTAGAGTCGTGGCGTTATCTGCCCTCAGTCTTGTCTCAACCTCTTGCGTTGTGTATCTCTCTCAGTTTACCGATCCGCTTTAAATACGTATAGCGCGGACGTATCGGAGAGTACCGACGTCACAGCTTAAACCTAACCTGAAAAAATCCTTCCCGAACCGTGATTTCAGCCGATCTGTGCGTCGACTGAAATTTTGCCTTTCTCATTCTCAGCATATATAATATCCATATTGTTCCATCTTATCTAGTTTTATACAGCTGATAAAACTCTATCTTCCTATCCATGTAAATTCCCAAACTGTTATTTGTTGATTTTAATATTTCGAACAGAAGTGGGTTTACCAGCTGTTAGCGTAACTGTGGGCAGCCGAAATACGCATATATCTCCGTAAATGAGAACTTCCTACCGTTCCATCTTATATGCAGTTATACACCATCCTTCCCTGTACTGAAATGTAAAATCCTTTTCCTACGGATTCCCTTCTGTTTTTATTTATTGTTGGCGATTCCCTCTGTCCGATACACGTTTCGCTTATACGCCGCCATTTTGAAAGCGGTCGTTCGATCGTAGACGGGTTTAAATCTAACTGATCCCGTTTGCAATGACTTGAAACCAATTTTGCGACATAGCTCCCCCATATTTTAAGCTGGATGATATCTAGCTTAACTATTGGGTACAAGACAATTGCAAATCGACCATTCCGAGGTTAGTTTTCCTTCCTTCTATCCTCCTCAAGCTCTGTGGGATGACGACTAAGAAAATCTGCGCCCACATTCTGTTTTCCGGGAATATATTCAATAGTGAAGGAATATGGCTGAATCAATAATGACCATCTTAGTAAGCGAGTATTTGCATGACGTGATGAGGCCAAAAAATGACAGGGGTTGATGATCGCACTGGACCACAAATGGCTTGCCATACAAATAGGGTTGAAACTTATTGATGGCCCACACCAATGCTAAACATTCCCTCTCTATAGTAGAGTAATTCTTTTCTGCCGCGTTCAACTTGCGGCTGGCATAAGCAACAGGAAACAGTTCCTCATCCTGGGTCTGAGATTTTTGCAAAAGCGCGGCCCCAATTCCTACATTGCTTGCATCAGTCCGTACTATAAACTCTTGCGTCAGATCTGGTAACTTCAGAATAGGCCTACTAGTGAGTTTATGTTTCAATTCTGAATATGCATGCTCACACTCTGCAGTCCACTTTATTGTGTCCGGCTTCCCTTTCTTTGTCAGATCCGTCAAAGGTGCACATAAGGTATTGAAGTCTTTGATGTACTTTTGATAGAATCCACCTAAGGATACGAACGACCTCACATCCTTTTTTGTCTGTGGTCTAGGTGCATTCCTTAACTTTTCTATATTTTTTGGGATCAGGAGACATGTTTCCATGACAAATTGTATGTCCCAAAAATTCTAATTCCTGACATCCGATTACACACTTTGTTGGACGAGCAGTCAAACCTGCCTCTCTGAGTCTACCCAGTAACATTGATAGAGAATGTAGATGATCCTCAAATGTTTCCGTGGCTATGAGAATGTCATCCATAAAGTTGGTGATGTTAGAGTTGTTTAAGGGTTCCAGCAATTTCCTCATCATCCTTGAAAATACGCTTGGTGCGTTTTTCAACCCGAATGGTAGTACATTAAATTCGTAGTGACCATCCGAAGTGCTAAAAGCCAGCATGTGTCGGATCTCGGGTTTGACAGGAATCTGGTAATATCCCTTACTTAAATCGACCTTAGAGAAATATTTCGCAGTACTTAGCGTCGAGAACAGCTGATTGGTATCCGGTAATGGATCAGCTTGGGTTTCTGTGATCGCATTTAATTTCCGGTAATCGATACAGAGTCGGTGTTCTCCACTTGGTTTTCTCAACAGTACAACACTTGAACTGTAAGGTGATTCTGACTTGGAAATGATTTGTTCTTGCAACAGATAATCAATTTCCTCCTTCAATGCCTGTGCCTTGGCATATGGTATAGGGTAGGTCTTCATGCAGATAGGTGTTGGATCGATGACCTTCATATCATATGTCAATAAGTTGGTGCATCCTGGTTTATCAGTTAACACATCTGCATGTGTTTTTTAAAACTTCTTTAACTTGCTCCCTCTGTTCCTGAGTTAACCGAGTACTAATTTTGACTTGTTCATATGTCTCAGTCGGTCTTAATGGATACTCTATTGAGGTAAGTGGTTCATGCTTCATTTCGGTTGCGATGGCCAGAGTCATCATATGAGCTACCTCCGTTGATGTCCTGTCATAATATTTCTTTAACAGATTAACATGGTACACCCTTTCTTTGCCCTTCTTGTCAATTTTGTAATTAGTCCTCGATATTTTCTCTAACACGTTATATGGACCCTGCCAACCAATCTGCAGTTTGTTGTTACTGCTGGGCAATAGAAGAAGCACTTTTTCTCCAACAGCAAGTTCCCTATCCTTTGCTTTCTTGTTATAGTATTCAGTATGTTTCTTTCTGGCTCTGCGAAGATTGTCATTAGCCAATTTCCAGCCCATTTTCAGTCGAGTGGTCAACTCATTTACATACTGAATTGATGAGGTGACACTTTCCTCTGCCTTCTCATCTGTCCAAGTCCGCAGCAATGCTTCCAGTGGACCTTTTATAGGCCGACCAAACAACAATGTGGCCGGTGCCATTCCTGTGGAATTGTGTGGGACTTCCCGGTATGCGAATAATGCAGCGGGTAAGTATACATCCCATGTTTCAGGTTTTTCACTTGCCAGTTTCCTGAGAATAGAAATGAGCGTACCGTTGAACCGCTCGACTTGACCATTTCCTTGTGGGTGATAAGGAGAGCAATGATAATGTCTGGCTTGAAAAATCCTGAACACCTCTTGGGTTAGCTTTCCCTTGAACTGGGAACCATTGTCCGTCAATATTTGATGTGGAAAGCCTAACCGGGTGAATATTGTCAACAATGCCTCTGCCACATGCTTAGAATCTATAGATGCCATGGCTACGGCCTCTCCCCACATATAGCATGTATCAACTAGAGTTAAGATATAACTATTCCTTCTCTTCGTCCTAGTGAGGGGTCCAACAATATCCACTGCAACTCTCTCGAATGGAGTACCCATGATTGGCATTTCTCCTAGAGTTGCTGGTGCAGTCCCATGCTTGGGGGCTACACGTTGACACTCTGGACAAGATTTCACATATCGTTTGATATCTTCCGTGATCCCTGGCCAGTAATAGTGACAAGCTATCCGTTGACTGGTGGCACCAATTCCCATGTGTCCACTAAATGGAATAGCATGTGCGAGCTCCATAACTTTCTCCCTGTATGACTTTGGTACTACCAACTGTCCATGTCCTTGAGGTCCTGTACCAGCTTTTCTATACAGTAGTCCATTTTTCATATACAAGTCTCCTTTTTCTGGAGGGTTATGGGCCTTTGGCAATTTGCCAAAACAAGGCTTCAATGTGTCATCTTCTGATTGAGCCTGTTTCATCTGCTCTGGCTGAGTATTGTTAGGATTTTCCTCCTCGTTTTTGGTGCTCGACCTGGTCTGGACTGCTGCCAGGACAACAGGTTTTATCGGGTCACCCAAAAATACATACCTACACCCCAATATCAGCGGGTATATAGGGTCATCTATCACTGCGGCTGTTATCACTCCTTCCACGTAGCGAGATTTCACATTGATCCTAGCTATAGGAAGTGTCATGGTTGCTGTTCCCTTAGTTGCCCCTTGTATTTCCACAGTTTCTGTGGTAATTTGATCAGAGTGCACTAGGGTTGAACTCACAACTGAGTCGAAATCCAGGCCGGTATCATATAAGCACATGACTCGATTTCCGTTCACGGTTACGAGCTCACTCACAGGGGGATGACGGAGGCTATTCTGACTCCCTGTCAGTTCCATCATATCTGTCCTATTCCCTGTTGCTAAACATGCAGCGTGATGAGGGGTTTCCTTCTACAATCTACAGTGTTGTGGTTGCTCATCTTACAAATTTTGCACCACTTATCTCCCTGTTTGTAGAGTTTCTTTTCCTGAGTCTGAGGGTTCTTGTCCTTATTATCAAATCTTGGTTTATTTCTGTATGGATGATCCTTCTGGTCAAACTGGGTATTCTGCGGTGGTGGCTTATATCCTTCTACCTGCTTCCTTTTCGTTCCTACTAGTTCAGCTTGAGCGGCTTGGTACCTCTCTGCACATTTCAAAGTGTCTTCCAGCCTCTCTGCTCCTTGTTCCATAAGGAATTTCCGCATTTCTTGAGACATGGAATCTTTCACTTGCTCTAACATAACCATTTCTTTCAGATCCTCGTATGTTTTCTGATACTTACCTAAACTACTCCATTTCAACAAATACGTTTCTAGCCTAGCTGAGAACTGGTTATATGTTTCTCCAGGTAGAGGTTTAGAAGTTCTAAATTTCTTCCTATATGCCTCAGAGTTCTTTTCATACCGGATCAGTAAGGCTTGCTTTAGTATCTCATAATTTTCCTGATCTTCTTTGGGGAGTTTCAGAAACACATCATATGCAATACCTCTCAATCCCTGGGATAACTTTAGACTCCATTTTTCCTTTTCCAGTCCATAGGTAGAGGCTAGCCTTTCATACCTATCCAGGTACGACTCTATTGCGTCCTCCTTTTCAACAAATGGATCTAAGTGGAAGTTCATGGCCCCATTTGCTGTGTTCTGAAAAGAGCTATTCGCAGAATGAGGTGAGCTATTACCATGGGTGATAGTCCCAGCCTGAAGTTCAAGATCAAGCTGTCTCATTTTCAGCTCATGGTCTCTCTCTGCTTGTAACCTCCTTTCTTCTCTCTCAGCTTCTAATTTCTTGGCTTCTCTTTCTGCATCCAATTTCTTGGCTTCTCTTTCTGCTTCTAGTTTCTTTGTTTCTCTCTCCGCTTCTAATTCTAATTTCTTGGCTTCTCTCTCTGCTTCTAATTCTAATTTCTTGGCTTCTCTCTCTGCTTCTAATTTCTTGGCTTCTCTCTCTGCTTCTAATTTCTTGGCTTCTCTCTCTGCTTCTAATTTCTTGGCTTCTCTCTCTGCTTCTAATTGCTTTGCTTCTCTCTCGGTGTACTTTTCACATTCCGTCGTGACATACCGGATCAGAGCGTCACCATCCATGCCAAGCTCTTTTCCCACCTGCAGTGTAGCAGACCTAAATTTGACCAAGTCAGCCATGATGTATCTGTAGTCTAGTAGGGCAAGCGATCTTACTCAAACTAATTTACTACAATATAATTAACTTAGTTAAAATTAAAGTTAATTAAACTGACTTCACCATATATGAAACAGCTTTCTTTATCTGTACTCAATGGTACTCCTAAAAATATAATTATTTCCTACTATGTTACTCTTTCCAAAAATTTTCAAAAAAGAAAAAAAAATATTCTACACAGCAGAAATAGAAAGTTGGCTCAGGAATATCAAAGATATATCCCGCAGACGAGCCCCCACTGTAGCGGGAGGTTACTTAAAATTTATTTATTATGTAAGAGTATGCCAGTAAAGAGTTCTGACCTTACAAGTAATACCCCAGTCTTAGAAATAAGCACTGGTGTATTGTTATCATAACAATAGTCAGACTGTGAAAACCCTGGCCCAGTTGGTAAGAAGTAGTACCAGGATTTAAGGTGTCTCCTCCCTGTGACTATCTTATGATTACTTATATGCTAGGGGATAAGTAAAATGAACATTCACTGAAACCACAAATGGAAGAAGTGAATAAATCCTCAGGTACAGTTAAAATAGTTTAATAATTACACTAATATTCTATTTCTACTAGTTGGAAAAGAGTATACACATATATATAAAAATATTCACACAATTACTATTATTGTCTGTTTAGACTTCAAGATCTTAAATAATAAAGTTACTGAAATCACTGTTATTAGTCCTTTGAATTTAAGGATAACTGTCATCAGTTGACTGAGTTTCTGTATGGTTAATTATTGTTTTGAACTATTGGCTGTTTCACATGTATAGGTGGTCAGTGTCAAACAGGACACTTATCTTTCCAACTTGATACTGCTGAAACTGTCCTTTGCTGATATCAGACTTGGTAGGCCCAACAGTAGGGATGCCAATGATCAGTTGAAGTTCACTCTTTGGGGTCCTGCACTTTTGTGGGATTGCCTCGGATGAACTGCACCGGCTTCTGATACTGGACAGTCTGGTTTGAGTTATTTCATGGAACCTGTAACATATCAGCCTTGGCTAGTATCTGGCTAGACTTGTAGCTGACTAGCACAGATGTCAGACCAGTCAGTCATCAGATGTCACCGTTATACAATCATAGTAAGTAAGGACATCATTTCAGTGATATAGCATTAATATTAACATTTCAATTAAGTATAACTGACTAGCACATAAGTCAGACAAGTCAGTCATCAGGTGTCAAAGTTATACAGTCATAGCAAGTAACATCAGTTCAATGATATAGAATTAATATTAACATATCAGTAATAAACATCATCTGGTTTAATCCGCTCCTATACATCCCTTCATATTCTATAACTTGATCCTTCCAAATCATATCAAGTACAAATTCAAATCTGATGCTATCTTAGCAACTACCCAAAATTAATACATAAAATAAATAAAGTGAGTGACCACGTGATCAGGTTGCTTTCTACTGCAACTGGCTGTAGAACACTCCAGTTTACCAGCTGTAAATGGGTACAAAGTTGTGCGCTCGAACTAGGGAAGGCAAAGGCAGCGAGGAAGGGGACTAGTCACCTAACCTCGTAAAAGCGGTATCTTCCATGCTGAAGCTTCTAACAATTTATTTCCCTAAGACAATCTCTGGTCATGGGACTGCCTTTATCTTCGTAAGCGATAATGCATTTAATATCGACGAGATACAGCATTAAATATAATAAATATTTTCTATTTGGCTGTGGGGCTAGTTTTGATACGTTTTTGTACAAGCAACCATCTTCCACTAAGCACATGAATAAATCATATTAAAATAATAATACGTTATATCAATGAATATTATACAGGCATATTTTGTGAATTCTAAATGAACCTGTAATACAAAATAAAAGAAATTATTATACAGGATAGCTATCGTAAATTCGCTTACCCTCAGACTCCAGACACTTAGACTGAAATTTTCTGGCGATCCGCTCACACTTCAGATGGATTTAGAGTCGTGGCGTTATCTGCCCTCAGTCTTGTCTCAACCTCTTGCGTTGTGTATCTCTCTCAGTTTACCGATCCGCTTTAAATACGTATAGCGCGGACGTATCGGAGAGTACCGACGTCACAGCTTAAACCTAACCTGAAAAAATCCTTCCCGAACCGTGATTTCAGCCGATCTGTGCGTCGACTGAAATTTTGCCTTTCTCATTCTCAGCATATATAATATCCATATTGTTCCATCTTATCTAGTTTTATACAGCTGATAAAACTCTATCTTCCTATCCATGTAAATTCCCAAACTGTTATTTGTTGATTTTAATATTTCGAACAGAAGTGGGTTTACCAGCTGTTAGCGTAACTGTGGGCAGCCGAAATACGCATATATCTCCGTAAATGAGAACTTCCTACCGTTCCATCTTATATGCAGTTATACACCATCCTTCCCTGTACTGAAATGTAAAATCCTTTTCCTACGGATTCCCTTCTGTTTTTATTTATTGTTGGCGATTCCCTCTGTCCGATACACGTTTCGCTTATACGCCGCCATTTTGAAAGCGGTCGTTCGATCGTAGACGGGTTATAAATCTAACTGATCCCGTTTGCAATGACTTGAAACCAATTTTGCGACAACCTCACACATATTTTTTTTTTTACTAATGAATGTGGCTACGTTAAAATCTAGGGTACTGAATGCAATGTGTTGTATGGACATATACACACACCCACAGATATTAATTAAGTCTAATACTATCAATAAAATTTATAACACAATGAACTAAATTCAGCTGGTTAAATTTAGAATAGAAAATCTTTTTTTAAATTTATTTGTTCTGAACCAAGGTTTTATTTTGGCCAGAACTTATGCAAAGATTTTGAAATTTATGAATGAATGGCATGAATAAATGGCATGTTAAATGAAAGATGTTTACATATGCAATCTTCAAGATTAATTATAGTATTACTGTTCGTAATGTTAATTTTCCTGGGAAAACTATGAATGGATGTGCTGTTGGGGTGGCTTCATCCCTCCCTGTTTATACCTACACAGCATTGTCCATTAATGATGGAAGGAAATGGGATGCTTCAGTAGTAAATTCTCTTGGGTGCTAGTTTTATGAAGTTGGTGTAAGTTCAGCAGGCCAGCTAGCCTACTTAACTTTGCCAGATTTGTTCTGGTGCTGGAATATGATGGCCCCACCTCTCCGTGCTTGAGCAATACAAAGATGTTCTGCCGAAATGTACACTGCACGGGTCCTCACTTCAATTATTAATCAGCATTTGACACCACCTTAGTGTCAAGATCGAACTCACAGCTCTGAAATAAAGTATTGGTTTTTTGCTCAGAACCTTACCTAATAAGCCACTTCTACACATAACACATTACAATAACACCACATAAACAGGGTCAGTTCTCTCTGACCAGACAGCACATCTTACCTAGTTGGTTTCGCATAGGGTAAGTTTCCCCCGTCTACAGATTCTGAAATAGGTGCATTATCTCACTGCCATAGAATAGGATAGGTGATATGATTCATTGTTCTCAACACTTGATCACCCCTTCCTAAACCTTGCTGTAGTTTATATATTGTTTGTCCCTAGACCCTGAACTAGGGCGGGGGGTCCAGAGCGAATCCTTACTTGTTTGTAAGGCTAGATTTCGATATGGCAGTATCAAATCACTCGGACATTAAACAATATTCAAAATATACAAAGAAATAATTTCAATCTTACCAGATTATGAATAAAGAACACAGAAATGCTAGCAAAACTCAGCTGAGCTGCTGGCTATAGTATGGCGTCCCTGAACTTATTTCAATTTATTTCATTTGGAAATCACCACACTTGAAATTTACTGTGTCTATCACTGGACAACTATTGAGGAATGGCAAAAAAGCTCGTCTGAGCGCGGATAATATGATTGTCTGTGGCCAATCAATGCCTTGGTTTTTTTTTTTTTCAAATTTCCTACACTAAAGTCATTTCAGTCATGCTTCAGTCAAGTATGGATTTTTATCTGTTAGTCTGTCCGTCTCTACTTGCGTTTTCACAAAACGTACTTGATTTTTGAACCAACCTTTCTCTCCCCTCCAAAATTTTGTCGATAAAAGTTATTTTTAGACACAGCTTCCACCAATATCCCTTCTCTTCCATGCTAATTAGATTTGAACACCTGCGTCTCAAGGTCGCGGTTTTTGTGCAAATAGCGACACTTTTGATTCAATGCAGTCTTTCGCTGTTGTGAACAACACTGTCTTTTGTCATTATCTTCATTATTATCTATCCGTCTGTAAAATTAAAACCATATTATTTCACTGCTCAGAATGGGCCATCCGGCCAACTAATTTTTATATTCCTAACATTAATATTAAGAAAAGTTACTTTTTAAATTTTGTAATATTTCAAGCATCTGCGTTTAGCCGCTGAATTCAAATCAAAGGCTTGGTATCGCAAAAGCGTCCGTTCCGTACCTCGTGTCAATTTGGGGACGTTAATTTTTTTCTTTCATTCTCCCCCCCCTGCCCGCCCCCCGCCCCCCCCCCCCCCAATTGCGTCTCCTTAGCCTTGCTAGTCTCATGCAATTTTTTTTCAGGCATATTTCTTTTCCTTTTGATCCGCCGTTCTCATCCCTCCAAATGGTAACCGTTTTGATTTCCCGTCTAACAAGTCAATTTTTATGGAGGGTGATGACCCGCGGTCAGGGCGATCATGTACTATCAGCAGCTTACGCGTTATGTTTTTATCCTTACATTTTATCCTTTGGAGATATTTTTACGTTGTATCACTTGTTAATTTTATGACACCAACCAGCAGGCGTGGGAATTCCACTC
This sequence comes from Oreohelix idahoensis, assembly GCA_024509875.1. NCBI lineage: Eukaryota > Metazoa > Mollusca > Gastropoda > Stylommatophora > Oreohelicidae > Oreohelix > Oreohelix idahoensis. The sequence goes on along the minus strand of JAMPIV010010839.1, from coordinate 101,993 downwards.
GAGTTGATTAGTTGTAATTAAAGAGAGGCTCGATTTTCATACGTCACAGTATAGGAACCGCCAGAAGCCGCTTATTACATTCTTTTTCAAAGAGGGTGACCTTTCTGCGTGCCACAACATTTCTGGTTTAATGGCAGCCCTCAAAATCAATTACATATTGGAAGAGTGGAGGCTTTTCATTGATTCATCCAAGACGAGTCTTAAAGCTGTTTTGTTGAATAATGGTAATGTGTTATCGTCAATTCCAGTTGGTCATGCAGTTCATATGAAAGAAACTTATGAAAACATTAAGCAGCTTTTGAAGTGTAAAAAATACGATCATCATCATTGGTCACTTTGCGGTGACTTAAAAGTGGTCGCTCTTTTGCTTGGACTACAGGGTGGATACACCAAGTACTGTTGCTTTCTCTGTGAGTGGGATAGCCGTGCACGAAGTGACCATTACACCAGAAGACATTGGCCAATCAGGCAGTCATTGCAGCCTGGCAGTAAGAATGTTGAGAACTCAGCACTTGTCGACACCAGCAAGATTTTGTTGCCACCCTTGCACATTAAGCTGGGTCTCATGAAAAACTTTGTCAAGGCAATGGAGAAAACAGATGAGGCTTTCAAATACCTCATCAGAAAATTTCCAAGACTGAGTGAAGCTAAAATAAGAGAGAGAGTATTTGTTGGTCCGTAAATTCGAAAACTTCTTCATGTTGACAAGTTTCTTTGCGTGTTGCATGGCAAGGAAAAAGCAGCATGGCTAGCATTTAAGTCAGTGGTGGACAATTTTCTTGGAAACAACAGATCTGATAATTACAATGAAATTGTAGAAAATCTCCTTCTGAAGTATAAGAGTCTTGGCTGCAACATGTCTTTGAAAATTCATTTTCTGGATTCTCATCTGGATTTCTTTACGTCAAACTGTGGAGCGTTCAGTGATGAGCATCGTGAACGATTTCACCAGGACATTACTGCTATGGAGACAAGGTATCAAGGCAATTGGAGCCCTTCAATGCTTGCTGATTACTGTTGGACTGTGACAAGAGACACCTCATCGATTGACTACAAGAAGCAAGCAACGGGAGCTCGAACAGCGACTGAATAATGACGGAATGGGTTCAAATGTGCCTTTTTAAAACATGATATGTGAACTTCAAATAATGTTTTTATTTTTTCTATCATTTTATGTTGAAATATCAATTGATTGAGTATGTAACCACAATTTTTATAATGCTAAAGTAGAAAGACTAGCTGTTCACCCCAGAGAATTAAACAAGCATACATTATTTGTATTACTGTGGGGGTGTTGGGAAGTCAGGTATTGGTAGTACCTCTGGTGAAGGAGATGTCATGCCCTTTTCAGGGCAGCTCAGCCACCTTTGGTCCAAACCTGGCATCCAGCTCTCACCTGTGGCTCCTCGTAGCTGTCAGCATGCGACAGCGGCCACCCCCGGACAACGGCTTTGACAGGCCGGCTAAACTAGGTGAGGGTAGCCGAATGGTTATAAACCTTCGGTGAGTTAGGGTCTGCCTACCCATGCATGCGAAGACTGGATTCGATAGACTGCGCGGAAGAAACCACCTGTTGGTTCAACGGGCATGACGGCGATTACCAGCAACGCGCTGTGGAGCGTAAGGAGCACGGCGAGGCACGTAGAAAGCCCTGGTCATCCACTGCACCTGACTTCATCTCCAGTCGTCTTGACTTGTCTTGCCACTGGATTGAGATGGACCCAGGCGAGAGAGTGAGGTCGACGAATTGCGCAACTCTTCCTCACTTTAATCCAAATCACCGCGCAAGTCACTCTTTCATCCATTCATCCATTCATCCATCCACTCACAACAAGTCCTGTGGCGATGGGCGAGCGGCGAAGCGGCAGGTGTGGGTACGCTGGCAGTGGTAGTCGCAGACCTACACACAGGCGGCTCAGGCCATATGGTCGTCTTCCACTGATCGGAGCAGCAGTGGGATTCGGCAGCCCCCTGAGTGTCTGAGCAGCCCTCTTTAGGAAAGCACTGCTCACACCTCCATGGCATGAGGAAGGGGCTAGAAAAGGTGCCCTAAACATTGCCTGCTTCACCATTACCTAACCAGCTTACCGCGGTTGGTGGGTACCCTACTTCGGCGGTCGACATATAAGAAAAAGAAAGGACAGATTTTTCCCCCTCATTCTAGGCGCATGGAATGTGCGCACTTTACTTGACAAAGACTTTAACGCAAACAGACCTGAGAGACGAACTGCCCTGATTGGGAGAGAACTGGCCAGGTACAACATTGACATAGCAGCACTGAGTGAAACTCGACTTGCAGGCGAGGGCCAACTTTGCGAAAAGGGTGCAGGTTATACATTCTTTTGGAGCGGAAGAGGAACTGAAGAAAGACGAGAAGCAGGGGTTGGATTTGCAATCAAAACAGCAATTGTCAGCAAGTTAGCGGGGCCCCCAAAGGGAATAAATGACCGACTCATGACGGTCAAGATCCCTCTGTTCTATGGAAGAAAACATGCCACCATCATTAGCGCGTATGCACCAACTATGACAAACCAGGATGATGTAAAAGATAAGTTTTACGAAGAACTACATGCAGTCATTGCATCAGTTCCTAAAGCAGATAAGCTCATCATTCTTGGTGACTTTAATGCAAGAGTAGGCTCAGATAACATCTCCTGGAATGGCACTATTGGTGGGTACGGCGTGGGTCGCTGTAACAGTAATGGACTTCGTCTCCTCCAGACTTGCGCAGAACATGACCTCCTTGTCACCAACACCATTTTTCGACTTCCTACCCGCAACAGGACCTCCTGGATGCACCCTCGCTCAAAGCATTGGCACCTAATTGACTATGTAATTGTTAGGAAGAAGGACAGGCAAGATGTCCGGGTGACCAAGTCCATGTGTGGTGCCGAATGCTGGACTGATCATCGCCTCATTGTATCTAAACTTAAAATTCGTATCCAACCAGCCAGGCGCCCTCAGGGGAAGAAAACTCAAAAGAGGCTGGATGTCACCAAACTAAAGAAGACAAAAATCAAACAGTCATTTACTGACACCTTAGAAGACCGTCTCAAATCTATCTCGCTAGACGGCCAAAGTGTGGAAACAAATTGGGCAGCCCTAAGTGAGCAGATCTACAACACTGCTACAGAGGTCCTGGGTCCTTCCATCAAGAAACAAAATGACTGGTTTGATGAGAACTCAGATGATATAAAGAAGATGTTGGCTGAGAAACACACCATCTCCATAAAGCATATTTAAATGATCCAAAATCTACATCCAAGAAAGACGCTTTCAACAACATGCGTAGAATCGTCCAACATAAACTACGCCAGATGCGGGATTCATGGCTGAGTAATAAAGCAGATGAGCTCCAAGGCTTTGCTGACAGCCATGACTTGAAAAAACTTTTACCTTGCACTCAAAGCGGTCTATGGTCCAACATCATCAGGATCATTTCCCCTCCTTAATGCAGATGGAAAAAACACTAATTACAGACAAGGAAAAAATGCTCCAACGCTGGGCTGAACATTTTAATAATATCTTGAACCAGCCATCATCTATTAACGACGAAGCCATCATCCGCCTGCCCCAAATTCCTATAAATGAAGCATTAGATGATGTACCAACTCTGGAGGAAACTAAAAAAAGCGATTCGTCAACTGTCTAGTGGAAAGGCCCCTGGCTCCGATTCAATTCCTGTTGAGGTTTATAAAGATGGCGGTGCAGTTCTGATAGAGAAACTTCATATGATCTTCCAGCAAATGTGGCAGAGTGAAACCATCCCACACGATCTCAAAGATGCCTCAATTATACATCTATATAAACGTAAAGGTAATCGCCAAGACTGCAACAATCATCGAGGCATCTCTCTTTTATCAATCGCTGGGAAGATATTCGCTAGAATCCTTTTGAATCGCCTTACGGCTCATCTTGACAAAGGTCTTTTACCTGAAAGTCAGTGTGGATTCCGGAAAGAACGTGGAACCACAGATATGGTGTTCGCTGCAAGACAGCTACAAGAAAAATGCCAATAACAGCACTGTGACCTGTACACAGCTTTCATCGACTTGACAAAGGCGTTCGACACGGTCAGTAGAGAGGGTCTATGGAAGATCATGGCAAAATACGGCTGCCCAAAGAAATTTATCACAATAGTGCAGCAACTGCATGATGGAATGCAGGCTAGAGTTCAGGAAAACGGTGAGCTATCAGAGCCTTTCCCCGTCTCAAATGGAGTTAAACAAGGGTGCGTGTTTGGACAGACTCTGTTCAGTATCATGTTTTCTGCTATGCTGACTGATGCTTTTAGAGACGGGGACACAGGAATCGACATTAGTTATCGTATTGATGGAAAATTGTTTAACCTTAGGAGGCTTCAAGCAAAAACCAAGGTCAAATCACACACCATCAGAGATCTTCTGTTTGCTGATGATTGTGCCCTCAATGCTGGCTCAGAGGCTGATCTGCAGCATAGTGTGGATAGATTCTCCGAAGCCTGCGCCAACTTTGGGCTTACCATCTACACGAAGAAAACAGAAATCATGTACCAACCAGCTCCTGGCACAGTTTATACTGAGCCAGTCATCAAGGTTAATGGTGAGAAACTGAATGTTGTGAACAGATTCACATACCTTGGTAGCACACTATCCCAGAACATTGTCATTGATGATGAGGCTGAACACCAGGATCTCCAAAGCCAGCAGCACATTTGGCAGACTATACACCAACGTTTGGCATCGAAGTGGCATTAGTCTACAGACAAAGCTGAAGGTGTACAGAGCTGCGGTGCTTCCAGTGCTGCTATATGCATGTGAAACATGGACTGTATACAGGCGCCACGTAAAGAAGCTAAACCACTTCCATACAGTCTGTCTCAGGAAGATAATGAACATCAAATGGCAAGACAAGATCCCGGATACCACCGTTCTTGACAGAGCTGGTATCCCTAGTATTGATACTATTCTGATGCAGTCACAAATTCGCTGGGCAGGTCATGTAGTCCGCATGCCAGACCATCGACTGCCAAAGATACTCTTTTATGGTGAGATGCAGAAGGGTAAACGCTCCCATGGTGGCCAAAAGAAGCGCTTCAAAGACACGTTAAAGACGTCATTGAAAACCTTTGACATAAACCCAGACACATGGGAAGCTGCTGCGCAAGACCGAACTGCTTGGCGCACATCTCTTCGTAAAGGTGCAGCAGCATGCGAATCATCCAGAAGAGCAGCAGCGGAACAGCGGAGACAAGCTAGAAAGGACCGTGAAATAAAACCTTCACATGAAGCAAACATTCCCTGCCCACACTGTCCAAGATCTTTCCAGGCCCGCATCGGGCTCTTCAGTCACCTTCGTACCCATAGACTAACCTAACATATTCTTAAATAATTGGATGAACAGAGTGGTCTTCATCACCCGTGATGGACGAACAACCATTTGTATTACTGTAAAGTAAATTCATCATTAAAAAAAACCCAGAGCCAATTGGTGAATTTCATTATGATATTTGAAATCAGCATGTCAAAATCAAAAAGAAATGGTATATTTAATTTCTGGTACAAATAACGTTTGAAAATTTGTTGACTAGTGTAATAAGTTAACAGTGCTAAGACCCATTCAGCATTGTTCTTGATTTCTTAATATCTTGTGAAAACTCCCTGAAGGTAGAAACATTATCATCATTCTATTTGCATCTCGGCCAAGAGTAATCTTGTGCGAAAGTCCACATTAGATACTCTAGGTTTTGGCCATTGTTGGACCATCACTGCAGAGCAAAGGGGAGGCAACCCTTGACAGTTCATCATCATCATCATCACTACTTTCATCATAATCATCATCACGACCATCATCACCACCATCATCATCTCCTTGTTCACTTTTTGGAACATGGATTCACCACTTGAGATGATCCCCGTGAAAAAGCTTACGCCAAAGTATAAAATCTTGAAGCAGTGGTTTCCGTATCAATTTGATGTTACATGATGATGTTGCCATGATGATGTTACCATGATGATGTTACCATGATGATGTTACCATGATGATGTTACCATGATGATATTGCCATGATGATGTTACCATGATGATGTTGCCATGATGATGTTACCATGATGATGTTGCCATGAGGATGTTACCATGATGATGTTGCCATGATGATGTTACATGATGATGTTACCATGATGATGTTACCATGATGATGTTACCATGATACTTGTTGTTCGCTGATGATGCTGCTGTCGTCACTCAAAGCCAACAGGAGCTTCAGAGCTTGATGAATCGCTTCACTAAAGCATGCAAGGACTTTGGTCTCACAATAAGTCTAAAGAAAACGAATGTGCTGAGTCAGGATGTGGGTGCTGCACCAGTTATCACTATCGATAACTATGAATTGGCAGTGGTGCACCACTTCACATACCTAGGGTCTACCATCAATGACAAACTCTCACTGGATACAGAAATCGACAGCCGCATTGGCAAAGCTGCAGCTACCTTTGCCCGCCTCACATCGCGTGTTTGGGGAAACTCTAAACTCACAATGAAGACCAAAGCTGCGGTATAAAATGCCTGCGTCACCAGCACACTCCTATATGGCAGCGAGACCTGGACGACCTATGCTAAGCAAGAAAGAAGGCTCAATACCTTCCATTTGCGGTGTCTACGCCGCATCCTCGGCATCTCGTGGAAAGATAAAGTGACAAATGTCGAGGTGTTGTCACGTGCTGGCCTTCAAAGTATGTATACGCTGCTTAGACAGCGCAGACTTCGCTGGCTTGGCCATGTTCGCCGCATGGAAGATGGTCGCATCCCAAAAGATATCTTCTACGGACAATTAGCAGATGGCAAGAGAACAGTTGGGCGACCACAGCTGAGGTTCAAAGATGTGTGCAAGAGAGATATGAGGGCACTGGACATGGATCCAGCAACATGGGAGGATGAAGCTGCCGATCGCACTAAGTGGCGATGCTATTTACGGCGCCACCTCAGATTGGGCGAAGAGAGGCTCACACAAGAAGCATTCCCATAGTCAGTTATGACTGAAGGGGCTATTATTATTTTTTATGTTACCATGGATGATGACATGATGATGTTACCATGGATGATGTTACCATGATGAATGATGTTGCATGAGGTGATTGATGTGCCATGATGACAGTTAACCTTGATGATGTTGCCATCCTACCTTTGAACACCTCATATAGTCGCCTTTTAGTACCTATGGGAGCAGTGAGCGTTTCGCTTGGTTCGAATCTAGTCCTCGGTCCTTCAGAGATTATCTAATGTTGCCGTACTGGAGGTCTGGATAATAATAATAGTTGATTTTGTTTGATGTATACAGTTTGTTTTGAGAACACAAAAACCACGCAGGCTTAAAGGCATTGCAGGCAAAATGCAACAAAAACAAACAAAAAAATCCACCAGGAATCTGTTTCGTGCCAAAATAATGGAACAATGCCATAGAAGAGTTTTCATCCTTTTTTGTTTAATATATGTTTTGGCGAGGCGCGTGTCGTTAAACTTAGACACAAGGTCCGTCGGTTATATTAGGGCACATTTTCAAATTTAAAAGATCTAGCGGTCTGGTTTATTAAGTTTCATGTAATTCATTTAAAAACACAAGAATGTTGTTAAACACGTTTTATCTGAAAGTTGGATGGACAGACTGTGAGGAGCTTTCATTGCATTGGTGAACATATGGAAATCAACAGAAATCAAGTCCAACACGAAAATAAGAATCTTCAACTCAAATGTCAAGTCAATCCTATTGTATGGCTCTGAAACACGGAGAAGCACAAAAACAACAAGAAGAAAGTTACAGACATTCATAAATGGGTGCTTCCGTAGAATAGAAGGATTGAAATGGTATGACAAGCTCATCAATGTGGAACTGAAGCTAATTACCAGACAAGTGCCAGTGGAACAAGAGATGAGTAGAAGACGCTGGCGATGGATAGGACGCACATTGAGGAAACCTGTTGATAGCGTTACAAGGCAGTACTTATTCTGGAATCCCCAGGGAAAGAGAGGCTAAAATTGTCTACAGGATGTGGTAGCCGATCCTATGCTCAACCCGCTTTTAGTCATTTCTTACGATATGCATTGTAAGTTACAGTGTTGCAAATATTTGCTTTCCGTTCGGGTTCAGGTAACGCTTGGGTAAACATAAGACCTGAAATGGTGCAACAAGGACACCTACGTGGAAAATAATGAGAACCAAACAAGCAGCAGTAGAACAAGAGCTGAGAAGAAGATGCTGGCGATGGATAGGACACACATTGAAGAAACCTGTTGATAGCATTACAAGACAGTCTTTGTTCTGGAATCCACAGGGAAAGAGAGGCAGAAGTAGACCAAAAAACACATGGAGAAGAGAACTGGATACAGAGGTGAAAATGATGAGGAAAACATGGAAAGAACCTGAGCGGATGACACGTGACAGGATGACTTGGCAAATGTTTGTTGAAGGCCTATGCTCATTGAGGAGCTAAAGGCTATTGACTGATTGAGTGAGTGAGTCACAATGAAAGCACAACTTATTTGTATGTTAAAATGTCAATTTCTGTTGTCTTTCTTTAAGGAAGACACACCGCTTCGTCTCGAACCATCATGCGTTTCTGTTACACCTCGAGGTTGTACGCGATCTGTCTGAAAACAATTTGTTAGCAGTTCTTTCTGTTGGCACTTGGGCATTGTTCCTATTTTCCTCTTCTTGTGCTGGCTCATTGGTCAGACTAACATTTACATTGCTGTCTTTAGCAGTACAAATAGAAATGTCATCAGCGACATCATCAGGTTGAAAGCCCTCGTTGTATGCCATCCATAAGTTGATTCTAATCTCTGATATCGCTTTGGCATTCTTCAAGTTTTCCTCATCGTCATCATGAAAGATAAGTTCTCTGTCGTCATCGTGACATACATTTACTACCACCTCCTGAGCATTGGTCAATCGTCCACCATCCAATGCTCTTACTTTTCCGGGCTCGGAGATAATGGTAGTATTTGTGATATCACCTTTGAGACGGCTAATGAACCTTTCTTCTAGAACTCGATCCAAAGCAAGAACAAAGCTCTTTGGGTGTGCGGCTTGTTCGTTTTCTTTCGTTCTTTCATCGTTGTCGGTCGCATCGCAGTGTTTATTGATGCATTCGTCGCTGTTTCCGTTGGTGCAATTTTGCAATTGCTTTTCGTTTTCTTTGGCTTTGGCTGGGTTTATTGTATGGACGTTTTCACCGCCATTGTCTTTGCTCTGGGCGATCTTGGTAGGACAGACGGTGGTCTTGGTTATGTTTCCGTTGCTGTAGTTATAACAGCTTTCAGTGTTGTCGCTGATGGACAAGTTACGGTCAGTGAGAGAGAGGGTACTACGTGATCTTGCTGTAGCAGTTTTAATAGAAGCACCAAAGGAGGAAGCAGTAATTTTCCTGGATCGAGGAGAGTCAGTTATACGAGTGCCCATAGATTTTAAAGAGGCTGCCCTCGAACTGGGTTTGGAGTCCTTGACACTGCCAAACGTCTTAATATCGCTGTGTCCAACTTTACTAGTATTAATGTTATTTTTATTGCTGTCTTGTGTGGCTTTGTTGTCTGTTGTTACGTTTCGTGCATTGATTAACACGTTTTCTTTGGCGTCTTCCTGGGTCATTATCATTGCTTTTTGAGCCTCTGGTGATAGCTGAGCTATGTTCACAGGCATTCTTCTAGCCTCAGACTTGAGTAAAACATTGTTGATCTGTTTGTTTCTGGTAAGCGGTCTGTGGTTGCCAACGTCAACAGGCGGACGGCGGGCAGTTGAAGTCATTTTGAAAGACTAGGTAAACTGAAGTGACAGCCTGACATACGTTTGAAGTGGTAGCGGCGTTTACAAAAGTTGATCGTGACAAGAAACGTTTTTCGATCTCTCATGCAACTGTTAAGTCAGCTCGTAGAATATTCATTCTGCAAAGTGACATACAAAAACTAAATTAATAATAATCATAATAGCAAATTCACAAACATGCGTGGACAGTTTATTTAAAAAGGAGGGGAAAAGAATATTAAAAGCAGAAAAAAAGTAAAAATCAGATCTTATTAAGAGAAACTCCGCAGGAAGTTGTGACAAATTCAACATGCCTGGGCAGTGTCACGGACAATTCGTCACCTTAGTACTGTTTATTCCATCTTTACATCAGCTTGTGTTGAGAAAAACGTGATTATTGGGTTACTAGTTGTAAAGAAGGATACATCACTTTAAAATCATTTTTTTCCTGATGATCCAAACTGTAAATTAAGATATTGTGTGGGATGGCAGATTAAACAATTTTATGTCGATTTTTGACCTCATGTCGATTTTGGCCAAAAGTAGAGATAGAATAAATCAGTAATAAGGCGACGAATTTATGGGGTACAGTGAAACGTAAAGGTAAGAATAGCAGGGATGGGCGTAAGAGAGGTTGATTCTGGTGTGTATACAACCACTGCGCAATCGGGACAGTCGGCATATATGCCATTCGACTTTGCTGAAGAAGACTGAGCATCTGTGGGTTTGGCCTGAGTGGGATGATGTCGATTGTGAAAAAAGAAAAGAACAAGAAGTATTTTGAAGTGAGAAACATTGGAATTTTTTTAGATTTCGTGGATAACACCAAACTTAGGATCTAAAAACACATGTTGGTGGGGGGTGACTTGAAAGTTTTTGAACACTGAGTGGCAGGAGGTAATAAGAAACAAAGGCTCTTAGATTAGAACCAATCATGATTGCGTAGACCAAAAGATAAGACAAGGGAAGTAGAAAAGGGCCGGATTAGCATAAAGAAAACCGACTTTGTGTAACTAATCAAAAAATTGTTTAGAACCAACAGTTAGTTTTCTTCTTGTCATAGCATGCCGATGGAGCGTGGATTATTTCCTTTTTTAATGCAGGGTTTCTCAACGTGTGGTTTACGGGGCCCACTAGGTCCGTAAAAGAATTCTAGGGAGAGGGGGGTGGTGGTGGTCCGTGTACATAACCCAAAATTTTAAAAAGGTAATTTAAAAACAAATTATGCGTTCATGTACATTTTCTTTGTGAAGGGGTCCGCAGACTTCACCAAACAATCACAGGGGCCCAGACTTCGCCAGACAATCACAGCGCTCTGTTACCTTCATCAGACAATCAAAGCGCTCTGTTACCTTCATCAGACAATCAAAGCGCTCTGTTACCTTCATCAGACAATCAAAGCGCTCTGTTACCTTCATCAGACAATCAAAGCGCTCTGTTACCTTCATCAGACAATCAAATCGCTCTCTTACCTTCATCAGACAATCAAAGGGGTCATGGCAAACACGCATCAAAAAAAAAAAAAAAAGATTATGTAAACCTGCTCTAATATGAGTAATAAGCTTCCATTGCGCAACTGGTTCTGTCAGAACAACGTAAGAACTATTCTTAGCTGTCGGAGTATTCTTAACATTGTTATGTAAAACCACATAGACTTTCTTGCTTTTTTAAAAAACTAATTCGCCATGATTCGCTTCTATATGACAAGATTGGCTATGTATTACACCGAAGAACTCTATTTTTCACAACCACTGATTAAGATTTGTTGCATAAAATACTTTTCACTCAGAATTATATGTGCTTACAATAATTGTCGTCTTCGGACTGTAACTACCTTATATCGATCTGCTTGTGGTTCCTGTCAGTTCGACTCGCTGATCGATTTATCGATCAGTCGATCACTCATGCTATTTTTCTTTCATTAAATAGCTCTAGCAAAGCGAATTTAAAAAAAAAAAACCTATGAATTCAATATTTATTTATCTTCAGTCCAGGAATGCAGCGTTAGCAAAAGGAGCGAATGGCAACATTTCACTGAAATTAGTTGTTGGAAAGTTGGAGTCATAGAAATTTCTCTGATTACTTTTTTTTATTTATATCTTCTTTCTTTCTTTTGTAGAGAGCTACTTACGATTAGAGTAGTTGTGAGATTCGATGACAGTTTTCAGCAAGTCTGGTATTCAGGACATTTTTAACATAAAAAAAAATTGTTTTTGTCATTAAAACAATCATAAAAATCAGTTAAAAAAAACCAAAAACTCAAAATAAATTCGACCTATAGTCGACTTATCAGTCAAAGAAGGTCGATGGCAGTTAAGATAAAGATAGTTCCGTAGCTGATACTGCAGTAGGTGTGTGAAGCGTTTGAGACTTCACCTAGATCTTGACTTTATAAGGCAATATGACCAGTTCCCTTCTTCGCAGCCTTTGCCTTCCCTAAGTCAAAAGCAGAGTCAGGTACTCAATTTTACAGCTGAGTAGTTTCGAATGCTAGTAGTAGTGACCTGTTTTAGAATCCAGTCCTAATCTGGTACGGAATTCTATTTCTTACTTTGGTTAAAAAACGAAAATACAAGACAAACGGCACCGTGAATCCTAGGTGGCTGTCGATACGGCCTCGATGTTTGACCGATGTCAATATTTTTGAAATAGCTCAAAACAAGGTTTGGGTTAGTTTTAAGCTTAGTGTTAGAGGCTATTTGATTAATTAGAAAAAGCTCGAAAAAGGGGTGGAGTTACGGTTACAGACCATTTTTAATTGGTCGAAGCTACATGGCGGTTTGGTTTTGGTTGTAAAGACCATAATCATTGCCCACGGACAACTCCATCAGTGCTTCGATCTCCTCCCTTAGATCACACAAGGAGGATCTCAGCACAGTTCACGAACTCCGTCGCACCGGCGAGGATCCCAGTGTGTTTACACAGGAATCACACATTCTATAAATATTTTTCTGGTGGGTAGGTTTCCCAATTTTTAAATTTTGCCATGGCAGCGGCCGTGTGGCCCACTCTTTACGATTTCCAACTGTCGAGGGATTTTTAACGTGCGCAACTTGAACACGGGACCTCCTATTTTTTTCTCCTTTATCCAAGAAGGTTAGGCATCCGACCTCACTACCCAGGAGATTGGGGGGGAGGGGGGAAAGGTGTGTGTGAAATCACTATAAACCACTGGCTCTGAAAAAAAATTTCATCAATAATATACCCTGTACTGCGAGCGACCATTTTAGCTTTAGAATTAGAGGCGGGCACCATACCTCTCAGCCGCTCCGACACCCATTATGGCGCACATATTAATAGCCACTTGGCCAAATGACGGTCGGTGTCTACTATTCCTAACTTCTACCGTCTTTTACTGAACTCTGTTATTAAAGCGAAAAACTTACTATTCTAAAGCGTGCCGTATACAAAAATATCCTACCTTACCATTCGTAGCAATCTCTGTCGACCCAGAACAGTCATTTCTCCATAATAACGAAATGCTCAAATATAAAATTGCGTCGATTTCCGAATTAAGTCACCAAGCAAGATTAAAACTGTCATTATATATACTAAGTTTATGGGGCTTGAAGCATGTCATACGAGTTTCACACCATCTAACATTGAACACTGTGTGGTCATAACGATATTGTGCTAGCTAGTATAGAGACCAAGGTTTTTGTATACAGTCATATATAATTGTAGAGTAGTGTAATATACGGCCGGTACGTGAGAACAAAAATGTCATTTTCGACACTAGAATAATGACATGCACTGTGTACCCCACAAACCTGGTTGCGGCATGATATATTATTAGGTATTCCTCGGTCGTTGCTCTCAGCTGTGGTGACCGGCGGGTTGCAGGTGTACCTGGATTTCAGCCAGAGACTTAACTTGCGAGCGAGAGATTTTGTTACGCCGGATCTGTAGATAATACATTGAGTTAGTCTTGTGGTTTATAATATACTAAACTAAATATTAAACGTGGAACTGATGACAAGAACTATACAAGTGCCAATGGAATAAGGACTCTGTCGATGAATTGGACACACATTGAGGAAACATGTTGACAGCATCAGGGACCGTTCACAAATTACGCAATGCATTTTTGGACATTTTCAGCCACCCCGTGTAACATGTGCGTAAAAAAACCCCACAACATTTCAGAACCCCCTTCGCTCCTCACTCCCTTGTAACAAAGAGTAACATCTCGGCAATCTCCCAGCCTACTTTGCGTTACGTAATTTGTGAACGGCCTCTTACCAGGCAGTCCTTGTTTAGAATCCACAGGGGCAAAAGAAATAGAGGCTGACCAAAGAACACACGGAGAAGAGAGATAGATACAGGAATGAACATGATGAAGAGGACTCGGAAAGGCCTTGGGCTGGTGGCACGGGACACAAGTACTTTGCATGTGTTTGTGGAGGGCCTATGATCCTTGGGGAGCTATAAGATATTGACTGATTGACTGAAACTGAACAAATTTGCAAAATAAACCTACCAAGTAACTAACAAACCAACACGAATAAACAAAGTGAGCAACAACAAAAAAAAAAACTAATGGTCTTTAAAGAAAAGGTCAAGGCAGCCCAATAGCAAAAAAAAAAATGAATTCGTTTTTTGTGTGTAAAATACACACAATTGGCAGCAGGGAAGATAATTACTGATTGTCTTAACACTTCTTTTGATCCAATTTATAATTACGTTTAGATTCCAGAACAAGGACTACCTTTTAATGCTATCAACAAGTTTCCTCAATTTGTGTCCTGTCCATGGCGAGCGTCTTCTTTTCTCATCTCTGGTTTCACTAGAATTTGCCTGGTCCTTGTCATCGCAAAAATTAGCAAAACAGACGATAAACCCACATTAAAGATAAGCGTAAATGGGGAAACGACCTTTGTCTTTACTGACTGTGTGTGGTACACCACTCTGAGTGGAGACCTCCCAGTACCAAAGACTGCTGTGCCTGTCTTCAGATTTGCTCCTTTCCACAGACCTACGGGTCCTGAGAGTTCCTCTATAAATGCCTTTGTGCAGATGAGGAAGGACATCCCTCGAAACCTTCGGGTATATGAGGCTCTGTCCATTTTGGCTGGAAAGACGTCTCGATGGTTCGGAGGTTTTATAGCGAATATGAGTACACATGAGGGCAAGTTCGGGCACAATGGGCTAATCACCTGTTTGCCAAGTCACATCGATTACATGTCCGCCCATGGGCCTTGTGCACTTGGGTACCCTCTACACCTCGTTTCACGGGGTAGAAGAGGTTCCGATTATGAGATGAGATGAGTAAATGGGGAAATCCTGGAACAAGTCAAGAGCTACGTATATCTCGGTCATATAATAACAGAAGATGGCAGATGTGAAACAGAAATCAAGAAGAGAATAGGAATGGCCAAAGCTACATTCAACAACATGAAACATATACTGACATCCAAACAGTTATCTCACAAATTAAAACTGAGAATCATAAAGTGTTATATATATTCTGCATTTCTGTATGGTGCAGAAACATGGACGATGAATAAGCAGTTGGAAGAAAGAATTGAGGCTCTTGAAATGTGGATATATAGAAGAATGGGGCGTATCTCATGGAAAGAGATGAAAACAAATAAGGAGGTCCTAGAAAATCTAGGTATGAAAAGAGAACTAATGAGGGAGGTCAAAGTTCGGCAGCTAAAATACTTTGGCCACATAAAAAGGCATAACACCTTACAGAAGACCATAACAGAAGGGAGAGTTGAAGGCAAACGTGCAAGGGGAAGACAGCGCTATAAGTGGGAAGACAACATCAAGAGATGGACAGGAAAGAGTCTATCAGAGTGCACCATCAAGATAAGAGACAGAAGACGTTGGAGATCCATTACAGCCAACCTTCGTTGTGGAGATGGCAACTGATGATGATGGTGTCATCGCATCTACACTGGTAACCTTGCCGTTCCACCAATCTGTCTATTCTACGCAAGCACCCATTTATGAAAGTCTGTAACTTCGCGATTGTTGTTTTTGTTGTTCTCCGTGATTCAGAGCCATACAATAGGACTGACTTGACTATTGGTTTAAGATTCATTATTTTTGGTGTTGGACTTGCTTTCTTTTGATTTCCAAATATTTCCCAATGCAGTGTAAGGATTTCAAAATAAAAATATGCTCGTCATTACTACGCTATATCGGGAACTACCTGTGGGAGGAGGGAGTGTGAAAAAGTGACTTCCTATTTTTAAATTGTTTATATCTTCACTTGTATTTATTGGACATACTTCAATCAAATGTTAAAACAATGAGCCATAATTGCCATCTGACGAATAAGTTTTATTTTGCATTCTCACAAAAAAAATTAAAAAAAAAAAAAAGATAACATCTAAAATGGTTAAAAAATTAACGTTGCAAAAGACATCAAATATGGCTGCTCGCTATGATGTCACCATCATTATCATCATTCCTTTCCGTTCCCTGTGGAACATAGGGCAGAAACAGTTGCACTCCATCGATTTCTATTCTGGGCTGTCTTTTTCAGCTGTGCCCAAGTCATTCAAATTTCCCTAGCCTCCTCTTCCACTGTTCTTCTCCAAGTTCTCCTTGGCCTACCCACTCTTCTTTTCCCTTGTGGGTTCCAGTCAAGGGCACCTCTGGCTATGATGTCATAAGCTGAACAAACTGGGTCACATGTTGATTTGTAATGATAATATGACATGGCATATGTGTAATAAATACAGTTAACTACCTTTATTTTGAAGTTCATCTACTTCAAAGGTGCCCAGCATATGAGAAACACAGAAAGCGCATATGGGCATCATTAGTGCCATTCTTAGAAAAACTCTATGGAGATGTCAACAGCCTCAAACTGACCCCTGCTTTATTTGAACATATTCAAGTTGACTTCTGAGGGTGAACGAAGAAGAAGAGGATTTTGAAGTTCGTGTGATGTCAATTAGTTTGACTGGAGCGAAGAAAAAACAGTTTAAAAATATGAAGTCGCTTTTCAATCACCATGTACCGATCCCTGATCTAGAAGGATTCAACCATGTTCCATCCGGTTGTACTTAATGTTCTTGTTCCTGTACTTTTAAATTAAACGTATTAAATATCACTATTGTCTGCTACCATCCTGTGAGGTTTAGTCCAATGCCTGGTATGTCGCGGTCTTTTTCAAGTTTTAGAAGACTCAACCCCATTTCGCTGGGTTGCCTGTACTTGTTTTTGTACTTTAAAGCCTAACATATTAAATGCCACTTATAAATGCCCCCATTAAGAATGTAGGCCACTTATACGGTATACAGTGGTTTCAAAAGCAAGAAAGAAAGATTTTAAAAGAAGTGTTCAAATTATTTCTAACGGCCTTAAACGTTCAACTTATTTGGTATTGATAATCTTCGTTTCATTAGTCTTTATACTAGTGAGGCGGTGAAATGATACGAGGGACAGTCAAAAAGTAATGCCTCCTAATTTTTAATTTCATTCAATAGGCAAGAAAACAGATAAAATTCACACTGAAATGTAGCCCCAAGTCTGAACTTCAAAAATTTATTTCTCAATGTAGTCTCCGTTATTTGTTACAGTTTTTGTCCATCTTCTCACAAGGGCATGTATCCCCGCACGGTAAAAATGTGTGTCCTTTTTCCTAAACCACTGGCGTACAGCGCGTATAAGAGTCTCGGTGTCCTCAAAGTGATGTCCGCGAAGATCTTCTTTCAGTCGCCCAAACAGATGGAAGTCAGAAGGTGCAAGATCTGGACTGTAAGGGGGATGTGGTAATAATGTCCAGCCAAATTCTGCAATCGCATCAATGGTGCGTTTAGCGGTGTGTGGCGTGGCATTATCGTGCAACAGTAATGCAGTTCTCTGATCTTTTAATGGGTAAAGTCGCTGAAGACGACCTCTAAGCTTCTTCAAAGTTTCAATGTAACGGTCTGCATTCACCGTGTTTCCCTGTTCCAAGAAGTCGAGAAGAATAACACCCTTCTCATCCCAAAACACGGAGGCCATAACTTTCCCTACAGATGGTGAACTTTTGAACTTCTTTCTTGTCGGCGATGTTGTGTGATGCCATTCCATTGACCGCCTCTTGGATTCTGGTTCAAAAAAATTAACCCAAGTCTCATCACCTGTCACAATATTCGATAAAAACTCTTCTCCTTCAGTTTCGTAACGGTGCAGGAGGTTGATGGCTATGGTTTTTCCTTGTTTCTTTATGTCTGTCTGTCAACATTCTGGGTACCCACCGTGCACAAACTTTTGAATAAACCAGGTCTTTAATGATGTTCTGGACACTGCCTTTACTAATGGACAACATGCAAGAAAGTTCATCCAGTGTTACCCGACGGTCACCACGAATGATGCCATCAACTCGATGAATGTTGTGTGGAGTCACTGCGGTAGACGGACGGCCAGTCCGCTTTGCGTCAGCCATTGAGGATTGATCTACTTCAGCTTCGTCACAACGATGTACCCAACGTCGGACAGTGCTATCATCCACTGTTGAATCTCCATAAACATTCTTCAAATGTTCGTGGATGCGAATTGGGGTCTCGCCTTCAGTATTGAGGAATTCTATGACATAACGTTGTTTTAACCGAACGTCTTTGGCAGCCATTTTAAAACTGTTACAGTGGTGCCACCTGTTACTGAAACAGGTTGGTAATGCTATACAGTGCAGAAGAGTGTTTGAGGAATCCTGCTAAATTTACAAATTGCACACCAATGCAGTATTTACATACATTGTCGTAAATTTATTTTGAGAGAAAGAGTCTTAGAAATAGTGGTCCGGTTTAGAGTGGAGAATGATGATGAAAAGCTCAGTGATAGAAAATGTAGAGAGTAAATAGTTGCTTCACAGTGTGCTGGAGGAGAGTAAAGACAGACTTATTTACGACAAATCGTTTCTCTCAATCTTCTCTTCAGACTCTCCTTGGTCAAACAATTATTTGTTAGTTTCCAGACACACATCTGCGCTCACACCGATTTGGTGCTTCAAAACACACAGACGCACGTGAATACAAGCTATATTAAACAAATAGGGGAAATGTTTGGCTATGGGTATTCCAACACAGTACTAAATAAGTTTATGATGTCTATTAACCTTAAAAATCAAATCACAAACAAATATCAAATGTTACATAAAATTATCATAAGTACAGAAAATACAACTAACAAGGTGAAGGAGGGGGGGGGGGGTGAAGATTGGTATCGACTAAGCCCTTCCCGCTTGTATTAGACAAAGATAAACCCAGTCCAAAGATAGATAGTTATCAGGAACATAGGTAAGGTAACCTAACAGTGAAGTTAATTACTCTGAAAGAGGGGTTACAATCTTAGGTATGGGTGGTAGAAAAAATCCTGTTATTCCCAATTGTTCTTCCCTTTACTAAGCAAATGAAAGGGGGGAGGGGGTAAACAGCGTTAACAAAATATCCCAATTAAAGGAACAATGCAGGGTATACTGAAAATGTATTACCCGGTAGGCAAGTTAACAAATGGTTTTTCAAACAAATTAAAATCTCCTGTCATTCATGCACGCGCGTGAGGATCCACACTCATATACACACACACTTACCGATTTCAGCATCAGACAATTCATAGAATTATATAAACAACAATTACATTCTTGACGTATGAAAATGTCTAGTACTTCGATGTCCCGCCCCAGATGTTGCGAGGTTTGCTGATAGCAAATATTCCCACTTATCGCCGGACTTGAAGCCTAAGAGTTCTTGTGTTTTATTATATAAAAAGGAGTCTATGGGATGGCACTGACACAGTTCGACACAGGGGTGAAAATGAAGTGGTGGTAAAGTTCCTTCAATGCGTGATGATAGCAACTGTCCGGTAAAGTTTTTAATCCAGTGAGGAAAAACTAGGCTCAGTCACAGTCAGGTAAATCGGTACTCTCTCACAGTAGAGCAGTAAATAAAATATCGCTACTGGCACTGTTCATCTTCTAGTTTATCTCACAGATTGAAATTAAATTTGATGATTTTTTAAAATGTTCTTGGGTAGGCTTTCTTTCATGTAAGTATGATAGCTAGGTCGCATCGGACCGCCACAAGATTAAATTTAAAAAAAGGTTTCATTAATATGTCTGGAAGTTTAAGAACCGAGTCTGAAACTCTTTGTATGATTTCTGTATGCTGGGATTGCAAAGGTGATCATTCTATAGAAAAAGATAGAAAACCCATGACAACATAATCATACCTAAAAAATCAAATAATATTCTAACGCGCGATAAATTTACCGTTAAGGCTATTATATACACTCGCGTATTTAATTATGCATTTAAGAAACACGTCACGAGTCTAATGGTTAAAATACACATCTATACTGTATATATAGGACTTATATAAATTTATTAATTATAAATTCCTTCGCGACTTTAAAAGTTACTTTAACATTAAAGCATCTATTATTTTTTGAAATATTATAATAGACATATCATTAAATTTACCACTGGAACTTTTGGGATGAGTTTAATTTAATAGATTTAAATAAACACAAAATCCAGTGAAATAAAATGAAAGCACTAGACCACTGATCACTTAACAAATATATTATACCGTGCACAGAAAAAGAAATCACTCCAATGTAGCCACCAATTCAGATGGAAATCTAGCAGAATTTCTACTATAGCTAGTGAATCTTAAATCTCTGGCGACCGAATGATAACATGGCTTTCTACGTGGTCTGTATATATCTAGCTGAAATGCAAGATTAGTGGAGCATGAGAAAATTGACACCTTTTTAGATCTCAGGAGACTTTTGGGGATCTGACCGCCAGACTAAAGAGAGAAGCCTCCCCTGGTCTGACGTATCTCCGCTCGCTGCTTGCGCGTCGGCTTTCCCGTTCGTTCCCACTGCGATCGGTTTCGTGTTTAACACCGAGATGCGAAATACCGGCAGGAAACTTGCGTCGCTCGTTTCAGGGACCACCACTGCCTTTGATAACGCCGATAGTCTTTCATGAGATCCCTCAGTCTGTTTGATCGTGTGCCGCTACTATCTGTTTGATTCTGGCACCGCCCCAACTGGGCCAAGTTAATAAAAATACTGCATATGATTGCTCAAGAGATGTCCGTGGGCGTGATTTAATCTCTCCTTAAATCAATGCGATGACCAGAATGAACGGTAGATAACCTGTCCACATATTAATCAGCAAACGTGTTGACCATCTGTGTGGAACGGTTGCATAGCTAATGAGTCCAGGTTAAAGAAATCCCGTTTGACGAAAAGTTACCACAATATTCGGGGGCACTGATGTTATCCGAAGGGGTCGTTACAAAGGGTCGTACTATATCATCCAACACTTCAGGGTCATTCAGGGTCAGCTGAGTTCGTCTGTCACATACATAAAAAATAGGAGGCATTACTTTTTTACCTTCCCTCGTACATGACATAACAGGGGCGCACTTGAGTGGTGAGAGCGGTTCTGCCGAACTGGACGCCAACTTGGGGGCGCCAAAATTTATTTGAAGGAAAAAAATTTAAAAATATATATATATAGTGACGAAATCAGTCGTGCACATTTTATAACTCTCAGCCACTCCGGCAGTATCACTTCATTTCTTCATTTTTTCTCACTCATCGTCCTAATGTTTGGCATATTATATACATCTTCATTATTCTTGCGGTGACCGCACCCAGACTGTTTACGTTTCACTAAGTGAACGTAGTACTATCAGGTTAATACGATTATCACGGAAGTCAGTCTGGCCACCTTTGAAAGAGACGTCAGTTGTTTATGCAACGTGGTATTGCACGAACACTCACAGAAAGCCACATTGCTATCTAAGGAAGCCGCCTGGGGGACGGGCGAAAACATCGGTGATAATTAGATAATCGTTTCATCTGAGCCCTCTCGGTATCAATATTGCCGATAATCTGTCTGGGTAGGCAATCTTGGCGGACAGTATTACGCCAGGAAATGAGTTCACAGATTTATTTGTGAGTTGGCGGAAGCATTACGACATATCGAAAGAGGTCACGTGATGGAATTTTAAAATGTAATATTTTAAAACACGTGGGGGGGGGGGGGAGAATTAAATTAAACACCTCTACCCATATAGTTCAGAGCTTTCGATTGGATTATAGTGAGAGCCGGAATACAATGGTTCTCGTTGACAAATTCATCGGAAGAACAATCTGGGATTCGAACTTAGAATGAGAGATATAATATAGCGAAATTGGAGACACAAAGCAGACTGCATCGCAACGTCGAACTAGCAACTCTCAGGAGCCAGAAAGAGAAGTATCGGGCTAAGGATTCCTAAATTATAAGTGACAGAACAAAAGTATTTGTGCAACTTTAAAACTTAAAAGTAGACCAGCATTTATAAATACAAAGTCTGGATATCTAAGGAATCAGATCACCCGTCAAAATAGGAATTATAAATTTTCCCAGGCCAAAAGATTCGCGGAACACCCGTCATAAGAGGATTCCTAACATGTCCCAGACCAAGTGATTCGTCAGAACACCCGCCATAAAAGGATTACTATAATTTCCCTGGCCAAGTGATTCGAAAGCATCTAAACTTAGTTGCTAGTGTCCATTCTAACCTGTGCGAGGAGATTGTGTTCTGAAAAGTTACTTTGGGGTAAGTGTAAACATTTATTTTACAAATGTGAATTTGACATATTTTTCTTGCTAACTTCTTATAAGTGGTTATATATGAGGCTGGCAACCTCAGCCTATGAAAATAGTATATTCATAAACCACTACAGCAAGCGCTGGTGATTTCTTCTTGCTAGTCGTACAGAAAACCGACAGCAGAGGTGACCCCAGACTCCGACTGCAGCAGTGATGAGTGATGATTACATCACGTGTGCCTCAAGTGTATCGTATCATTTTGTGAGATATATGTACCTTGTTAATTGTAACCCAGTCAAATCATTATTCGCGCTGTCCAAGCACATATTTTCCCAGTTTAATGCCCAGAAGAATATTAGTAATTTTTAATCATCTTCCCTGAGCTACGCAGTGTACTCAGGAATTTGATTCTTCTGAGAGATTAACATTGGTGGGTGGACAGCGAGACACTGCGCCTGTTAATTTGCAGTCCACAAATGTACTTAGCAGAGGCATTTGTTTTTATTTTGTCTAAAAGATCATGGTACTAAGCTATCAGACCGTTTGGGGAACGAAGCAACCAGACTGTGCAGTGTCATCATCACAAAAGAATCGACAAAAAACAAGGCTGCAGGACTCATTCATACCAGCTACGTGCTTGTAAAAAGGCACTAGCAAGCGGACATTAAATATTAATTTTAAATTTAAATCCTCAAACAAAATCGCGATAACGAGAAATTTTATTTTCATCTAAAATTCACCATCATTCTATTTATTTTAACACGCAAAACTTATTGATTATTAAATGTGTTACGTGTTACTTTAAAACATAATAATCTTAGTAGATTCGGTTATTATATGTGTGAAAGCATACGTATGAGCAAGACTCTTTAATATGCATACATTTAGACAGATATTTACATTTACAGAGGTAATTCTTAGAAAGGAATTTCGTTGGACTTACACCAGCTGGGGCTTGAATGGGCTATAACAATCTGTGATTTATAATGTATAAACAAAACAAAAAACAAAACAAAAAAATTACCAACAATAAAATTTGAGTAATATGTGTTTTATATTTTTTTGTAGAATGCCACTGTGACATCGCTTGCGGAAATTACAGTGTGATCCAACTCAATAGCATGAAATTGAGTTTTATCAGAGTAAATTCAGTACCTCACGGTGGGGTACATCACCAGATTTCGCACCACCTTGAAAGATCTCTAGTGCTGGCAATGACTACGTATAAATATCCGTTTCCTATTATTATTGTTGAACAGAATCGACGTCATTGCGCTCCAGGCAAACCCATAGGTGTTCATTCTCCCTCAACATTTGACGAAAGGTATGAATGATTACTGTTCCTGTTGCGCACTGGTTGTATACACGAATGCTGCGTCCTCTCAAATGTCCATCCCTGATGATCGTACGTTTGATGCCAAATTCCAGCAAAATTCGCCTTGTTGATTTATCTATTGCAGTGTCGTTCTCTAACAGGCGATCATTAATTGTCCTCAGTATCTCTCCCGTATCCATATCCCCACTTAGTGTGCTCTTGAGGCTAGTCTGTCAGCTCTCTCAATGCCGCGTACCCCTGCATGACCAGGACAGTATATTCACACCAGTTCTTGGAGATTCGAAGCTTCTATGCATGTTTTCCCTTCATGCCGTAGCCATCCATTTGAACTTTCCGAAGCATGCACTGAGAGTCTGACACTAACTGCCCTGGTCTTAAGATCGGCGATACCACTGCGGTTTGATTGATTTATCTATTTCTGTCAATACAGCCTTTAAGTATTCACCTTTTCAAATGAAGCGTTAATATTCACTATTCATACCCTTCATTGAAAATTTTTTACGTTTATGCTATGAAACGTCTTTAATAAAGTGCACTTTACAAATTTATCGTTCACAATGTGTGTGCACTTTTTTCAATTTGGAGGCTGCTGTCGATACGCTGTGGTTTTAAATAAAAATTTAAAACGTATTTGTTTACCGGCTTTGATTAAATTACAAATAAGAGATTAAGATATATGTATGTTTAAAAGAAAATGACGCTAAAGCCTTGCGTAAAATTGCGCAACTTATGATAACTAATCTTGCTCTATATATACAGGGTGGTGCAAACATTACTAAACACTTTATTACCACATATTTTTAAATTTACTATTATTTCTTTCATGTTATTTAAAATTGTATTAGCATATAGATATTCACTTTATTAACACGTATTTCATGTATGTTTTACTTACATTGATTATTCACGTGTTTTTTTTTTAACCACTGATGCATTTAATGAAATTGATTGTTTGTTTTTTTCCTATCCAGCGGCACTTGGACTTCAGCACTTCGGCCCAATGACATGAAACAAATTTCATGGCTTTGCGAAGCTGGGAAGCCTGTGGACTTTCCTTCCACCCGGTCAGGAAACACAGATAACTTTGTAATATAGTATGTCTCAGCGTTGCAGGTACACTTCAAGGATGTGTGAACAATGCCAGTTTGAGAATCAAAGGGTTTAATGTTAAACTTCTCTAGAAACGAAACAAAACCTACGAGCCAGTACAATGTTAATCGGGTCACAATGGTCGATCCCCAGGCCCAGTATACTGTTTACTGGGAGTTAATAATGTCACAGAATGGATTGGGGCAACCACTTCTTCTTCCTGATCTCTGTTTCACTACTGCAGTAATCGGTACATTTGTGGTACGGATTTTATTGCGTGCTTTCAATTGTCGCACTTTCTTTCTTTCTCTGCTAAGTAACAGATATTTTGTATCTACATTCTTTCGCTACTTTCAGTATATTGTGTCTTGTCTGTTTATCTGACACTCCTGGTGGATGATAATACTAAACATTTGCAGGAGCGGCTGAGAGATCATTATCGACAACCAAGTTGGTTAATCACAGGCGCGGCCGATATTAGTACACCGATTAACACGTACATCGCCCAGCGCAATCTGCTTAATCACTGATAAGACACGGGTGCTTCTTCGCCAATGCTGTAAAGAGACGGATTTTGTGTGTGCTCAAGCAACAGATAAGACATTACTTTATCGAAAGTAATAATTTGTTACATCTTACACACATTGTCGTGTGAGGTTACCGATATGTCTATGAGTTCGCCTGCCGGCAATCGGATGTTTACAGCCCATTTTCAGAAAAAATAATGTTTGAAATTTTGCACAAGATGAGTCATGCAAAATATTCAACTCAGATTGGCTGATCATTTGATCCCCATAACAAACAGAGTGGGGAAAGACAGTGAATATAACCTGACATATTTCAGTGATTTTTTTCACTGTGAGATTCACGCTTGTCAAAGACACCAGACGTGCCAGCTAGAATTCAGAATTTCCATTTATCAGATCGGACACCTTTTATTTGAGTAATCATCAGGACTTACAAATCAGCCCAGGAAATCTCTATCATTTTAATAAGGAAAGCCGCTGCCCGAGGAAACCGAAGGAAACATACGGAGTCAGAAAGGAAATTAAAGTTCAAATTAACGACCCCAAGTACACGTGTAATAAGACAACTGCCAGTGCCTTTTACTCATCTGAGCAAAACGTCTGTGAGCGAGGATTGGCGTAAGTTGTCATTTTACATTCTATATTTCTCATTATTAACATGTGAACTAAAATATATATGTATATTGCCATGTGAATTTTAATATGTGAAAATCGCTAGTGGATGTCCCAGTCATTTGAGGCTGGCAACCTCAGCGTATTGAATGATGATTCATGAACCACCACTGCACGGGCTGGTGATTGCTTTATTGCTAGTTTCTTAAAGAGAACTAAAAGCAAAAGGTAATCCAGGTTCCTATGGAGCAGGGAAGAAAAGATGAAAAAAATTATGTACATTCTAAGTATAATACTTACAGTTTCAAACCAGTGTAAATGTCAATGTGAAAATATTCATTTTAAAATTAACCGAAGTTTCAAACTTTTCAAATCAGTGTAAACATAAATGAAAACATATTCAATTTATATTGTGAACACTTTTCAATCAGTGGAAATGTAAACATATTCTATCTGTAATATTAACCTTTTCATTTAAGTGTAAAGTAACTATAAAAGCTATTCAATTTAAATATAAAGAAATTTTTACCCCGAGGGATTAATTTTAATTCTCATCGAGGGTAAATTCTTAGTTAAATGGGATGGTGGAATGGGAAGATAGGGACCCATAACCATGGGTTGGAAAATGCAATACTCAGTACAGCGTTTCGTTTCTATTCTTTACCATAGTTATTGGTGGTACCAGCAGAAAGTACTATCTCTGGAACAAGAAGGGAACAGTGGCTTAAGCTTTAAGACGAAGGACCATCTTTATAGACTCTCCCTGACATT
The DNA here is from genome assembly GCA_024509875.1 of Oreohelix idahoensis. NCBI lineage: Eukaryota > Metazoa > Mollusca > Gastropoda > Stylommatophora > Oreohelicidae > Oreohelix > Oreohelix idahoensis. The sequence goes on along the minus strand of JAMPIV010010839.1, from coordinate 75,330 downwards.
TCTGGGAAACGAGCTACACCCGACAACTTTGACCAGCGACAAGTGTGAGCAGTGTAAAAAGAACCAACCCATCAGAAGGAGCAGAACCGTCATTGGCAGCTAAGTTCAATATATGCTGCCACTTGAACTTCTTGTAAAAATTTACCTCATATCACGACCATGATGATAACTTGTTTTTGGTCCATTGTGGTAAAGTGGGATGATATAAATATTTATAGGGGACTTAGTGTACTGACTGGGATCAGCTGTGAAGGTATCTGTATCTAATAAGTGTAGTGTTTTACAGATGACCTTACTTGCTACCACATTTATACCTCAGTCAGAATTATTCTGGAATATTGTGATGACTACGATATATGTCTAGGGTTATGAAAATGATGAAGTGTAAGTCACAACAACAACAGACAGATAAACAATTTAATTTATTCCACAACACTTTACAACACTGTGACACTCACACACATATAACACTCTATAAGACTATCTTAAATGAGTCAAGTGTTTAAGTTTAAAAATATATGTATTAATTCTTTCAATAATGGGTATCCTGATTCAACTACACAGTGAACCAGGAATCACAATCAAATGTAATTACAAGTAGTATGTACACAGTTTATATATATGAACTTTGTATTGACATATTTTATTATTATTATTATATGTGTATAATTTGTGAAGTAGTAATATGAGGTAATACTGGTTTTGTTCAAGCTTGGTTGTTGTTTTTCATCATGACTTCAAGTGTTTGATTATCGTGGAAATAGTATTGGGAAAAGTTCACAGTTCCTGTCATTTGAACCAATTTATTGTCCCTCTGTGTTAAATATCACTGACTAACAAAAAAAAACTTTTTTTTTCTTTCTCTAACATTTCTATGTTTTTCTGGTCAATTTTAATGCGCTGTTTTTAAATCTGCAAACCGTTTTTCTCTGTCAGGTCGGGATCTCTAGAAATACGCAATTGAAGTTTTTTAACAACGCATACAGTATTACAACATCATTCGTACAAGAAGTATAACAGTTATGTAGGCTTGAATTTCTTTGCAGTCGACTTTCGTCGGTGAATGGCATGTGGTACATCGCGATGAAGCATCCAACAATAATCAGCAAGCATGGTCACACTCCACCGTCCTTGATAACGTGACTCCATTACGGCAATATCTTGATGGAATCGTTCTCCATGTTCATCGCTGACTTCGCCAAGGTTGTCAGGGAAAAAAGTCAAGATGCGAATCGAGCAAATGGATTTTGAGGGACATGTTACAGCCCATAATTCTGTATGCATCTATGCACTGCTTAACAATATGCAACATAGTCGACAGATTTGTGATTTCCCAGAAAGTTATCGACGATCGATTTGAATGCCATCCATGCGCGAAGTTCACTACCATGTAACAAGTTCTCGAATTGTTTGTCTGCAATAACTTTCCTAATCTGAGGTCCTATAAAGATACCTTCCTTTATCTTTGCATCGCTAACTTGCGGAAACTTTTCTCGAAGATAAATGAAAGCTTTGCTCGTTTTATCTAACGCTTTTACAAAATTCTTCATGAGCCCCAACTTTATATGTAACAGTGGTAAAATGAAGCTGTCTTTGTTAACTAATGGCTCGTGTATTACATTTTTATGCCCGAGCTGCATACGATCCTGGATAGGCCACACCTTTCTTGCATAATGTTCCTGTCTGTTGCGGCTGTCCCATTCACATCCGAAGCAACAAAATTTAGTATACCCAGTCTGCATGCCCGTGAGAATTGCAATGACCTTTAGGTCTCCACAAATCCGCCATTGGTAGTCATTGTACTTTATTTTTTCCAAACTTATAGCCATATTGTCATAAGTTTCTTTCATATGAACAGAGTAGGCGACTGGAATTGATGAAAATAAATTTCTGTTATGCAATAACACGGCTTTTAGACTAGTCTTGGAAGAATCGATGAAAAATCGCCATTCGTTGACTATTTGCTCATGACCGTTTACATCTTTGCAATAGCAAATGTCATCATCCATCTCAAAGTATTGAACAAGTTCTCTGTGTCTATGACGAAATTTAGATATCGGAGTATTGGGCGCTAAAAGATTCCATTCTTTGAGTCGCGAACCGAGTAATTCCGCTTGTCCTTTGGTAAGAGCGAGATCACGTATTAGATCTGAAAGTTCTGAATGGTTAATTAAGTAAACACCATCATTCACCAGTATGTAATCTGAGTCAGAATTAGTTTCTAAAGCAGGTAAACTATCACTTTCTGATGGTTCATTCACGTCCAACGGATATTGTTCTGGTGGTACTTGGATCGGACACGTGATTGGATCATGAGGCACTGGTAAACAAACTGCATTTGGCTTCCAAGATTTATTTGCATCATCAACTTTCGAATCGAAATAAAGTTCATATGCTTTCTTTAGTAATGGTGTAAAGTTTTTCTGGTCAACACGATCGGTAAAATATCCGCACACGTAACAGAACAGATCAGCCGAATTTCTACAACTTCTAGAAGCCATATTTTGCTCAGAATTATTTCAAAATACAGTAACTATTTGAAAAATCGCGTAACATATGTCATGCATCTTTTAGCAGTATAAAAAGTAGAATTATGTTGATTTTTATTAATTTTTAATAAGTTATATAGTAAAAATGAAACTGAGCAAATAACGGTTTCCCAAAAATATATTTATTCACAAATATCTTAAGAACCCGATGTGATAGAGATAAACGGATTTCAGATTTGAAATCAGCGCAAGAAACTGACCTAAGAACACTTATTCTTATATAAGAAAGAAAAATGTTGTTTGTCAGTGTATACTGTCAATTTTTGAGGGGGGGGGGGGGACACATAATGTTGAGCTACTCTGGCCACAGAAGCTTATCTTTCATGATGGCGGCAGGAAAAGACTCCTCTGCTCGATTGCTTCACTGTGTTCTGGAGACACCTCACTGGTCGCTATCTGGACCAAGGAGTATGCTGTCAGCCTCTGGATTCAGCAAAACTCAGACCAGGTGCAGCTTCAATAACTTAGGACCACGGTCCCTGAAACAAGAAGGTTGTACCTCCTACTTCAGATCTAATTTATAATCTATTTCCACACTGAACACAATACATAACAAACACTGAGTTCAGAGCGGTAGGCCAACTGCTAGCTTCATCTGAAACAATTTACACCAGTATACTCCTCCCTAATGGTTACTGTCATGAAATATTCTAATCCACATATATAAATTATTAGGTAAATATGAAGCCTAACAAATAAAATTAATAAAGAGAAGAGCAATGGTAAAATGACAGTGCTGTCACAAGGAATGTACTCGAAATCCCCCTTGTTTTCTGCTTCGTCTGCAAATTGTAACGCTTTCACGTTGATATAAAAGCTTACTGTATTATTACCCGCCTTCTTCAATGAAACGTGTGCTGCATTTCTAAGAAAAACATTGAGACGTACTGCGTAATGACCTAAATTAATCCTAACATTAATTATATTACGTTACCAAAACGAACGAACAGATGGACAAAAGGATAGAGAGAGGGGAGGGCTGAAAATCAGGAACGCATGCAACACGCGACGCGCGATATACAAATGCTGCCATCACGCGTGTAAGTCTACAAGCACTAACTTTTTCAGACGGACAGTGATAAAATACACTACCCTTTCCCAGAGATAGGTTTTAAAATCATAAAAAACGCTTATTGGGGAAACCTGACATTCTACTGTTTTATGTCCGAAATCCTGACATTAGTCTGACAGTACAGCAGGACAGGTGGCGGTTCTCACATAAAAAATAAAACAACTATACGACTATCCTAGAAATTGCATATTTGAACGCAGCCACGTAGCTCCTTTAAATTAGTATTTTTGGGTTCCTTAGGGCTTGCTGACAAATAATATGTAAAACGTTACGCAAATAGTCCAGGAATTAATAAATTATACCCAAAATAAAATATTGGGGGTGCCTGACAGCATAAAATCATTTCTGCTCATAAGATTTTTTTTTTAACGTGTTTGAAAAAAATTTACGTTACAGAAATAGCCTACCATGTAAACTTCAAATTGATTGGAGCGCAACAAATGAAAGCCTAACCACGATTGGTCGGGCTATAAATACTATCTTGGTTGTTAGGGGAGACGGGAAAAGATAACATTTTTTCAAACACTTGTCGAAACGGGGCTCATTGGTCAGACTCGCTGATATACACACTTGGGAGCGTTAGTTCGAAACCACTTGTTTAAATACACTTGATACAGCATCAGTGCGTTGAAGCCAGCATATATTTGGCTAAATTAAAAGCCTGGAAGATAAGCAGAAGGAAATTTGTGCCAGTTTGTGCCAGAATTCATTGCTAATCAACGTATCTGTGTTATTCGTATGAATTGTGGTAAGCTTGAACCATTTAATATCTTTTAATGAAAATTGAATGTGAATTGTTGATTTATGCCTGTATATATATGTGTAGTTCAGTGGCAAACGTGAGGTAAAGCCTAAAATGCTCCAGCCTGAACAGAGGGTGTCGGAGAGAAGTAAAACGGCATGGAATGGCCAAACAGTACACTGACACCTGGATGATTGACTAGAAAGAAATAATGCTGGAAGTGCAGAGGCGTAGTAACCATTAAGAAGGGTAATGCTGGTATAAAGTATTTCAGATGAAGCTGACTGTTGGCCTAACGCTCTGAACGCAATGTTTGTGCTGTATTGTGATCAGTGTAAAAGAGAATATAAATTAGTTATGAAGTAGAAGGTACATCCTTCTTGATTTCAGGGACAGTGGTCTTGATGGTACTGAGCAGCATCTGGTCAGAGATTTGCTGAATCCAGTGTCGGACAGCATACTCCTTGGTCTTTTTAGCTATCAGTGAGGTGTCTCCTGAGCCCAGAGGAGAATTCGAGCAGAGGAGTCCTCTCCTGCCGCCATCACTCAAGATAAGCAGAATTGGCCAGCTGAGCTCAACATTATGTCCCCTCATCTTGAAATAACTTTATAAAAAATACTATTCAGAGGGGAATTTACTTATCTTAAAATCAGGAACTGTGAACATCTCCAATACTAGTCCCTAAAGACAAACTATTGAAGTCATGATGACAAATACCTACAGAGCTTGAACAAAACAAAACCAGTATTACCTCATTTTACTACTACAAAACTGACACACATAGAACATTTGTAATAATATATGTCACTACAATATTCATATTAAATACATTCTGTACATAACTTGTAATTTAAATTGATTGTGATTCCTGGTTCCCTTGTAGTTGAATCAGGACACATATTCATTCATGCTAGTAATGAATACATATTGTTATTTGAACCGTTACGAGTGACTTCTTTAAGCTATTCTCATAGAGTGTTATATGTATGTGAGTGTCACAGTGTTGTTAAGAGTAGTGGATTAAATTAAATTGTTTATCTGTCTGTTGTTGTGACTTACACTTCACCATACTCATACCCTAGACGCATAACGTAGCATCACACTATTCCAGAATAATTCTGACTGAGATAAGAGATATGTGGTAGCAAGTAAGGTTATCTATAATACACTACTTTTAATAGATATAGATACCTTCACAGCTGATCTCAGTCAGTACACTAAGTCCCCTATAAATATTTATAACATCCCACTTCACCACATATATTGGGGTCTCGCTCTTGGGATTTTGAATCTTTAACTATTAAAAATATTGGGGGTAATTCACTTCAGGGAATATAAGAATTAAAAGGTATCCTTGGGTGGAATTAAATAAGGTTGAGCTCACGGTGCCTGTGTTGTCCATTAGAGATTGAATTGTTGGTTAGACATTGTATAAATTTACATAATAGACAATGGCGGACCTGGCCAAATTTCGATCTGCTGCGGTTCAGACTGCAAAAGAGTTAGGATTAGATGGGCAAGTTATGGTTGCCTATGTCACGACGGAATGTGACAAATTTATTGAACGCGAAGAAAGAAGGTTTGAAGCCGAAAGAAGGTTAGAGGCTGAAAGGGAAATTAAGAAGTTACAGTTTGAAGCTGAGGCTGAGACTAAGAGGTTGCAGATTGAGGCTGAGGCTAAGAAATTGGAGGCAGAAAGAGAAGACAAACGATTGGCTGCAGAAAGGGAAGAGAAGAAATTAGCTGCAGAAAGGGAAGAGAAGAAATTAGCTGCAGAAAGGGAAGAGAAGAAATTAGCTGCAGAAAGGGAAGAGAGGAAATTAGCTGCAGAAAGGGAAGCAGAAGATAAAAGATTACAAAGGGAACATGAGTTACGACTAAGGGAGTTTGAGTTTCAAGGCCATGCTCCTGAAAATGGTGCCAGTCCCTTTGCCTCTGATGCTACGGTTACTCAAGGAGCCTCAATCTCAGCTATGAATTTTCATTTAGATCATTTTGTTGAGAAAGACGATGATATTGAGAGCTATATAAATAGGTATGAGCTATTAGCTACCACGTATGGGTTAGAGAGAGAAAGGTGGAGCTTAAAGTTATCTCAGGGACTTCGTGGGGCAGCTTATGAAGTTTTTGCAAAAAATGAGCAGAGGTGATCAGGAAAATTATGACATGCTAAAGCAGGCTCTTTTGTTAAGGTATGAAAAGAATGCAGAGTTTTACAGGAAAAAATTTAGGAATGCTAAACTACTGTCAGGTGAAACCTATCACCAGTTCTCTGCACGAATAGAGACATACTTGGAGAAATGGACTTCTCTGGGGAAAACCCAAGATCTTAAGGAAATGGTCCTTATAGAGCAACTTAGAGAGTCCATGGCTCCAGACCTGAGAAAGTTTCTCATGGAACAAGGTGCAGAGAGGCTGGGTGAGTTGCTAAATGTTGCTGAAAGGTATCAAGCAGCTCAAGCAGAGGTAACAGGTAATAAAAAGAAACAGGTGGATAACTTTAGGGCACCACAGAACTTTAATAAATTTGATCCTAGGGATCAAAATAAAGGTAAGCACCAATTTGATAGGCCACGGTATGACAATAAAAATAAATTCCCACAATTCGATGAAAGGAAATATGATGAAAGAAAATCTTTCAACCAAGGAAAAAGGTGGTGTAAAAATTGTCAGATGGACAATCATGACACTGACCGTTGCAGAAGGAAACCTGTGTATATGGCAACCCTTCAGGTCAGGTCGACCTCAAGACAGGAGGAGGATATTATGTTAGATACCACTCCAGAAGAGATGAGGAAGGCACAGGCTGGGGATAAAACACTCAAGCCTTGTTTCAGAAAATTGTCAACTTGTCATACAACTCCAGGCAAGGGAGATTTTTACATGAAAAACAAGTTGATGTATAGGAAGACTGGAGCTAGATCCAAGGGTCACGGACAGCTGGTTCTTCCAAAAAGATACAGGACAGAATTAATAAGGAGCCTACATGTGAAACCAGATGGGGACCATGAGAAAATAGGTACCATCATTCAAAAGGTGGCTCACAATTATTATTGGCCCAAAGCAAGATGGGACATTGAAAATTTTGTAGAAAGGTGTAGCATAGCACATGAGGGAACACCCACAAGTGGGAACATGGATCAGGACCTGGACACGCCATGGGGCAAAATCAGGCCTGACAATAAAAGGAAAAATAGATTTGATAAAGTGGACCAAATGGAATGGGAAGCCCCTTTTCACGGACAAGCTTCACTTAACTGTTTTACAATGGCCACTATGCGGAGAGTGCAAAAAGATGTCTTACCCCAGGATAAGCCGAAAATCCCTCAATCGGACTTAAACAAACTGGAGGAAGAGGATGTGGAGAGGAAATCTCTCATCAAGAATTTTAAGAGGGGAGAAAGCCCCAAAAGAAAAATTGGTAGCGGTCGTTTTGTGAATGATAATTCTGGGAGGAAAAATCATCACTATAAAGCTTCGAGTGGAAGAGACCATACCGGTGCATGGACAAATAGGTCCACACAATTAAAGGTCCAGATGTAGCTTTGTTAAGAACGTGGACTGATGAAAAGGCAGAGGAAAACATTACATCTTCATACCAATATGTGAATGAGCTGACCACTCGGTTGAAAACTGGCTGGAAACTTGCCAATGAAAATTTGAAACAAGCCAGGAAGAAACATGCTGCCTATTATAACAGGAAGGCGAAAGACAGAAATTTGGCTGTGGGAGAGAAGGTACTGCTTCTTTTGCCCGGGAGTCAGAATAAGTTACAAATTGGATGGCAGGGTCCATATACAGTTCTAGAGAAGGTGTCTAGAACAAATTATAAGATAGATAAGAAGGGGAAAGAAAAAATCTATCATGTGAATCTCCTGAAGAAATATTTGGAAAGAGAACATCAGGAAGAGACACACTTGTTGACCTTGTCCATCGCCATGGAGATGAAAAAGGAACCACTTTCATCATTTGAATATCCATTACACCCCTGTGAGACAGCAGCACAGGTGAAAATCAGTACACATTTAACGAAAACTCAGAAAGAGAGAGTGCAACAGGTTCTAAAGAATCATGCAGAGGTGTTAACAGACCGACCAGGGCATACAAACCTATTGGAATATGATATGAAACTCATAGACTCCACACCTGTCTGTATGAAACCATATTCGATTCCGTTTGCTAAGGAAAAAGCTTTGAAGGAAGAGATAGACTATCTATTGAAGGAAGGAATTATTTCGCACAGTGAGTCTTCGTATAGTTCCGGGTGTGGTACTCTTAAGGAAGCCCTCTGGAGAACATAGACTCTGTATAGATTACAGGAGACTGAATGCTATTACAGAAGGACAGGTGGATAAATTGCCGGATACAAATCAGCTGTTTGCCAGACTAAATAAAGCTAAATATTTCTCAAAAAGTGGATTTGAGTAAAGGATACTATCAGATTCCAGTAAAGCCTGAGGTTAGACCATACCTAGCTTTTAGTACCTCAGAAGGACACTATGAGTTTAATAGATTGCCATTTGGATTGAAGAATGCGCCTAGTGTCTTCTCTAGAATGATGAGAAAATTATTGGATCCTCTGAATAATCCCTGTATAACAAATTTTATGGATGATATCCTTATAGCAACAGAAACATTTGAGGAACACATTGACTCTCTGAACATGCTGTTTGATCGACTTAGGGAGGCAAATTTAACAGCCCGTCCAACCAAATGTTGCGTTGGATGTAAAGAATTGGAATTTTTGGGACACACAGTTTATCAGGGAAACATGACCCCTGACCCAAAGAATTTAGAGAAACTACAGAAAGCCCCGAGACCACAAACCAAGAAGGACGTGAGATCCTTTGTCTCCTTATGTGGTTTCTACCAGAAGTATATCAAAAACTTTAATTCCATATGTGCACCTTTAACGGAATTGACACGTAAAGGACTTCCAGATCGCATTACATGGACACCACAATGTGAAATGACTTACCAAGAATTGAAGGAAAAGCTCACAAGTAAACCCATTTTGAAATTACCTGACTTAAGTCAAGAATTCATAGTAAGGACGGATGCAAGTAATATTGGGTTAGGTGCAACTTTACTACAGAAATCAGATGCATTGGATGGGGAATTAAGCCCAGTGGCATATGCTAGCAGAAAGTTGAATAAAGCTGAAATCAACTACTCAACTAGCGAAAAAGAATGTCTTGCAGTAATATGGGCAATAAAGAAATTCAATATTTATCTATATGGGAAGGCATTTAAGTTGCAAACTGACCACAAACCTTTATCGTTTTTAGCACAGGCTAAGCATGAGAACTCTAGGTTACTCCGATGGTCTTTGCTTCTGGCTCCATATAATTTTAGCATTGAATATATATCTGGAAAAACCAATCTGGGAGCGGATTTTTTAAGCCGCCATCCGTGTGATGAGAATCACCGTAAACCCCAGAAATAATAATAAATTTCTCTATGTGTATATAGAATAAAGGACTGACATATAATGTCTGTTTTAAGAGGGGAGGTGTCATGAAATATTCTAATCCACATATATAAATTATTAGGTAAATATGAAGCCTAACAAATAAAATTAATAAAGAGAAGAGCAATGGTAAAATGACAGTGCTGTCACAAGGAATGTACTCGAAATCCCCCTTGTTTTCTGCTTCGTCTGCAAATTGTAACGCTTTCACGTTGATATAAAAGCTTACTGTATTATTACCCGCCTTCTTCAATGAAACGTGTGCTGCATTTCTAAGAAAAACATTGAGACGTACTGCGTAATGACCTAAATTAATCCTAACATTAATTATATTACGTTACCAAAACGAACGAACAGATGGACAAAAGGATAGAGAGAGGGGAGGGCTGAAAATCAGGAACGCATGCAACACGCGACGCGCGATATACAAATGCTGCCATCACGCGTGTAAGTCTACAAGCACTAACTTTTTCAGACGGACAGTGATAAAATACACTACCCTTTCCCAGAGTTAGGTTTTAAAATCATAAAAAACGCTTATTGGGGAAACCTGACATTCTACTGTTTTATGTCCGAAATCCTGACATTAGTCTGACAGTACAGCAGGACAGGTGGCGGTTCTCACATAAAAAATAAAACAACTATACGACTATCCTAGAAATTGCATATTTTGAACGCAGCCACGTAGCTCCTTTAAATTAGTATTTTTGGGTTCCTTAGGGCTTGCTGACAAATAATATGTAAAACGTTACGCAAATAGTCCAGGAATTAATAAATTATACCCAAAATAAAATATTGGGGGTGCCTGACAGCATAAAATCATTTCTGCTCATAAGATTTTTTTTTTTTAACGTGTTTGAAAAAAATTTACGTTACAGAAATAGCCTACCATGTAAACTTCAAATTGATTGGAGCGCAACAAATGAAAGCCTAACCACGATTGGTCGGGCTATAAATACTATCTTGGTTGTTAGGGGAGACGGGAAAAGATAACATTTTTTCAAACACTTGTCGAAACGGGGCTCATTGGTCAGACTCGCTGATATACACACTTGGGAGCGTTAGTTCGAAACCACTTGTTTAAATACACTTGATAAAGCATCAGTGCGTTGAAGCCAGCATATATTTGGCTAAATTAAAAGCCTGGAAGATAAGCAGAAGGAAATTTGTGCCAGTTTGTGCCAGAATTCATTGCTAATCAACGTATCTGTGTTATTCGTATGAATTGTGGTAAGCTTGAACCATTTAATATCTTTTAATGAAAATTGAATGTGAATTGTTGATTTATGCCTGTATATATATGTGTAGTTCAGTGGCAAACGTGAGGTAAAGCCTAAAATGCTCCAGCCTGAACAGAGGGTGTCGGAGAGAAGTAAAACGGCATGGAATGGCCAAACAGTACACTGACACCTGGATGATTGACTAGAAAGAAATAATGCTGGAAGTGCAGAGGCGTAGTAACCATTAAGAAGGGTAATGCTGGTATAAAGTATTTCAGATGAAGCTGACTGTTGGCCTAACGCTCTGAACGCAATGTTTGTGCTGTATTGTGATCAGTGTAAAAGAGAATATAAATTAGTTATGAAGTAGAAGGTACATCCTTCTTGATTTCAGGGACAGTGGTCTTGATGGTACTGAGCAGCATCTGGTCAGAGATTTGCTGAATCCAGTGTCGGACAGCATACTCCTTGGTCTTTTTAGCTATCAGTGAGGTGTCTCCTGAGCCCAGAGGAGAATTCGAGCAGAGGAGTCCTCTCCTGCCGCCATCACTCAAGATAAGCAGAATTGGCCAGCTGAGCTCAACATTATGTCCCCTCATCTTGAAATAACTTTATAAAAATACTATTCAGAGGGGAATTTACTTATCTTAAAATCAGGAACTGTGAACATCTCCAATACTAGTCCCTAAAGACAAACTATTGAAGTCATGATGACAAATACCTACAGAGCTTGAACAAAACAAAACCAGTATTACCTCATTTTACTACTACAAAACTGACACACATAGAACATTTGTAATAATATATGTCACTACAATATTCATATTAAATACATTCTGTACATAACTTGTAATTTAAATTGATTGTGATTCCTGGTTCCCTTGTAGTTGAATCAGGACACATATTCATTCATGCTAGTAATGAATACATATTGTTATTTGAACCGTTACGAGTGACTTCTTTAAGCTATTCTCATAGAGTGTTATATGTATGTGAGTGTCACAGTGTTGTTAAGAGTAGTGGATTAAATTAAATTGTTTATCTGTCTGTTGTTGTGACTTACACTTCACCATACTCATACCCTAGACGCATAACGTAGCATCACACTATTCCAGAATAATTCTGACTGAGATAAGAGATATGTGGTAGCAAGTAAGGTTATCTATAATACACTACTTTTAATAGATATAGATACCTTCACAGCTGATCTCAGTCAGTACACTAAGTCCCCTATAAATATTTATAACATCCCACTTCACCACAGTTACTACGCCTCTGCAATTCCAGCATTAGTTCCTTCTAGTCAATAAGATAGGTGTCAGTGTACTATTTGGCGATTCCATGCAGTTTTCTTTTCTCCGACACGTTCTGTTCAGGTTGGAGCACTATCTAGGCCTTGCCTCATGTTCGCTACTGAACCACGCACATATACAGACATAAATTATCAATGTACATTCAATTTTCATTAAAAAGATATCGAATATGTCAAGCTTACCACAATTCATGGAAATAATACACAAATACGTTGACTGGCGATGAATAATGGCACAAATTCCGATCTGCCTCTGTCCCAGACTTTTATTTAGAAAAATATGATCTGGATCTCAACGCACTGTGTCTTAGTAAGTTTATTTTAAAATGTGGCACTGAACTGACGCTCCTAATTGACTATATTGGCGGGTCTAACCAATCAGGCCATGTTTACACAGCTTTTCAAAAAAAATACCCCTACTCACATTTCCCCTAACAACCAAAAGTTAGTATTTGTAGTCCGACTAATCGTGTTTCGCCTTACATTTACTTCTATCCAATCAAATAGGATTTAACATGGTGGCCTATTTCCCGTAAAATGGTGGTTTCAAAACATGCCACTGTGCGATTATTATTTGGTGTTGTCTGACACCCTCACTATTTTCTTTTGGCTATAATTTGTTAATTCCTAGACTATTTGCGTAACACTTAACATATTCTTTGTCAGCAAGTCCTAAGGAACCCAAATATATAAGTGTAATGGGGCTAAGGGGCTGCGTTCAAAATATGCATTTTCTTCTACCTCCCGTTCACTTCGATACGATGTGGTGTCTGGGTACTGTCAGGCTTTCAAACGTAAACCAGTATAATGTCATATTTCCTAATAAGAATTTTTCAGGTTTTTAAACCTAACTCTCGTATGGGTAGTGTTTTTTATCACTGTCCATTTGAAGAAAAAAAAACTAGTGCTTCATGCCTTTCGCGTTAGGGGTGGCATTAATTATATATCGCGAGTATTTTTCAAACTGTTTAAACTTAAGTGATTATTAAAGTTTGTTATTTGTAAATTTACAAATTTAACTTCGATTTAATCATTTTAAAGTTACTGCATGTTTGTCTCAGTCAATTTACTACACACACTCTAAAACAAAGCTATAACAGAATAATAAGAATTCCACTGAGTAAATCAGAGGTGGGGGCTTAACGAGCTAAGATTAATAATTGCTTAATTCTTCACAAAAGTGGTCGGCAGATTCTAGAATTAACGTGCTCAGCCAAAGCAGCATTGTTTTCGCTTATCTGAATATCTTGTAAAGACTCCCTTTGTGGTAGAAGTGTCATTACTCTTATATCTACATCTCTGCCAAGAGTAATCTTGTGCGAAGGTAGACACCTTTGAAGGCCCATATTAGATACTCTTGTGTTTTGGCCACTGTTGGACCACTACAGCAATGCAGGGGAGGCAATACCGTCACAAATAATGTAATGTACTTGTTCTATATATGAATATATATATATATATATATATATATATATATATATATATATATATATATATATATATATATATATATAATTATAATTATAATAATAATAATAGCCCCTTCAGTCATAACTGAATATGGGAATGCGCCCCTGAGGTGACAGCCCTCAGCTGCTTATTTTCCTGGTGCTCCTTTCGACGTTTTCTCCCCTCCTCTGCTTGTTATGTGAGCCTCTCTTCGCCCAGTCTGAGGTGGCGCCGTAAATAGCATCGCCACTTAGTGCGATCGGCAGCTTCATCCTCCCATGTTGCTGGATCCATGTCCAGTGCCCTCATATCTCTCTTGCACACATCTTTGAACCTCAGCTGTGGTCGCCCAACTGTTCTCTTGCCATCTGCTAATTGTCCGTAGAAGATATCTTTTGGGATGCGACCATCTTCCATGCGGCGAACATGGCCAAGCCAGCGCAGCCTGCGCTGTCTAAGCAGTGTATACATACTTTGAAGGCCAGCACGTGACAACACCTCGACATTTGTCACTTTATCTTTCCACGAAATGCCGAGGATGCGGCGTAGACACCGTAAATGGAAGGTATTGAGCCTACTTTCTTGCTTAGCATAGGTCGTCCAGGTCTCGCTGCCATATAGGAGTGTGCTGGTGACGCAGGCATTATATACCGCAGCTTTGGTCTTCGTTGTGAGTTTGGGGTTTCCCCAAACACGCGATGTGAGGCGGGCAAAGGTAGCTGCAGCTTTGCCAATGCGGCTGTCGATTTCTGTATCCAGTGAGAGTTTGTCATTGATGGTAGACCCTAGGTATGTGAAGTGGTGCACCACTGCCAATTCATAGTTATCGACAGTGATAACTGGTGCAGCACCCGCATCCTGACTCAGCACATTCGTTTTCTTTAGACTTATTGTGAGGCCAAAGTCCTTGCATGCTTGGATATATATATATATATATATATATATATATATATATATATATATATATATATATATATATATATATATATATATATACTGTTCAAAAAAAGAAACGCATAGCTACTGAAGGCACACACATAGCCATAACTTTGATATTCAATGACTTTTTTTAATTTAATGAGTTAAATGTTCAAATTGCACACAAGAATACCTTAGGGTTCAACCAATCAATTGACAGTTGTTTTTGCATCTGGGTCACGAGAGTTTTTTGGCGTACGGGATTTCCCGTTAGTATGGTGTGTGGCCTCCTCTTGCATCGATCAGCGACTGGCATCTCCTGGGCATGAATGCGATCAGACGTCTGTTGTGGGCCTGTGGGATGGCTGCCCTCTCTTCCTGGAGTGCCTGGAACAGATCACGACGATTGGCTGGAGCAACGTCTCGGCGACAAACACGTCTATGCAGCTCATCCCACAGGTGCTCAATCGGACTCATGTCTGGAGACAGGCATGGCCAGGGAAGGGTGAGAATGTTGTTGGCAGTCAGGAACTGCGTGGTCAACCGTGCACAATGGGGTCTGGCGTTGTCCTGTTGAAACACAGACCTTTGGGCAGCCAAAAGTGAAAGGACATGGGGTCGAAGAATTTCATTGACGTATCGTTGCGCATTCAAGCCTCCTTCAATGTGCACCAATTGACTCCTTCCGTTGTAACTGATCATTCCCCACACCATTGCACCTCCACCACCGTGCGGCGGAGCTTCATCAACGCAATTTTGGGCAAAACGTTCATTTCGCCTACGGTAGACCCTACGCCGTCTATCATGACGCTGTCACAAAAAGAAAGATTCGTCACTAAACCAGACACGTCTCCATTGATTGTCAGCTGCCCAGGGACGATGCTGGTTGGCCCAAAGAAGTCGATTTTGGCGATGGCGGCGCGTAAGGACAGGTCCTCGGTGAGGTCGTTGTGCCCAAAGTCCAGCGCCATGCAGTCTATTCCGGACAGTTTGATCAGACACATGACGTCCTGCAGGCAATGACTGGGCAGTTGAGGAAGCTGTTGTAAACCTAAGGTGTCGAAGCCGAATAAAGCGATCCTCCTCTGCTGTTGTCACTCTTGGTCGTCCACTGCGATGCCGGTCTTCAACTGAGCCAGTGGCTTGGAACCGGTGCCAAAGTCGATTGATGGTACTCTGATGCACGTTTAGATGCCTGGCAACCTGACTTTGACTTTCGCCTGCATGCAGTCGGCCAATAGCAATGTTCCTTAAATTTATCGATAGAGACGCCATAAATGTCTGCTTGAAAATGAACTGAATGTTTTTTGTGTAGCGTTATCCTTTTATAGGGTTTCAGTTGCGTAGTCAGTGAATAGTGTTCACCCCAAATTTTTTTGCTTTCACGTGCGCGCAACATGAGCTGTGGTCAAAACTTGCGTCATAAACACTATTGACCACTGCGTTGTAACGATTACAAAAACGAACGCAATTCAGGTCAACACGTGCATTTGATACTGTAAAGAACATTTGAGGCTGGTTTGTTTATACCCTAGCACCAAATTTTACTTACAAACTCATAAAAACGTGCCCTCGGATAGCTATGCGTTTCTTTTTTTGAACAGTATATATATATATATATATATATATATATATATATATATATATATATATATATATATATATATATATATATATATATATATATATATATATATATATATATATATATATGAAAGAGAATGTGCTGTCCTTATGTATGCATTTATGTAGTAGGTTTATGTGCGTCCCGAAATTTTCACTAGCTTCTAGAATAGCTAAGAAGCTGACAATTGTCACATTGATACTAGTGCTTTCAATTAGAAAAATATATAAATAAATAAATAACTACCAAACTAAAAAATATCAAACGGAAATATGTTTTGTTTTCTTCACCTATGATACGTTTGAAAATAAAAACATACATACATACAAACGAAACTGAGATCAGTACAAAAGTAAAACAAACAAGCAAAAGAAAGAAAATCAGAAAATTCAGATTTTATCTATGTGTTGATTTGTTGCGCAAATTCATCGGCTTCGTTAGAAAAGTTGGTGGCAGGTTGGAATGAAACGATAAGTATTAAAGTTCGAATCCCTCGATGAGCAAATGTTATTTTCCCAGGGTTATTTATGTTTTTGTTTTTTACCTTGTCATTTCACATTTGGTGATTATTATTATTTCTTTTTAACTCATTAAAAAAAAATTTCACAACGATAACAAAAGAGAAAGACATCCGTATTTTTGTATTACTTTGTTCTTGTCAATGATCTTTCACTTTTAAAAACTCGAGAAAAGCCTTTTACTGAAACAAATCATTGTGGTGAAAATACAGTGATACAACGTTAAAATATCTCCAATTATAAAGATAACGGGTAAAATAACATGTAGGGATAAAAATATAGGCAAGATAGGCCGAGGCTTCTTCACCTACGCCAGCGCTTTCTATCGCCATTGAAACTAACTAGTTGGAACATGCAAACTAAACGACATATCCTTTTAGACGGGGTAGAAACGGAGATAAAAGAAAAAAATTATGACGGTCTGAACACGTGTTTGAATCTAAAATGCAAAAAGACGCAATTTGTAGTTTAAAGGAAAAATTACGCCACTAGTTGACACAATGTAAGGAAATGAAAAAAAAAGACCCTAGCTCTTATTCGAAACAGACTTATCTTAGACGTTTTACCGTAATTGGTCGTTTTAATTTGAATATAGCGGCAAATGCCATACCCGAAGGTTCAAAAACAAGATTCAAAACTAACCTTGAGAAAAGTAGGGTTTCCTTTAATAATAAAGTTATGAAAATAAAAACTAGCTAGTTTGATAGCCCATCTTGAGCAGAGAAATAATATACTTTTAATTACACAGACGGACAGATAACACGGAAGATATTGACGAAAGACTGTATTGTTCAATACAGACTAGCGAACAGTTTTTTGTGCATATTTTCACTAAAGTTACATTTTGGCGTCCTTGAGCCTAAAAATGCAAAAATCAAACTGCAGATGAACTAGGGGCAAAGTAGGAGGATAGTAGCTAAAAGTAACTTAGCATAGAAATCGTATAAGTAAGTGGGGCAGGTTTGTGTAGTTTTTTCTTGTAGTTAGTCCAAAAAAAAGTGTAATTTTGGGAAATGCCTAGTTGAGACGGACAGACCGACAGAAAAATACTACATACTAGACTGAGACTGGACTGAAATTGGACATTTATATTTTGAATATTTGAAAAGTTAGAGGGGAAGTCCGTTGATTGGACAAAAGCTTTTATAGTACTGAAAGACAGACGCTCGCTTGTGCCATTTTATAGAAGACTGTCCATTGACACAGTTCGTTACTGCTAGAGGTGATTTCCATGAATTATTAAATAAAAATCAGTGGGACGCCATAATCTAGCCAGCAGCTCAGCTGAGTTTTGCTAGTACTACGTAACTGTGTTCTCAATTCTGAATTGTGGTAAGGGAAAAAGCATTTATCTTGTTTATTTTAATATTTTGAGTGATTGATACTGCCATATCATGAAAAATGATTACGACAAGTGAGTGCTTACTCTAGGTCCCCAGCAGCAGTCCAGGGCCTAGAGACAAACAAATAATATATGAAAACATATCTAAGACTATGGAAGAGAGATCTACATTTGAGATCAGTGGGAACATATCACCCACCTTATTGGATGGAAGAGGAAACTATTGAACATATTTTGGATGCAATGCAGTCTTGGGAAACTGGTACTATTTGATAACAACTGGGTGAGATGTGCTAAGTTGGTCAGAGAGATCTGACCCAATCTGTGTAATGTTGTTTTGCTGTGTTGTGTGTAAGAGTGGCGCAGTAAACAGAGTGTTGACACATGGCACAAATTTTGGTTTCATAGTTTCTGATCTGGCACTACGCTTGTGCCAGATGCTTTTGTAGAAGTACAAGAGCGGATGCCTGTGCAGCCTAACATTTTACTCCAGCTACTGAGAGGAGGGGGCCACAAGAATTCTGTACTACATCGTCACAGGCCAGTTAAGTGCAAACCTGGCCTGCTGTAGATTCATCAACTGTGTCCACCATCATCAATAAAGAAATAAAATCTTGTTATATAAACACTAATATCAGTCCATATGTCAAGGACAAGGAACTTTATAATCATAGATTGGGCATGATGACGCCACCCCAACTAAACATCCAGTGCTAGTTTTTTCCCAAGACATTGTAGATATTATTAATATTAACCAATGTAATAATATACCTATGTACAAAAATTTCATTTGATTATGCAATATATATATGCACTTTATTGATAAATACATATTGTTTCATATGTTCTGACCAAAAGAAACAATTGGTTCAGGACTAATAAATTAAAAAAATTTTCAAACTTAAACTCTAAAAGCCAGTGTTAGTTCAGTTTATCATAGAGTTTATTATTATTATTAGACTTATTATTTACATGTGTGTGTCTGAGTATTTTATTACCTACACATTACATTTCAGTACCCTAGACTTTTAACGTAGCTAACATTCATTAGAGTAGAATAGGTCTGTTTGAGGTCGTAAGTGGTAGCAGAAAGGCCTTCTGTAACTCACATAAACTTTTAGCTCAGGAGCCTTCACAGCTGACCTCATCCAGTACACTAGGTAACATAACAACCATACAATAACATCAAAAACCACTACAATCATTATTAAAGCCATAAAATGTTCTTGGAGGAGTTTCTTTTCTTTTTCCAGTTTATTTTTTAACTCTTTGACTCCGCAATTATTTTCCATCCTGTGCCATAATTTTAATTCGCGTTAGACTAAAAACAACGCTCAGAGAGTTGTTTTGTCATGGGTGTCAAATCTGACCAACGCTCTGAGAGTTGTTCCGGAGTCAAAGAGTTCAGTTTCTGTCCCCTGTGTGGCTGGAAAAAAATACAATAGTCTATCTAGCTGCCCACTTGGGAACTCAGATACAGACAAAACATTATTCAAAACAATGTTTTAAAAAAAAAAAATATTGCCTCGTTTTGGCGAGGCGCGTCCCGTTCAACCAAGTCGGTTATATTAGGGCGCATGTCCAAATATAAAAGACCTTTAGGTCTGGTCACATTTAGTTGCCTAGCAACTGCTGGAATCTCCCAATACAGCCTGGCAGTTTTGTTTGTTTGTATTTAACTTTGTCGTTACGGCCTTTCCCAAGCAACGCCTGATAACACATTTTAATATCAGTGAGATAGATAGATAGATAGATAGATAGATAGATAGATAGATAGATAGATAGATAGATTACTTTTACGTAACACTACCACAGTCCTCTCCCTCACTATCTCTCTCACTCTCTCTCTGTCACTCTCTCTCCCCCTCTCATTCTTTCAGATCATGTAGAATTATTTAATTTATATTTTTTCTGGTTTAATCTATATTTCACATAAAATGGCTTACTTTATATTTCATATATGTTATTCTACCTTCAACATTTCTACCCCCCCCCCCCCCCCCCCCCTTTTGTTTTTCCCTCTAAACACACACACACAGAGAGAGAAGCATACACACATACGTACTCTTACAATGACAACATACCTGTTAAAATAAGAAAATGAAGTCACAAACGAAACGACGGCTAGCGACGAGAAAAAAGAAATTCCAGAACTCTGTTATGTAACACTCGTCGATCACGTGGCAGGTACACGTAATAATGTTCCCTAGGTCAGGGTTGTCCCGCTCAGATTGAAGTATATCTTAGCTATCAATTTGTTTTTAAAAAGTGTGATACTCAAACGTTAGTATATTTGGTTAATGTTTGACTTTTGCCTTTATTTTTGTAAGAATAATGTGATACTGAAAACCAAGTTAGTTTAATATTAACGGTTCCTCAACACGTATTATAGATATCCTCACGCACATTATATGTAATAATAACATAAACGATGATAATTTGTTTATGAAGCAAGTGTAGCAAATAAAGATGATTTGCTGGGGAGGTTATGATGGTATCCTAACAAAGAGTGAAATAAGTGCATGCAGTAACCGTGCGAGGTCAAGCAAATGTAGGTCCCTGATTCTATAAATGATGATGATGAATTGTGTACAGGGAACCTAACGCTACCTCCCTAGATCTCACACGGTCTCTCTGTTGGCTCTAGTGTAGGGTGTATGATGTACCTATTGTCTAGGGGAGAAATGATATGATAGTACACAACACACAAACACTTTACTTTTCTATGAGAAAGTTAATAAAACAGGTGTTAAGTTTTCTTTTGAACTGAATATTACAATTTAATCTGCCTGTCCAGTTATATCTTTGGACAGGTCTTGAAAATAAGGACAAGATAGTTTACAGAAAGAGGGTAATAAAACAACTGGACTTTCTGTCCACACAACTAAAACCAAGATATATTTTTCACTGAAGAACAGTTCACAGCTACTACTGTAATCCTATAAAGGGAGAGTCACTGTGTATGAGGGGCTGTTGTGTCATCATACCCCTTGAAATTCCTGAATATCATAGGGAAACTCAGTGAATGTTATTTTTTTACAAAAGTGTCAGATGTACCCAGATGTATGGCACATCACCTGGGGTTATTTATAAGGAAATTCTCTCCTGAAGATGCAGACTCTTTCACTCGTTCAAGCTCCTCCGTGTTCTTATAATAGTAGAAATGACTGGATGGAGGCTTGAGGGCTGTATTCACTTTCAGCTGGCTTCCTGCCACCAGTCGGTAACAGGGAATAAAACGCTGGAACAAAAGGATACCCAGGCTTTACATCTACTCACTGAGATTATTTAATATTTTCCTACCAGGATATGGGGTCAGCCTCGCGTGCCGTACAGGTGCACAAACACCTAACTTTGTTTGACTCCCTCCTTGCTGTGACCACACCTCAGGTCCCTATGGCAGATACGCCACTGTACCTTTACATCTTTTTCCTCAATACAATAATGTGGGGTAACCACATTTCCGTTGGTATGATTTTCTCTTTTTCTTTTTATATTATAAATGCTTCAGGCATGTAAATAGTGTTCATAGAACACAGAGGCTTACTACTATAATAATATAACAGCATAATCATGACAACATACATCAATTAGATACATTTTAAGATGAGGACTCAACAATGTCTACTACCGACATGTTCTTCATTTTTCCTCAATATCAATACCCAATTTTGTTTGCTGTGGAATTAAACAGAATAATTCATAAATCGTCCCTTACCACAATTCAAGAAATATAAACAAATGATGCTGACTTGCAAAGCAATGGCCGCAGTTTCACTCTGCACTGGTCTCAGGCTGGGAAATATTTATTTTACTTTAAATTTACCACAGCTGAATCTCAGCAAAATGTTTAATGTAAGTTATTTTTGACAACTGGCAATTGAATAAGGAAAACCCCTTGCTAATATTGGGTACCACTAGCCAATCAGAAGCTGGCGACTACCAGATTTCAAAATGCAGTTTTTGAAAAACAAAAAAAACAATTCCAAACTACACCGCGTCTGCTATTTAATTGGCTAGCCTATGTTAGTTGCCATACAACAAAAACGTTTCGTTGATAACCAATTTCCTATCGCCCCCCCTTCTCACCCTATACCCTCTGTACTCAAGCGAATTTGAATATTCACCTCAATGCCTCTTTCTACGCGATCGTCCCTTAACGTTATGAAAAATTCAAGTAGGGTTGACTATCTGTCTGGTCTACCGTCTTGGACATTTTATTTTTCCTTCATAACTTCACTAATACTGGGGCTATCATATTATTTAAAACATATTCTTGCTTAGGGGAGTCTCAGCTATCTTATCATATAAGTTTTATGTTCAGTTTCCTATTAATAAAGATTTTCATTTTTGTCACTGTTCGTTCGTCAAATAATATTTTACACAAGACCACCATTTCCTCCTTTCTCCTCTCCCGCTTAGCCTATGTGATTCAAATACTACTTGTTTTAGTGACGCCAGTACGTCTACCACGAGTGGGGACAAACTGTCTGTGTGTTTGCCTCCGATGGCGTTTGCCGCCGCGTGTATATACGCATGGCAGAATGTGGCAGGCAAATCGGGGTTAGACGTGGCGGGTTAACAAGTTGGGTTTTATGATTTGAATTTTATCGTGTTTCACTACCAAATTGTAAGACTTACTACTGATTAACCTGTTAAAAACAAAATATTACGTTAATTCAGATAGTATTGTGCGGCGCTCTTCCGCCAATTAATTAATTTTATCGGGTTAGGCGGCCGTGTATGCAGCAGATCTTACAAGTTTAAACATTGGTAGTACGTTGGCGAAACCGAAACTGCAACGCGTTGTATATTATATATGCTATAGGCTTTTCGCACTGCACAAAAGGCAGTGGCGGGCGTGTGAGAGCAATTCCGTCAGACACAATCGGGCTGGTCTTATTTATTTTTGTTTTTATGACTAAAATCTATAGAAATGAGTAATTATCCTCGCAGATTTTACCACACACCTCCCCTCTTAAACATGCATCACTATGCAGGTTATTATCTGCGAGATAACTTAGCTCAATGAAGTCTTATGCGTTTCTCTGATTTTCATCACATGGATGTCTGCTTAAAAAGTCGGCACCCACATTCGTCGGACCCGGGATATAATCTATCCGGAATGAGTATGGCTGCAGTAATAAAGACCATCTCAATAATCTGGAATTTTCATGCTTCGCTTGTGACAGGAACACAAGAGGTGAATGATCCGTTTGGACCACAAATGTCCTGCCATATAAATAAATCTGAAATTTCTTTATAGACCATATCAAAGCGAGACATTCCTTTTCACTTGTTGAATAATTTTTTTTTTCCGCCTTGTTCAACTTGCGGCTAGCATAAGCGACTGGTTTCAATTCCCCATCTGGTGAGGAAGACCTTTGCAACAATGTAGCACCTAGGCCCACATTGCTTGCGTCACTTCTCACAATAAATTCTTGAGTTAAGTCAGGCAATTGCAATACTGGCCTGCTTGTAAGTTTTTCCTTCAACTCTTGGTAAACTAATTCGCACTGAGCAGACCAAATTATTTTATCAGGTTGACCTTTACGAGTTAAATCGGTCAGCGGAGCACATATAGAGTTAAAATTTTTAATGTACTTTTGGTAAAAACCACACAACGACTCGAAAGATCGCACGTCTTTCTTTGTTTGGGGTCGAGGAGTTTTTTTCAATTTTTCCAGATTCTTGGGATCAGGGATCATGCTACCCTGATGCACAGTATGTCCCAAGAATTCCAACTCTTTACAACCTATACAACATTTTGTTGGCCTGGCGGTTAAGTTAGCCTCTCTGAGTCTATCTAACAGCATATTCAAAGAGGTAACGTGTTCCTCAAATGTTTCCGTAGCAATGAGGATATCGTCCATAAAATTCGAAATACATGGATTTTTCAGGGGATCCAGCAATTTTCGCATCATCCTTGAAAACACACTCGGAGCATTTTTCAACCCAAACGGCAACATGTTGAACTCATAATGACCTTCCGAGGTGCTAAATGCTAAATAAGATCGAACCTCAGGCTTTACTGGAATTTGGTAATAGCCCTTGCTAAGATCCACCTTAGAAAAAATATTTTGCCTTGTTCAGCCTGGCAAATAGTTGAGTAGTATCAGGTAATGGATCCACCTGACCTTCTGTGACAGCATTCAGTTTCCTGTAATCTATACACAGTCTATGTTCTCCTGATGGTTTCCGCAACAGAACCACGCAGGAACTATAAGGAGACTCACTATGAGAAATAATCCCTTCTTGTAACAAATAATCTATCTCCTCTTTTAAAGCTTTCTCCTTAGCGAATGGAATAGAATAGGGCCTCATACAGATAGGTGTTGGGTCTAGTAGTTTCATATCATATTCCAACAAATGGGTTTTTCCCGGTTTATCTGTCAACACATCTGTATGTTTCTCAAGGATCTGTCGAACCTTCTCCTTCTGCCCTTTTGTCAAGTGATTGCTGATTTTCACCTGCTCAAACGTTTCACTTGTTTTCAGTGGATATTCAAATGAGGAGAGAGGGTCATTTTTCATTTCGGTTGCAATAGACAAGGCCAATAAGTGTGTCCCTTCCTGGATTTGTCTGTCCAGATATTTCTTCAACAGGTTCACATGATAGACTTTTTTCCTTTCCCTTTTTGTCTATCTTATAATTGGTTCTGGATACCTTTTCCAAAACTGTGTATGGTCCTTGCCATCCGATCTGAAGTTTATTATTGCTGCTGGGCAATAGAAGAAGTACCTTCTCCCCCACAGCAAGTTCCCTATCCTTCGCTTTTCGATTATAATAAGCAGCATGCTTTTTCCTGGCTTGTCTCAAATTTTCATTTGCCAGTTTCCAACCGGTTTGTAAACGATTGGTCAGTTCGTTCACGTATTGATAAGATGAGGTAACAGTCTCCTCTGCCTTCTCATCAGTCCAGGTCCTTAACAAAGCTTCTAACGGACCTTTTATTGGCCTACCAAATAACAGTGTTGCGGGGGCCATTCCGGTGGAATTATGTGGTACTTCCCGGTACGCAAACAGGGCGGCGGGCAAGTAGTGGTCCCACGTGTCAGGTTTCTCATGTGCCAGCTTTCTCAGGATAGAAATGAGAGTCCCATTGAACCTCTCTACCTGGCCGTTCCCTTGGGGATGGTACGGGCTACAATGAAAGTGCTTGGCTTGAAACAACCTGAACACCTCTTCAGTTAGTTTCCCCTTGAACTGAGAGCCATTATCTGTCAAGATTTGATGCGGGAAACCTAACCTTGTGAATATCGTAAGTAATGCCTCTCTGCCACATGTTTCGAATCGATTGATGACAGGGCTACCGCCTCTCCCCACATAGAACAAGTGTCTACCAGAGTAAGGATGTAACTGTTCCTCCTCTTGGTCCGAGTGAGAGGTCCCACAATATCCACAGCAACTCTCTCAAAAGGGGTTCCCACTATGGGCATTTCCCCAAGAGTTGCGGGAGCAGTCCAATGCTTTGGAGCTACTCTCTGGCATTCGGGGCAGGAGTGTACGTATCTCTTTATGTCTTCCGTTATCCCTGGCCAGAAATAATGACAAGCTATACGCTGTCCTGTTGCACTAATCCCCATGTGACCACTGAAGGGGATAGCATGACCTAACTCCATCACTTTTTCTCTATATGATTTAGGAAGGACCAGCTGACCATGACCAGCTGCACCAGTGCCGGCCTTCCTGTATAGCAATTTATTCTTCATATAGAATTCTCCTTTATTTGGAGGAGTATGGCTCTTTGGGAGTTTCTTATAGCACAGCTTCAGTGACTTATCTTCAGCCTGTGCCTTTCTCATCTCTTCGGGATGAGTATTTATAGGTTCATCTTCTTCCTTTCTGGATTGTGATCGGGTCTGGACTGCTGCCAAGACCACAGGTCTCGTTGGATTTCCCAAGTAGACATAACGACACCCCAATATCAGAGGGTAGATGGGTGCGTCTATCACTGCTGCTCTGATTATCCCTTCCACATAGCGAGTCTTCACTTGTATCCTGGCAATGGGAAGTTTCATGAGGGGTAGGTCCTTGGTCGCCCCTTGTATCTCCACTGTTTCTGTGGTATACTGATCTGGGTTCACCAAGTGCGAGCTCACCACAGCCTCAAAATCCAAACCTGTATCATAGAGGCACCTTATGGTGACATCATTGCATACAACATCCTCGCAAACTGGGGGGTGATAAGGTTCCTGCTGTTCAGCAGGTTTGTCCTTTCCCTCCTGTTTTCCCCTTTTCATAGCAGCAAATCCAGCAGGTTTACTTTTACAATACTTAATGTCATGTCCCTCCTTCTTACAATAAGTACAATACCATCTACTTTGATGATGAGGTTTTCTTTCCTCATTCCTTCTGTCCTTGAATTGTGCGGTTTTATTTTTATAATCATTTCGAGGCCTATCGAAGTTCTGCTTACCTCTGTTATCAAATTTATTATGGGTTTGAGGAGCCTTAAACTGATCTACTGGTTTCTTTTTAATACCAGCTACCTCTGCCTGGGCTGCATGATACCTTTCAGCGACATTTATTATTTCCTCCAGTCTCTCCGCACCCTGTTCCATGAGAAACTTTCTCATGTCTGGAGCCATGGACTCTCTCATCTGCTCAATGAGTATCATCTCTTTGAGATCTTGGGTTTTCCCCAAAGAAGCCCATTTCTCCATATACGTTTCCAACCGGGCGGAGAACTGGTGATAGGTCTCACCCGACAGTAGCCTGGCATTCCTAAATTTCTTTCTATAAAATTCTCCGTTCTTTTCGTATCTTAACAGAAGAGCTTGCTTCAACATGTCATAGTTGTCCTGGTCACCCCTACTCATTTTAGAAAAAACTTCGTAAGCTGTACCGCGAAGTCCTTGAGACAACTTTACTCCCCATTTTTCTCTTTCCAACCCATAAGTAGTGGCTAATATTTCGTATCTGCTTAGATACGACTCAATATCATCATCTTTTTCTATAAAATAATCTAAGTGGAACCCCATGGCTGATGAGGAGGCAGCCTGGCTTGCAGCGGAGTCGGAAGTGGAAGGGCTAGTTCCATTTTCTGGAGCATGGCCTTGTAGCTCTAACTCCCTTAGGCGTAACTCATGTTCCCTCTGTAACCGTTTATCTTCCTTTTCCGCCTCCAATCTTCTTTCTTCTTTCTCTCGTTCCGCCTCCCTGTGTAGACGTTTTTTCCTCCTTCTCAGCCTCGAGTTCAAGTTTCTTTGCCTCCTTCTCAGCCTCAAGTTTCTTCTCCTCCAACTGCAGCCTCTTTATTTCAGCCTCTCGATCAGCCTCTAATTTCTTAGTCTCCCTAGCATCTTCTAACTGCACTCTCCTTTCCTCAGCTAACCTATGTTCTTCCCTAGTAATAAATTTGTCACATTCTGAGGTGACATAATCAACCAAAATTTGTCCCTCCATATTCATATCTCTCGCCGCTTGCACAGCTGCAGAGCGAAACTTGGCCAGATCTGCCATCCTGAAAAATGTACCAACAAAGTTTCTAAATATAACTAATTATAAATTTATTTAATTAAATCTGGGTTTCTGACACTTTCTTGACTTCCCAAAATCTTGGGCAAATATATTATATGGGGATTTCCTGGGAAAATTAGACTGTCCCCAATTTATGTAGAAAGTTCAATCCCGGACAAGCCTACCAATTTATGTAGCAAATAAAGATGATTTGCTGGGGAGGTTATGATGGTATCCTAACAAAGAGTGAAATAAGTGCATGCAGTAACCGTGCGAGGTCAAGCAAATGTAGGTCCCTGATTCTATAAATGATGATGATGAATTGTGTACAGGGAACCTAACGCTACCTCCCTAGATCTCACACGGTCTCTCTGTTGGCTCTAGTGTAGGGTGTATGATGTACCTATTGTCTAGGGGAGAAATGATATGATAGTACACAACACACAAACACTTTACTTTTCTATGAGAAAGTTAATAAAACAGGTGTTAAGTTTTCTTTTGAACTGAATATTACAATTTAATCTGCCTGTCCAGTTATATCTTTTGGACAGGTCTTGAAAATAAGGACAAGATAGTTTACAGAAAGAGGGTAATAAAACAACTGGACTTTCTGTCCACACAACTAAAACCAAGATATATTTTTTCACTGAAGAACAGTTCACAGCTACTACTGTAATCCTATAAAGGGAGAGTCACTGTGTATGAGGGGCTGTTGTGTCATCATACCCCTTGAAATTCCTGAATATCATAGGGAAACTCAGTGAATGTTATTTTTTTACAAAAGTGTCAGATGTACCCAGATGTATGGCACATCACCTGGGGTTATTTATAAGGAAATTCTCTCCTGAAGATGCAGACTCTTTCACTCGTTCAAGCTCCTCCGTGTTCTTATAATAGTAGAAATGACTGGATGGAGGCTTGAGGGCTGTATTCACTTTCAGCTGGCTTCCTGCCACCAGTCGGTAACAGGGAATAAAACGCTGGAACAAAAGGATACCCAGGCTTTACATCTACTCACTGAGATTATTTAATATTTTCCTACCAGGATATGGGGTCAGCCTCGCGTGCCGTACAGGTGCACAAACACCTAACTTTGTTTGACTCCCTCCTTGCTGTGACCACACCTCAGGTCCCTATGGCAGATACGCCACTGTACCTTTACATCTTTTTCCTCAATACAATAATGTGGGGTAACCACATTTCCGTTGGTATGATTTTCTCTTTTTCTTTTTATATTATAAATGCTTCAGGCATGTAAATAGTGTTCATAGAACACAGAGGCTTACTACTATAATAATATAACAGCATAATCATGACAACATACATCAATTAGATACATTTTAAGATGAGGACTCAACAATGTCTACTACCGACATGTTCTTCATTTTTCCTCAATATCAATACCCAATTTTGTTTGCTGTGGAATTAAACAGAATAATTCATAAATCGTCCTTACCACAATTCAAGAAATATAAACAAATGATGCTGACTTGCAAAGCAATGGCCGCAGTTTCACTCTGCACTGGTCTCAGGCTGGGAAATATTTATTTTACTTTAAATTTACCACAGCTGAATCTCAGCAAAATGTTTAATGTAAGTTATTTTTGACAACTGGCAATTGAATAAGGAAAACCCCTTGCTAATATTGGGTACCACTAGCCAATCAGAAGCTGGCGACTACCAGATTTCAAAATGCAGTTTTTGAAAAACAAAAAACAATTCCAAACTACACCGCGTCTGCTATTTAATTGGCTAGCCTATGTTAGTTGCCATACAACAAAAACGTTTCGTTGATAACCAATTTCCTATCGCCCCCCCTTCTCACCCTATACCCTCTGTACTCAAGCGAATTTGAATATTCACCTCAATGCCTCTTTCTACGCGATCGTCCCTTAACGTTATGAAAAATTCAAGTAGGGTTGA
The DNA here is from genome assembly GCA_024509875.1 of Oreohelix idahoensis. Taxonomy (NCBI): domain Eukaryota; kingdom Metazoa; phylum Mollusca; class Gastropoda; order Stylommatophora; family Oreohelicidae; genus Oreohelix; species Oreohelix idahoensis. The sequence goes on along the minus strand of JAMPIV010010839.1, from coordinate 45,727 downwards.
CTATCTGTCTGGTCTACCGTCTTGGACATTTTATTTTTTCCTTCATAACTTCACTAATACTGGGGCTATCATATTATTTAAAACATATTCTTGCTTAGGGGAGTCTCAGCTATCTTATCATATAAGTTTTATGTTCAGTTTCCTATTAATAAAGATTTTCATTTTTGTCACTGTTCGTTCGTCAAATAATATTTTACACAAGACCACCATTTCCTCCTTTCTCCTCTCCCGCTTAGCCTATGTGATTCAAATACTACTTGTTTTAGTGACGCCAGTACGTCTACCACGAGTGGGGACAAACTGTCTGTGTGTTTGCCTCCGATGGCGTTTGCCGCCGCGTGTATATACGCATGGCAGAATGTGGCAGGCAAATCGGGGTTAGACGTGGCGGGTTAACAAGTTGGGTTTTATGATTTGAATTTTATCGTGTTTCACTACCAAATTGTAAGACTTACTACTGATTAACCTGTTAAAAACAAAATATTACGTTAATTCAGATAGTATTGTGCGGCGCTCTTCCGCCAATTAATTAATTTTATCGGGTTAGGCGGCCGTGTATGCAGCAGATCTTACAAGTTTAAACATTGGTAGTACGTTGGCGAAACCGAAACTGCAACGCGTTGTATATTATATCTGCTATAGGCTTTTCGCACTGCACAAAAGGCAGTGGCGGGCGTGTGAGAGCAATTCCGTCAGACACAATCGGGCTGGTCTTATTTATTTTTGTTTTTATGACTAAAATCTATAGAAATGAGTAATTATCCTCGCAGATTTTACCACAGCAAGTATATAAACAGTGTGTGGCTACGCTTCAGGTTAAATTCGAGTACACTTCGCGCTATTTAAGAGCTGGCACGGCCACGCCTCACGTCTGAGTTCAAAGTGACAGGTTTGAGGCGGAGCTAAGTGACGTTGGATCACTGTGCCGAGCTGTGAGCACAACTCAAGCGACTGGCTGTCTTCGTCACTTACTTTGCGACTCGGTTTTTCTGACTTCTTGTGGTAAACATTTCTTTATCCCAACTTCTTTAATCCCTCTCTCTCCCCACTGGAGCACAAGACGTCAACCAAAACACCCGAAGATTTCCTGTCATGTGTCATCCTCTCAATGTTTCTCAATGTATGATTTATTCTTTGTTGTGCCCGTCTCCAGTTCTCTTCTCCATACGTTTTTGTTGTGTGTCTCCGTATAGTTCTCTTGAGCGTCTAACTGGCAGAGTGGTTAGAGCGCTGGCATTTAGCGGAAACGTTACCTGGTGTCACGGGTTGCCTCCCCTTAGCTCTGCAGTAGTGGTCCAACAGTGGCCAAAACTCAAGAGTATCTAATATGGGCCTTCAAAGATGTCTACCTTCGCACAAGATTACTCTTGGCAGAGATGTAGACAGAAGGGTAATGACACTTTTATCACAAGGTAGTATGCACAAGATATTCAGATAAGCGAAAACAATGCTGCTTTGGCTGAGCACGTTAATTCTAGAATCTGCCGACCACTTTTGGGAAGAATTAAGCAATGATTAATTTTAGCTCGTTCAAGCTCCCACCTCTGATTTACTCAGTGGAATTCTTATTATACTGGTATAGCTCTGTTTAGAGTGTGTGTGGTAAATTGACTGAGACAAACATACAGTACATTTAAAAGGATTAAATCGAAGTTAAATTTGTAAAATTACAAAAACAAAATTTAATAATCACTTTAGTTTTAACAGTTTGAAAATAATTTGAATAGTTATGGATCAAGAAAAAAGTTATCATCACGGTGGTGATGGGTGTAAATTTTTTTTACAAGAAGTTCAAGTGGCAGCATATATATTGAACTTAGCTGCCAATGACGGTTCTGCTCCTTCTGATGTGTTAGTTCTTTTTACACTGCTCACGCTCGTCACTGGTCAAGTTTGTCGGGTGTAGCTCGTTTCCCAGAAATGTCAGGGAGAGTCTACGAAAGTTGGTCCCTCATCTTAAAGCTTAGGCCACTTGTCCCTTCTTGTTCCAGAGATAGTACTTTCTGCTGGTACCACCAATAACTATGGTAAAGAATAGAAACGAAACACTGTCCTGAGTATTGCGTTTTCCGACACATAGTTATGTGTCCCCCTCTTCTATTCCGCCATCCCATTTAACTCAGAATTTACCCTCGATGAGAATTAAATTTAATCCCTCGGGATAAAACTTTCTTTACATTTAAATTGAATAGCTTTAGCTTTACATTATATTTAAATAAAAAGGTTAATAGTACAGATAGAATATGTTTACATTTACATTTCCACTGATTGAAAAGTGTTCACAATATAAATTGAATATGTTTTGAAACTGTAAGTATTATACTTAGAATGTACGTCATTTCTTTCATCTTTCCCGCCCTGCTCCATATAGAACCTAGGACTCTTTATGCGTTTAGGTCCCCTTTAAGAAACTAGCAATAAAGCAATCACCAGCCCATGCAGTGGTGGTTCATGAAATCATCATTCTATACGCTGAAGTTGCCAGCCTCAAATGACTTGGACATCCACTAGCTATTCTCACATATTAATATTCACATGGTTTTATATATGTATGTATATATATATATATATATATACATACATATATATATATATATATATATATATATATATATATATATATATATATATATATATATATATATGTATGTATGTATGTATGTATGTATGTATGTATGTATGTATGTATGTATGTATGTATGTATGTATGTATGTATGTATGTATGTATGTAAGTATTTATGTATGTATGTATGTATGTATGTATGTATGTATGTATGTATGTATGTATGTATGTATGTATGTATGTATGTATGTATGTATGTATGTATGTATGTATGTATGTATGTATGTATGTATGTATGCATGCATGCATGTATGTATGCATGCATGTATGCATGCATGCATGTATGCATGCATGTATGTGTGTGTGTGTGTGTGTGTGTATATATATATATATATATATATATATATATATATATATATATATATATATATATATATATATATATATATATATATATATATATATATTAGTTCTTATGTTAGTAATGAAACATAGAATGTAAAATTATAATTTACGCCAATCCTGGCTCACAGACTTTTTTGCTCCGAGGAGTAAAAGGCACTGGCAGATGCCTTATTTCACGTGTACTTGGGGTCGTTAATTTTAACTTCAAATCCCTCTCTGACTCCGTGTGTTTCCTTCAGTTTCCTCAGACAGTGGCTTTCCTCATTAAAATGATATAGATTTCCTGGGCTGTTTTTGTAAGTCCGTCAAGATTCTCCAATAAAAGGTGTCCGGTCTGATAAAATGGAATTCTGAATTCTAACTTCTGGCAAGTCTGGTTTCTTGGCAAGCGATCTTCACAGTAGATTTGACTAACTGAAGCGTCAACTTATATTCGCGGTCTTACCCCCGCATTTGTTTGTAACGAAGCTAAGAAAGCGCCAATCGTTTCAAACCAAAAGATGGGGGGGGGGGGGGGGGGGGGGGGGGGGGGGATTTCAAAATATTCCTGACATGGAAAAATTTTGAACGAAATGTAAAGGTCACGTTTTCCATATATGGCAATCGTGACATTCAAATATTCTCGTCAAAATTACATATAACTTCTTACATCTACCGGAAATATTACAACATTTCCTCTCAGGTGTGTCTGTCATCCCACTAGGTCGATACTTGACCGGCCCTCTTTGTGCAAACACGAACTCCTGTTTGACAATCTGTGCTGTGTCTTGTCACGACAATAATTACACTGACTAACAAAAAAAAACTTTTTTTTTCTTTCTCTAACATTTCTATGTTTTTCTGGTCAATTTTAATGCGCTGTTTTTAAATCTGCAAACCGTTTTTCTCTATCAGGTCGGGATCTCTAGAAATACGCAATTGAAGTTTTTTAACAACGCATACAGTATTACAACATCATTCGTACAAGAAGTATAACAGTTATGTAGGCTTGAATTTCTTTGCAGTCGACTTTCGTCGGTGAATGGCATGTGGTACATCGCGATGAAGCATCCAACAATAATCGGCAAGCATGGTCACACTCCACCGTCCTTGATAACGTGACTCCATTACGGCGATATCTTGATGGAATCATTCTCCATGTTCATCGCTGACTTTGCCAAGGTTGTCAGGGAAAAAGTCAAGATGCGAATCGAGCAAATGGATTTTGAGGGACATGTTACAGCCCATAATTATGTATGCATCTATGCACTGCTTAAAAATATGCAACATAGTCGACAGATTGGTGATTTTCCAGAAAGTTATCGACGATCGATTTGAATGCCATCCATGCGCGAAGTTCACTACCATGTAACAAGTTCTCGAATTGTTTGTCTGCAATAACTTTCTTAATCTGAGGTCCTACAAAGATACCTTCCTTTATCTTTGCATCGCTAACTTGCGGAAACTTTTCTCGAAGATAAGTGAAAGCTTTGCTCGTTTTATCTAACGCTTTTACAAAATTCTTCATGAGCCCCAACTTTATATGTAACAGTGGTAAAATGAAGGTGTCTTTGTTAACTAATGGCTCGCGTATTACATTTTTATGCCCGAGCTGCATACGATCCCGGATAGGCCACACCTTTCTTGCATAATGTTCCTGTCTGTTGCGGCTGTCCCATTCACATCGGAAGCAACAAAATTTAGTATACCCAGTCTGCATGCCCGTGAGAATTGCAATGACCTTTAGGTCTCCACAAATCCGCCATTGGTAGTCATTGTACTTTATTTTTTCCAAACGTTTAGCCATATTGTCATAAGTTTCTTTCATATGAACAGAGTAGGCGACTGGAATTGATGAAAAAAAATTTCTGTTATGCAATAACACGGCTTTTAGAGTAGTCTTGGAAGAATCGATGAAAAATCGCCATTCGTTGACTATGTGCTCATGACCGTTTACATCTTTGCAATAGCAAATGTCATCATCCATCTCAAAGTATTGAACAAGTTCTCTGTGTCTATGACGAAATTTAGATATCGGAGTATTGGGCGCTAAAAGATTCCATTCTTTGAGTCGCGAACCGAGTAATTCCGCTTGTCCTTTGGTAAGAGCGAGATCACGTATTAGATCTGAAAGTTCTGAATGGTTAATTAAGTAAACACCATCATTCACCGGTATGTAATCTGAGTCCGAATTAGTTTCTAAAGCAGGTAAACTATCACTTTCTGATGGTTCATTTACGTTATTGTTCTGGTGGTACTTGGATCGGACACGTGATTGGATCATGAGGCACTGGTTTCGAAACCGATTCAATATTTGGATAAACCACAGACTTTCTAGTTTTAAAAGTGAAACCATGGATATTTGTCAAGCAGAAGTAACAATCAGTAGTGTGATTTGTATTTTCACGCCATATTACTGGCACTCCAAAAGGCATCGACTTATGCTTCGGCGATTTTCGTAACCAACCTGCCAATGTATCTAACAAACTGCATTTGGCTTCCAAGATTTATTTGCATCATCAACTTTCGAATCGAAATAAAGTTCATATGCTTTCTTTAGTAATGGTGTAAAGTTTTTCTGGTCAACACGATCGGTAAAATATCCGCACACGTAACAGAACAGATCAGCCGAATTTCTACAACTTCTAGAAGCCATATTTTGCTCAGAATTATTTCAAAATACAGTAACTATTTGAAAAATAGCGTAACATATGTCATGCATCTTTTAGCAGTATAAAAAGTAGAATTATGTTGCTTTTTATTAATTTTTAATAAGTTATATAGTAAAAATGAAACGGAGCAAATAACGGTTTCCCAAAAATATATTTATTCACAAATATCTTAAGAACCCGACGTGATAGAGATAAACGGATTTCAGATTTGAAATCAGCGCAAGAAACTGACCTAAGAACACTTATTCTTATATAAGAAAGAAAAATGTTGTTTGTCAGTGTTATTTGGGCACACGAGCCATATCAGCGCTAAGTAAACTCGCTTGGCCATTTACATACGAAAACAGTCGCACCCTTGTGGTACAGTAGGATTTCTGTCGGTCAACCTTGCATTCCCGTCTACTCTATCCGCAGGGATAGCCAGGTAAACACACAGACATGACGACTATCGCTGAGAGGAGTGTAAGCATATTTAAAAATTAGAAAATATCTGTACACAGCAGAAAGAAATGCTGCTACTATTGAAAAGCACTCAATTAAATCATTACAACAAATGAACTGAGTACTGCCGTAGATCGAGAAGACGGGGTCGCCATGTGGTGAAATTACAGTGATGCAACGTTAAAATTCCTCCATTTAAAAAGATAACAGGTAAAATAACATGTAGGGATAAAAATATAGGTAAGATATGCCGAGGCTTCTTCACCTACGCCAGCGTTTTCTAGCGCCATTGAAACAAACTAGTTAGGACATGCAAACTAAACGGACTATCCTTTTAGACGGGGTAGAAACGGAGATAAAAGAAAAAAATGTGACGGTCGGAACACGTGTTTGAACCTAAAGTCTAAAAGACGCAATTTGTAGTTTTAAAGAAAAAATTACGCCACTAGTTGACACAATGTAAGGAATTGGAAGAAAAACGACCTTAGCTCTTGTTAGAAACAGACGTATCTTGGACGTTTTAGGTAATTAGTCGTTTTTAGTTTGAATATAGCGGCAAACGCCGTACACGAAGGTTCAAAAACAAATTTCAAAACTAACCTTGAAAAAGTAGTTTTTTTCTTAATAATAAGTTTAGGAGAATAAAAACTAGCTAGTTTGATAGCCCATCTTTTCTAGAGAAATAATATGCTTTTAATTACACAGACGGACAGATAACACGGAAGATATTGACGAAAGACTGTATTGTTCAATACAGACTAGCCAACAGTTATTTGTGCATATTTTCACTAAAGTTACATTTTGACGCGTCCTTGAGCATAACGCATAAAACCAAACTGCAGGTGGACTAGGGGCAGGGTGGGAAGATAGTAGCTAAAAATAACTTAGCATAGAATCTTAGAAGTAGGGGGAGACACAAATGTGTGTAGTTTTTTCTTGTAGTTTCGTCCAAAAACAAGTGTAATTTTGGGAAAAGCCAAGTTGGGACGGACAGACCGACAGAAAAATACTACACACTAGACAGAGACTGGACCGAAATTGGACATTTGTAGTTTGAATATTTGAAAAGTAGAGGGGAAGTCCGCTGATTGGACAGAAGTTTTCATATTATAGAAAGAAAGACGCCCGCTAGTGCCATTTTGTATAAGACTGTCCATTTACACAGTTCGTTAATGCTAGAGGTGTGATTTCCAGGAAAGATTAAATATTATCAGTGGGACGCCCTAATCTAGCCAGCAGCTCAGCTGAGTTTTGCTAGTACAACGTAACTGTGTTTTTAATTTTGAATTGTGAGTTTCTGGTCTGGCACTACGCTAGTGCCAGATGCTTTGTAGAAGTCCAAGTGTGGATGCCTAAGAAGCCTACCATTGTACTCCAGCTACTGTGAGGAGTGGGCCACTTGAATTCTTTACTGCATCGTCACAGGCCAGATAAGTGAAAACCTGACCTGTTGTGGATTCATCAATACTTGTCCACAAATCAATAAATAAATAAAATCCTGTTGTACAAACACTAAACCTCAGTCCATATTACAAAGACAATGAACATTATAAACAGAGATTGGGCATGATGACACCACCCCGACTAGACATCCAGTGCTAGTTTTCAAAGACACTGTAGTTAGTGTTAATATTAACCAATGTAACAATATATTTATGTATAAAATTTTCATTTGATCATTCAATATATATATGCACTTTTATTGATAAATATATATTGTTTCATACGTCCTGACCAGAAGAAACATTTGGTTCAGGACTAAATAAATTTAAAAAATTGTAAAATCTAAACTTCTAAAGCCAGTGTTAGTTGAGTTGATTATAGAGCTTATTATTATTATTAGACTTAGTATTTACATGTGTGTGTGTCTGTGTATTTAATTACCTACACATCACTTTTCATTACCCTAGACATTAAACGTAGCTAACATACATAATAGTAGAATAAGTCTGTTTGAGGTCAAAAGTGGTAGCGGAAAGGCATTCTGTACTCACATAAACTTTTATCTTCAGGAGCCTTCACAGCTGACCTCATCCAGTACACTAGGTAACATAGCAACCATACAATAACATCAAAAACCACTACACGCCCCAATCCGTTCTGTGACACCCTTTCATATCAGTCTCCAGTTCACTTCTCCACGTTTTTCAGCCTCCTTCTGTTTCTCCTACCCTGGGGATTCTTGAACAAGAACTGTCTTGTAATGTTATCAGCATGTTCCCTGACTGTGTGTCCTATCCAACGCCAACGTCTTCTTCACATCTCATGTCCTACCGACAGTTGTTTGGTTCGTTTCATCAGGTCCACACTAACGAGCTTGTTGTACAGTTTCAAGCAGCGTACTATAATGTTTCTCACCAGACATGTTAAGTAGTGCAGTTCGTCTATCGCAGCGGTAGACATACCAGAATGTGTGGGGATCTACTTTAGAAACGTTGACATCTCCAAAGATCGAGCTTCATAAAATAATGTCTTCAGTGTTAATAAGTGGGAAATCCGTTTCATTTGTTTGACATGAGCAGTTTTAAAATGTCTCTCATCATTATCGTACTTGACAAAAAATAATGGCGGCCTCGTATCTTTAGTTATGGGAATACCGCGTTCTTATATGCCGAACATTTTTGTAACTTAAAATTTATTTTTCACCCATGTAGATCCAGACCTCCGGGACGACCCAGAGTTCGCTGGGAGGACAACATCAGACAATCCCTGGAGTGCTGAGAGCTGGACTGGAACAAGGCCAAAACAAAGTCAGCTGATAAGTTAGCATGGCGCGCCCTGGCTAACCTCTACACCCCAAGGTAGAAGAGGAACGACTAAGTAAGTTTTCTCCTGCTACCTAAAGATCTACCAAATCACCCCCTGTGCTTTACCGGCAGATCGTGAACGACCGGTTGCCGATCCCATGGTTTTGGTTTTACGACCTACGAGAAGGGCTATAGACATTTCACTTGCAGGCAATATTTATGTGATCTTCCAACTTAAAAAATCGACGTCGTGATGTAGTTTTGTGAACCTTACGTTATATCCAGCCTTTGTTCGTAGATTACTTTCGTGACTGGATTTCGCAGAAGTGTTTTTTATAATTACCCAGACACCCTTCAAGCTTACACTCATGGGAAGAGCAAAATTATGCCGCAGTGTAATCAGGCTTAACTTTTGCTCTCGTCACCAGTTTTTGTTCTGTTTTGTTTTGCTTTTTGAAGGGCGACATTCTGAAGAGGAAATTGGACGCATTGCTTTTAGATTTCTGCTGACGGCTCTGTATGGCTTTGATGAATGCAGCGACAACCCATTATTGATCTCTGACGTAATATAGATTAAAAGTCCCACGCACGGCAAGAAACCAAAACAATCAAACTGTTCGCAATTTGTCTGACATGTTTATGTTATACGAGAAAGTAACATGGCAAAACATAGCGGGAAATAACTACGTTTTGCTTTTTCTGTTGATGGCGGCACTGATTCTTTTGGGGTCATTTAATTTATTTCCATTTTCCCTCAAAAGTAAACCAATGACACATAAAGAGTGGCATGAAAGCATAATAAAGTCTTCATCTATGATGAGTATTGATGCTTCTATGGCTAAATATATAAATACAGAATGGAGATACTTATTTAAACTTAGAAATGCTTAATATAAATGGGGAAATTCCAAAAACATTGTCAAAATCGCATGCATGAATATTTCTAAAAACACCCGCGCCGTGGAGAGATGAGAAGAAACGCGCGTTATTTCAAGGGGGCGACAGATGTAATTCACAGGCCGTTGGACGCGGATTTCACGTTATATCCTAAAAATGCGGCAACAAAAAGATTGCAAGATTTGGTGGGAATTAGTTAGGAACAGACGGAAGACTAAGAAAATTAGAATGTGTAATGCAGTGGTTCTCAAACGGTGTGGCGCGAACATTAAAAGACAAGCAAGGATTTTATTTTCAAAAAATTCAAATGCAAAAAAAAAAAAAAAATCAAAAAAAAATATGGACATTTTCTTTTTTAAGTTATTACATTTGATATAATATAGGAAATATATGTATAGAAACCCGTAGAATTTTCCAGACGTTTCCAGATTTTATTCAGTAATATACGTTATTTTATATCAAATCGGTTTCAATAATAATAATAATAAAAATAGTTTAAAATAATGTAATTTATTCAATAAAGCTCTACTAGGAGTTTATTTTTTATTTCATTTTTTAAGGTATTTTTATCAATAAAAAATTATGTGTGGCGTAAGCAAATTTTCATTTCGAAAGTGCGACCCAGAAAAAATAGGTTTGGTAACCACTGGTGCAATGAGCCCGAGGACAGCGATCAGGAAAACGTTGCAAGACTGCGGTTAACCTTGTGATTTCTTTACTTTTAATTGTTTTGTCCACTGTTGCCGTGAAGAATTATGGGGAGCTGAATGTCTTCTTCTCATCTCTTCTTCCACTGGCAGTTGTCTGGTTCATATCATCAGCTCCGCATTCGTAATCACGTCATACTTACTTACTTAGTCGTTCCTCTTCTTCCTTGGGGTATAGAGGTTTGTCAGAGAGAGCGCCATACAAACCTATCGGCTGTCTTCTTCTTGACCTGGTTCGAAGCTAGTCCTTGGTCCTTCAGAAATTGTCTAATTGTGTCCTCCCAGCAAACCCCGCATCTCTGGTTTTTGCATTCCAATGTCTGTAGGGGTAGCCGATCTTCTCTCATGTCATACCATTTATATCCTTATATTCTACGCAAGCACCCATTTATAAAAGTCTGAAGCTTCTTGGTGGTTGCTTTTGTTGTCTTCATGTTTTGGAGCCATTCGACAGGACTGACTTGACATTTGAGTTGAATATTCATGAGCAGCACAAGTCTTCAATAAACCCATATCAAGTCTTTCAGTTCTGTGCAATGTTTTCTTATCTTTATTTCTGTTATGTCTATGTCCGGCTACATAAATACATACATACATACATACACAGGGCCACTAAATTAATATTTTACTGAATCATATTCAGCTGGGGGCTCATAAAATGTGAGTCAAAACATATTTTCTCACACAAATGGGCGGAAGAACTCTAAGTTTATGACAACTTAGATGAATTATTTGTTATACTTGCCATTATATAAATCCCAGTGAGACTCCCTGAAACAGAAGCATCATTCTTCCATTGAGATCTCTGCCAATAAACATCTGGAGCGAAGGTTGATACATTTGAAAACCCTCATCCTTTTACTCGAAGTTTGGCCATTATTGTGCCACTACTGCAGAGCAGGGGAGACAACCCGCGACACTATGCTACTGTCCATTCTTCTGCCATTCTTCTTTTAATTAAGGTTTCGATTTCTTGTCTGCCCATCCCTAAATATATTAGATTTGTAGCTAGCAGTTCACATCTAACTTTCTTGTCTGCCCATCCCTAAATATATTAGATTTATAGCTAGCAGTTCACATCTAACTTTCTTGTCTGCCCATCCCTAAATATATTAGATTTGTAGCTAGCAGTTCAGATCTAACTTTCTTGTCTTCGTTATCATATTGGAAAAGCACTTTTTAAAAGTATTTAGGGAGCTAAACAGAGAATACCAATATGAGATTATTTACAGGCTAGCAATTAGCCCATGATGTAAAACAGGTGTTAGGCCCCAAAGACGCACCAATAGAGAATGCAGTCAGCGACCCATAGCTTGACTGCTTGCGGTCAGGGTCAGCGAACCAGAGCTGACCAAGACCCTACTCCACCTCCAAGTGGTGGTCCTGGAAACAGGCTGCATCACTGCAGTCTGGCTGAGTGAGTAGGGATCGAAGAGGCAAGGCTAACCCGGTCCCAAAATATGCTGTGCGGAAGTCGGATGTGTCGGCCGAAAGGCGCAAATATCGCAGCTTCACTGTAAACGGGCACAACGCAACCAACGTCCTTTTCAGGATGAACGAGAAAGAAGAAACAGGTGTTGATAATAGACATAGCTAGAAAACTACACAATATAATATAACAGTACATAATAAGAAAAAAATTAATATATAAGGATTATAGAGGGAAAGTGAGCATCTGATGAGGTTCTAGTAATATATATATATATAATGTATATATTTGTGATGACATTTGTCACTTATAGGCTTTACCATCCTCCATCCCTTATTAAAAATGTGACAGGAATGAGAGACTAACATTTTTGGGACAAAGGAAAATACACAGGCACATCCACAAAATTTGACACCTTTAATTTACTCTATTTACGCTAATTGGAAAGATGAAATGATACTATGATTGGTATCGGCAACCAAATTATTATCTGGAATTAGCGACACTATATATATCCTACTTTATAACCAATCAAATGTTGAACGGGATATTTTTCTTCATAAATTAAAATAAAACTTATAACAACAACAAAATACAGATTTTCTTGTAGCAGAATTAAAACTTGGAGTAGGGGTTAAAATAACTACATAAAATGGACAATATATTAAAAAAGGCACAGGGATAAAAATACTAAAGTCGTCAGTTGTCTGGTCTTTTGACTTGTTTCCAATTGGACCCCTTTGATTGTCTGATGAATGTTATGAACCCCTTTGATTGTCTGATGAAGGCTATGGACCCCTTTGATTGTCTGATGAAGGCTATGAACCCCTTTGATTGTCTGATGACAGCTACGGACCTCTTCTTGGAAACAAAAGTAATGTAGGCCTATATAAAAGCAGAATTTAAAAAAAAAAAAACTTTAAATTTTAGGTTATGTACACGGGCCCCCTATAATCCACTCATGGGTCCCCAAAGATTCCGTGGACCACAGGTTAAGAGCACGTGTCATCATCATCATGTGACGTATTCTTTCTAGAACGTTGTCTCCATTACAGCTGCTCTGAACGCATCACGATTCTGTGCAAGTCGACCTGCATCAGCCAAAGACAAGTTCAGACTCTCTGTGATGTCCTGGGTCCACCGTCGTCTAGGTCGACCCCTTCCCCTTTTTCCAGGGACCATTCCTTCCATCACTATTTTTTCCAGACTATTATGTCTTTTTATATGACCGAAAAATTTCAGCTTCCTTATTGCGATGGTATTTAGGAGCCAAAGTTCCTGTACGTTTAGTGAGTGCAGTACTACTCTGTTGGTCTTTTTTTCTGTCCAGGGTATTCTCAACATCCTTCTGTAGCATTTCATTTCGAATGATGTAACCTTTTTTGCAACTATTTTATTGAGTGTGCAAGTCTCGCAGCCGTATGTTGCTACTGGGAATATACATGCTCTGATCAGTTGTAACTTTGTTTCTTTGCTTGTGCCTTGCCATAGGTTTTTCATCTGTATTAGTTTATGTGAAGCAATTGCAAGTCTTCTTTTAATTCCTACTGCACAGTCGCCAGAGCTGTTGATGATTGATCCTAAGTATTCGAATTCATTAACACTTTCCAGTTCTTCGTTATCAATTTCAATTTCTGGTTTGGTCTTTACTTTGTCTGTTGTCAATACTTTGGTCTTCTTGGTGTTTAGGTATAGATTCTGGGCCTCGCTGTGTTTTTTGGTGGACAGAATTAATTGTTAAAGTTCTTCTGGGTTGGTCGATAGGAGGACTGTGTACGTCAGCATATCTGTTTTCCGGGATCTGGTACCCGCCGATGTTAAATGAGTCAAACTCTGTGTGTTCTTGGTCATCTCTTACGTTTCTCATGATATTCTCATCATAAATGTTAAACAGTTAAGGGGAAAGGGTACAGCCTTGTCTTACTCCTTTCTGTACTTCAAACCATTCTGATGTTTCCCCCTCTATTCTTACGGCTGCCTGTTGTTCTTGGTACAGCAGTGCGATGAGTTGTATAAGGTGGTTTGGAAATCCCATATTTTCCATAATAGCCCATAACTGCTGATGTTGTACACAGTCGAAACCTTTCGTGTAATCAATGAAACAAGTATGTAGGTCAACGTTGAATTCTAAGTCATAAAGTGTGAAAACCTAATTTCGAAACTTGTAATTTCTGAGTTGGAATGCAGACTTACCATGCGCGCACAGCACAACCAGTAATTATTTATAGTTTCAGTCTCTTCCGTATGTTGTAAGTATTTTTGAAGAGGTGAACGTGTAGCATAAATAACCGCTTGGTTCTTGCTGTTCAAGTCCGGTGCAAGGCGGTGCGGCCACATTTAACTATGGACAAAATTTGTTCTAATACAAAGATTTTTGTATGGTTTTATTGTAGTTCAATTTTAAACGTGCAACTGAGAGACGGGCATAAAACTAGGTATTGTGTCCTGAAGTTATATACATGTTGTACCGTACTTACAGGTCCAGTCGCTGGATCAAGAAAATGGGGTTAGAAGTTCAGTATTCCTTCCTTCACCTTTAAACTCCACAAGAAGCATAGACCTTCAACAATCTTAGGTAAGTCTTCCAGTCCCGTGCTATCAGCCAAAGATCTTTCCATCTTTTCTTCATCCGCTTCATGTCTGTCTCTAGTTCTCTTCTAGGTGTGTTCTTTGGTCTTCCTCTACATCTCTGACCCTGGGTTTTCCAAAACAAGAAGTGCCCGGTTGGGGCTTCTCTGCTCGGATACAGGGCAGAACCGTCGCCGAACATAGCGGGGCTTACACGATAACAACTTCCAGCATGAGAATGGAGGTCGAGGCTGTTACTGCAGCCTTAAGGTGGATAACTGAAACTTCGTTAACAAAGGCCATCATTGTGTCCGACTCTCAGTCCATGCTTCGGAAGGTTCAAAGTGGTTGGTTGCGGCATGAATGGAAAACATGCATAGAAGCTTCCAGTCTACAAGAACTGGTGTGGGTATACTGTAATGGTCATGCTGGCGTATGTGGTAATGACAGAGCTAACAGACTAGCATCAAAAGCACCCATAGTGGGGACACTAGATATATATAAGGGAGATATACTGAGAACAATTAATTATCGCCTGTTATAGAATGACACTGCAATAGATGAATCATCAAGGTTAAGACTATTGGAATTAGGTATCAAACGTAAGGCTAGTAGAGATGGACGTATGAGAGGATGCATCCGTCGTGTTAATAGCCATCGAACTACAGGAACAGTTAGCATTCACATGCTTCGACATATACTGATGGAGACTGAGTACCTATGGGTTTGCCTGGAGTGCAATGATGGCAATTCTGTATAACAATAATAACAATGTGTGTCCTATCCATCTCCAGCACCTTCTTCGCATCTTTTGTTCCACTGGCGCGTGTCTGGTTCTTGTCATAGTTTCCACACTAGTGATCATAAATGGACAATATTAACAGACTCACTTTCAGCTATTCAAGCTATAAAAAACTTCCGAGAACGAGTTAGACCATTGTGACGGATAGGATGAAAATTGAAGTCCCTGAATTGACGGATGATAAATGGTAGTACCCTTGGATAGCATCGGGGGCCCTGAATATTTGTTGTCATTTTATCGCCAACGTGGAATCCCCACACTTGCTGATTAGTATGCATAATTTCCACGTGGATTTCCCCCACGTGTGCTAATTAGTATGTAAACAGTTATCATGCGGGCAGCCAGAAGATTCGCTTTGTCTTAGGTTTAGTTTAGCAACGCCTACTGTCATATCTCTCGAGCAATTTAAATCAGCTAATTCTATACCTCTTTCTGTCATCCCGTCAAGAAGGCGTTGCCAATAGGAAACGGCAGCTGTCAGTATCAAAGACGGTTGTAGTCCTTAAGAACGCAGCAGAGTTAACACCTATGGTTCACATGTTAAAGCGAAAGGGTCTAAGAGAGTTGGAAATCGCTGGCCGACGAAGAGAAACGGGGAAGTCTAGAGCTGGGACCCGCGGCACGAAACGAGAAAAGTTCCATAGGATCAAGAAAGGCGAGAAACCTCGCATGTGGCTATTACTTTCCATTTCATTAACTATATATTGGTATCGCTGAAAAATGCAGTTATCATTCGCGCCAGAGAGTTGAAGAAGTTCCTAGCTTATATTAGAATCTAACAAGATTTCTTTTGGATTTCTTCTATATTGGAGTCTGAATTCATTCTGTGTGCTGCGGTAAAATATATTAGTCTTGAGGGATTCAGTAGTTTACATTCTTCATTTTATTTCACTAGATTTTTGTGTGATTAATTTAAACCTATTAAATAAACTAATAAGCAAAGTTTTCCAGATGTAATCGAAGAATGTAACTATCCGTTATTTCCTGAGTAATAGATGTGTAACATAATTATAAAAAAAAACGCTAGGCGATCGTAATTGTTTAATAACCATATATTTCTATTTCATCTCGTGTAAATTTTGAGTAATTAACTGTTCATAGCTAGTGTTAAAAAACGATGCATTAGCTAGTCACTCGTGTAGTTTTTTTAATATAAATAATTAAATACCGGAGTGATTTTACTGGTCTTACCTAAAAAACGCGGGTGTTAGAATTAATTATAGTACAATTACCTGTTTTATATATTCTCTTTTATACAGGTGGTCATACCTTGGCGATCCAATGGTTTTTTTATTTATATAGAGAGTCATGTTCAGATGGCTTATTGCATCCCAGAGTATATGTTCCTAACATACAAACATTGACAATACAAAATCTGATGGTGGAGACCCTTATAGGTCCTTCGCAAAACCAGTAGAGCGGTTAAATAACCAAACCCACGTCAATGCTAAATTGTGTTTTTTAATGTTAGACTGGAACGGGACAATGCCAGAAGATTTTTCTATATTATATTAAATCATATAAAGTTCCCTGGCCTGATGAGGCAGAACTTACAGCACAAATTTATTTAAGCAAACCCATATGACAGAAACATTTTCCTACCACCAACTTCTACAGTGAACATTTACGGCTATTACGTTTTTCCGAAAACAGCCTGGGAGTAACATTCTACTGTTTGAAATATTCCCCATTCACTACGACAGAAACCTAGAGAAAAACTTATCCCCCTTCAATACCTGCAGTCCGAATAGGAATACCCGCCTCAAGATCTTAAAGATCTCCTCCATTAACAGGCTACGGAATTGGGATCCATTAGCCGTCAAAAGTTGTTGAGGAAATCCCAACCGTGTAAAAATTTGCATGAGGGCTTCTGCGAATTTCTTGGAATCCATGCATGTTAGCGGTATAGCTTCGGCCCACATAGTGCAAGTGTCGACCAGGGTCAGGATAAACCTGTTCCTTCTTTTGGTCCTTTCTAGGGGTCCAATGATGTCGACAGCAACCCGTTCGAATGGAGTCCCCACTATTGGCATTTGCCCCATAGGGACGGGGGGGTGTCAAGTGCCTGGGTGCCCCACGTTGGCACTGGGCGCAGGATATTTCGTACCTGAGGATCTCAGAGTTCATTCCCGGCCACCAATAGTGAGTTTTTATTCGCTGAATAGTGGAGAGAGTGCCCCATTTCTAAGATCTGGCTTCTGTACTGCGTCGGTACTAGGAGGTGGTTATTCCCTGTATCAGGG
Source organism: Oreohelix idahoensis (assembly GCA_024509875.1). Classification (NCBI taxonomy): domain Eukaryota; kingdom Metazoa; phylum Mollusca; class Gastropoda; order Stylommatophora; family Oreohelicidae; genus Oreohelix; species Oreohelix idahoensis. The sequence continues at coordinate 28,273 of JAMPIV010010839.1, read as the reverse complement.
TCGCCCGTTCTACGGTACAATACGCCATCCTTCGAAAAGATGTCTCCGTGGTGTCTGGGGTCTTTAGCCATGGACAGTTTTCTAAAGCAGGGCTCCAGAGTAGGATCCTTTTGTTGCGCCTCTTTTAGTTCTTTCGGCAACAAATTTGACGCAGGCTCCCGTTCCTTCTGGGTTTGCCCTCTTGTGGTTACTGCTGCCACAATCGGCTCTTTCGGTCTCCCAACAAACACATATCTACATCCCAGGATAACTGGGTAGATAGGATCATCCATAATGGCCGCTTTAATAACCCCTCTGATTATCTCCTGACCGGGTTTGACTAGGTGCCTGGCGACAATACAATCAAAACTTAATCCAGTGTCAAAAAGACAAGTTGTTGAGGTACCGTTCAAAATTACAGTTCCTCGCGTTGAGGGTCTCTCTCCCTCAGGTTAAGAATCACTGACATTGACTCTTCCTTGCGAGGCTGTATGCAAGCACCCGATGCGATTTGGCCCGGTGTGCTTGCCATGATTAGACGTCCCTGTTGCAGGGGTCTTTCCCTTGCCTTGACCTTGGTGGCCGCTCTGCCATGTAGGCCTTGTGGGTTGATCAGGATTTTTGTTCTTGGTGGGATATCGGGTTTTGTAGAATTTAGATTTTTCTTGGGGAGGTCTCTGGGTATTGGTTTCTCGTTGGTTATATTGCTGGGAGGAATTGGAAGAATGGGATGACTGTTCTAGATTTTGTTTTCGAGATGGCTCATCTATGGGTTTGCGTTTTGTGCTGGGAAGTTCGGCCATTGCATTTGCATAACGTTCCGCCTTATTGAGGATGTCCTCAAGCTTGACTGCGCCCTGCTCAGCCAGAAATCTACGGGTTTCGTTCGACAAAGTTGATTTTATTTGTTCTACAAGAACAAGTTCCAGAATTCCCTCATATGTAAGAGGAAGTTCTGACAATTCCAGGCACTTTGTCAAATAGCCCGTCAGACATGAAGAGAACTGCGGACATGTCTCCGTGCTCTCTTTTCGGCTGTTTCTGAACATTTGCAGAAATTTGCGAGCGGTCATTTCAAAACGCTCTAGTAAGGCCTTCTTTAAAGTGTCGTAGTCATCTTGGCTGCTTCCCAGGTTTACGTACACGTCATAAGCGTTACCTTTTAGGGCCTGTGAAAGTTTTAGGCACCACCGGGAACTCTCTAACCCATACAGATTCGCCATTTTCTCGAATTTCTCTAGGAAAGTGTCAATTTTCTCGTTGGGGCTCGGGAAAGATTCTAAGGCAAAAGACATCGTTGCTAATTGGGAAGGTTGAGTGCTGGAGAGATCCGTTAACTGAGACTGGGGTGAAGACGGCTGTCCATTATTGGAAGTAGAAGCACCCCGACTTTGGACTTCTAGAGTCGTATGTGCCAATTCATGCTGTCTCTCCCTCTCTCTCTCATTTGCCCTGCAGACTTCCATCTCTGCCTCAATTTTCTTCTGTTCCAATTGACGATCTTCCGCTTCTTTCTTCTCTGCTCTATCTTGTGTTTCCTTTTTCTCTGCTCTATCTTGTGCTTCCTTCTCCCTAGCTTCTGCTCTCTTTTCCTCTGCGTCATATCGGTCAAGTTCTTTGTTGATAAACGCGGTCTCTTCATCTCCCTGCAATCCTGTCTCCGTAGCCTCATCTCTCAGCATCGATCTAAGCTTAACTCGCTCGGCCATGTCGAAGAACAGAATGCTACTAAGCCGAGAGAATAAGAAGAAGAAAAGAAGGGGAAAAAACTCTAAGCCGCTTTCGAGAAAAACACAAAATATAAATTACCTGAGATACTGTAACAGTCCTATTTCATGACCACCAGGAATGTAACGATATCTTTACTGTGTACTGTTATAGTATGGATGTGTTGATGCGCCACTACAATGTTGAAGGGTGTACGATCTACCTCAATGTTCCTGCACGGTGTTACTGTAGTTTTTTGTTCGTGCGTAGTCAGTACGACCTGGGCCAAACAGCGTTGTTGTGCATGATTAGCTCACCAGGCGATGAGGCGCTAACAGGGTGTCATGTTGACATTCAAACATCATTCATCTCTTGAATGTGAAGTACTCGAAGTTTGTGTGGGTTGATAAGTGATGTGGGCGTGAGAAAACACGAATGCGTAAAGGCTATTTGACAGGTAAACAATGCACCCACTCACTCACATGCAGTAGTCAGTAATTGTTGCAACTGCTGGAACTTTTCAACCATTTATTTACGAGACACAGTGACATCAACAGTTACAGTCAAATGGACGAGGATCAAGGACATCATATAAACTGGAAATGACTGGCAAAACATCTGTCATTATAAAGCTTGAACCACTCATCTATCAGGACGTTATCGACAATGGTCTGTCCTTCAACACAAAGTTCATACTGCAGCTCACGTACCACTGACTCAGCGCGTCAGGTACTTCAAACAACTCCGCCGTACCAACAGGCGAGTTCTCAATTGCATAAATAATAATAATGCTGCAATTCATCTGGCATAACACGCCAAATACATCTTCTTCTGCTCAAAGATATCGGCCGTAATGTCGGGCCTCTATAATAATGTAAACAACTGTGTATTCTTCATAGGCAGGCATAATCACCCATGCCGAAACATGCGGTTTTCATAATAATATATCTTCACTGGGCTTCTGTATAACAATTAGACGAATAGTCTTAGTTGGCTACATCGAGCACAAATAATGGACTCTGCATCTCAAAGGACTGTGAGCTCTACTCACAGGTTGCCACAAAATGTTCTGCAACTTAGGCATAATAATTAAGTTTCTTTTACCTTTGACAGAATCCGAGAAATACACAAATAACAACTGTCGTCATTCTTGACGAACAGAATAACTCTGGGGAGAATCACTGACATCACAGTCACACTGAAGACTATCTTTCCCCCAGATAATGCAGAGAAGTACCACGGACATACTAGTCCGGTCAGAACCCAGATCATCACTCCCTGACGGAAGTCTCTCGGTTCGCGCTCAAAAAACTTGCGCATGTGTAGACAGCACAGATCTGAGTAAAGCTAACCCCGACTTAAGACAGGTCAACAACAATGAATAAAACAAAGGGAAGATAACCCCAAATCAACCTGTCCCAGGGAGTTCATAAACAGTTCTCTAACTTAGATCATCAAAAGTATTAAATAGATTTACGTCTTATGAAACCGTCAAAAACGACAGCAACAGATACCTCCTACAGTTATTAATTTGCTAACCTATCGCTGCTATTTTCTGTCAATTAAGACTCTAAATGCAGGTGACTATGCCACACTAAATGGTAGGTCAAACAACTAAAAAGGACCCAAAGACGCAGCAACAGAGAATGCAGTCAGCGACCCATAGCTTGACTGCTTGCGTCAGGGTCAGCGAACTAGAGCTGACCAAGACCCTACCCCACCTTCAAGTGGTGGTCCTGGAAACAGGCTGCATAACTGCAGTCTGGCTGAGAGAGTAGGGATCAAAGAGGGAAGGCAAACCCGGTCCCAAAAAATGCCATGCTGAAGTCGGATGTGTCGGCCGAAAGGCGCAGATATCGCAGCTTCGCTGTAAACAGATACAACGCAACCAACGTCCTTTTCAGGGCGAACGAGGAAGAAGAAGAAGAAGAAACAACTAGAAAAAATCTACTATTACTATCGGTAGAGAAATAAATATATATATATATATATATATATATATATATATATATATATATATATATATATATATATATATATATATATATATATATATATATATATATATATATATATATATATATATAAAATTTTATATATATTTTTTTTTAAATTAAGGAGGGGAAAAAATCCCTTAAAAAAATTAAATCTCCACCACAAAGCTCGCCCCCCGAAGTCAGTTTAGAGGAGGGACGTTATTAACTAGACTTATTTTTATAGTCAGAACGCGGTCCTTAGTATAACTCAGGATGGGTTTGAAAAAAAATCGAAAAAAGGTGATTCGTCGTAAGACGAATCACCTTTTTTCGATTTTTTTTCAAACCCATCCATCGTATTCCACGTCTTACCGCAGTTCCCCTCCACTTCCTCGATTAGTATAACTCAACTCTGCTAACTTCAAAACCTTTTGTGACTGTTTACACAATCACGCGATCCAACGGTTTTGCACAAAATTTTATCATATACTATATATTTGACAGATGTTAATTGTAAACAAGTTGTAAATAATTTTCTAATGCTGTGGAAAAACAAACTATAATTGTGTGTGGTCAAAACACCCTGTCTAAGATCGTTTGTCTAGGGGGATGAATTTTTTTTTTATTTCCTTATCTCACAAGACAATCCCACAACACTCTATCTAACTGAAAATTTCAGATAAGACACCGTAACAGACGCTAGTCAATTACTAGACCTGGCTCAAAATTCCGGCGAGCAACACATTATTGTCGTAAGTTTTATAGAACGGCCTTATATTTTTATGGTCCCGATCGAGCAGAGGTGAGATGGTGAGATCTATGTGAGAGAAAGGTGTGAGAAATAGTCATGTTTACGAGGAGTACAGGTGTAAGAAAAAATACTGTCTTGGATTGAGTAATTGCTCAACCCAACCTATGTAGTACGACACACTTTAATGGAGACGTATTTTCTCACTAGATACTGATTCAATACACTATCCTCTCGTACGCACACACAAACAATTTTGTGACATAAATACGTACATACGTAGAAACGAACAGGTAAACTATGGGTTCACATATAATTATATGGCAGGGAAGAGGGTTTGACCAACACCAATAGCTTAAGGTTTATTAGGTTTATTATTATCTTTATAAGAAAATAGATCACAACATAAAATACATCGTTATCATTACATCAATGAATTATCGTTACATAAGAGAAAGAGAAATATATATATACTCTCATAGACCCTCCCTCTGGTATGGAAAACTAGGAATGATCCAACCCGAGGTTGTGTACCCAAAAGATCAAACAAATGATTAACAATGGGAGTGGGGAGTAGGCAGGACGGGTAACAGGTATGTCCTTAATTTTTCTATCCCTTGGGCCTTCAGACTTAGTGAGAGATAGATAAAAAGAGAATGCGTTATATTAGTAGTAAACTTAAGCAAATAAATTCTTTCGTTCCGTTTTCACGCTCTACATACATACAGTGAGCTCACGACGTTCAAACTTACCTTCTCTCGACTCTGCATACGTCCATGGAATTTAATCATACACAGTGGATTTAATATTATTATATGTACTGTTAATGCTCCAATTCAGCCCCAGAAACTCCGTCTAGGCAACTGCTATTTTCTCTCGGAAATTTCGCTGAAGTGGTGCGTTGATTATATTTTTTCTGGCGGGTATTCCTATTCGGACTGCAGGTATTGAAGGGGGATAAGTTTTTCTCTAGGCTTCTGTCGTAGTGAATGGGGAATATTTCAAACAGTAGAATGTTACTCCCAGGCTGTTTTCGGAAAAACGTAATAGCCGTAAATGTTCACTGTAGAAGCTGGTGGTAGGAAAATGTTTCTGTCATATGGGTTTGCTTAAATAAATTTGTGCTGTAAGTTCTGCCTCATCAGGCCAGGGAACTTTATATGATTTAATATAATATAGAAAAATCTTCTGGCATTGTCCCGTTCCAGTCTAACATTAAAAAACACAATTTAGCATTGACGTGGGTTTGGTTATTTAACCGCTCTACTGGTTTTGCGAAGGACCTATAAGGGTCTCCACCAACAGATTTTGTATTGTCAATGTTTGTATGTTAGGAACATGTACTCTGGGATGCAATAAGCCATCTGAACATGACTCTCTATATAAATAAAAAACCGTTGGATCGCCAAGGTATGACCCCCTGTGTAAAAGAGAATATATAAAACAGATAATTCTACTATAATTAGTTCTAACACCCGCGTATTTTAGGTAAGACCAGTAAAATCACTCCGGTATTTAATTATTTATATTAAAAGAACTACACGAGTGACAAGCTAATGCATCGTTTTTTAACACTAGCTATGAACAGTTAATTACTCAAAATTTACACGAGATGAAATAGAAATATATGGTTATTAAACAATTACGATCGCCTAGCGTTTTTTTATAATTATGTTACACATCTATTACTCGGGAAATAACGGATAGTTACATTCTTCGATTATATCTGGAAAACTTTGCTTATTAGTTTATTTAATAGGTTTAAATTAATCACACAAAAATCTAGTGAAATAAAATGAAGAATCTAAACTACTGAATCCCTCAAGACTAATATATTTTACCGCAGCACACAGAATGAATTCAGACTCCAATATAGAAGAAATCTAAAAGAAATCTTGTTAGATTCTAATATAAGCTAGGAACTTCTTCAACTCTCTGGTGCGAATGATAACTGCATTTTTCAGCGATACCAATATATAGTTAATGAAATGGAAAGTAATAGCCACATGCGAGGTTTCTCGCCTTTCTTGATCCTAGGGAACTTTTCTCGTTTCGTGCCGCGGGTCCCAGCTCTAGACTTCCCCGTTTTTCTTCGTCCGCCAGCGATTTCCAACTCTCTTAGACCCTTTCGCTTTAACATGTGAACCGTAGGTGTTAACTCTGCTGCGTTCTTAAGGACTACAACCGTCTTTGATACTGACAGCTGCCGTTTCCTCTTGGCAACGCCTTCTTGACGGGATGACAGAAAGAGGTATAGAATTAGCTGATTTAAATCGCTCGAGAGATAAGACAGTAGGCGTGGCTAAACTAAACCTAAGACAAAGCGAATCTCCTGGCTGCCCACATGATAACTGTTTACATACTAATTAGCACACGTGGGGGAAATCTACGTGGAAATTATGCATGCTAATCAGCAAGCGTGGGGATTCCACGTTGGCGATAAAATGACAACAATATTCAGGGCCCCCGATGCTATCCAAGGATACTACCATTTATCATCCGTCAATTCAGGGACTTCAATTTTCATCCTATCCGTCACAACCATTTATAGCAGAAGTGATATTACTGAAAAATACTTACCCATGACCCAGAGGATGTTCCGTTCTAATAGCTTGGATACCTTTATATGTTGGCATAAAAGGAAATGAAAAGGCGGATAAAGAAGCTAAGAAAAGTAGAAATAATATAAACCAAATAAATGTGGGGATGAGTAAAACGGAGACCAAAAGCTTAATTAAAAGAATAATAACTGACGAATGGACAGTAGAGTGGGATGGAACCCTGAAGGGCAGACATGCATATAAATGTTCAAGACTCTAACAAGAACGTGTCAGGTATCTAGAGAACTAACAATTCCTAGCAATAAAAGTTAAAGGATCCCGTTACACGCCTATTGAGGCATATTGGGAATACGGTGTTAGGCCCTTATTTTCTTGACCATCGGCACACTAGGGGTGATGTGGTCAGCATCACGCCGGCCGCCTTAACCTTCCCAGAGTTGTTCTGGTACCCAATTCATGAGGCTGGGTCTACCCCGGAGCCGTTTGCGGTCTAAATAATCCCACCTCAACTGGGGATCGAACCATGGACCACCGAGCTAGAAAGCCAGTGCACTAACCAGTGCGCTATCGCGGCAATAAGAAAGTATGTAAAACACACGGTTACAGAAATCCCCACTGCAAGTTTCCCTGAATGTTTCGCGCAGGCTTCCTGCAAGGGAACCTTCTGTAATTTTGGTTCAATATTTCACAACGAAGGAAGAAATACAGAAAGCCATAAAGCTTCTAAGAGATGGAAAAGCATCTGGACCTGATGGCATTCCAGCAGAGGCCATCAATGCAGATATCGACACGGCTACAGAGATGTTATATAAATTACTTGGTAAAGTCTGGGAAAAGGAAGAGATACCAGCAGAATGGAAGGAAGGATATCTGATTAAGTTGCCTAAGAAAGGAAATTTACAAGAGTGCACAAATTATAGAGGAATAATGTTACTATCAGTGCCAGGAAAAGTATTAAATAGGATTATCCTTGAGAGATTAAAAGAATCCATAGACAATAAACTGAGAGATGTACAAGCAGGTTTTCGACAAAACAGATCCTGTACAGACCAGATAGCCATTTTGAGAATAATAGTTGAACAAAGTCTGGAATGGAATTCACCATTATACATCGGATTTGTGGACTACGAAAAGGCATTTGACAGTGTAGACAGAGAATCACTATGGACATTGATGAGGCATTATGGAGTTCCCCTGAAGATCATTAATTTAATAAAGAAAACATATGAAGACATGACATGCAGAGTTCTTCATGGAGGACAGCTTACAGAACCATTTGGGATAAGAACAGGAGTGCGACAGGGATGCCTCTTGTCTCCATTTCTTTTCTTATTAGCAATAGACTGGGTTATGAGAACATCGACAACACACAACAGAAATGGAATCCAGTGGACTCTGACTAAGCAGTTGAATGATCTGAATTTTGCTGATGACTTGGCTCTTCTGTCCCATAACCGTAATCAGATGCAGGACAAATTGAAAACACTCGATGAGAGGTCACAGCAATTGGGTCTGAAAATACACTGGGAAAAGACAAAGATAATGAGAATAAATGCAGGTAATGAAAACAGGGTTGAACTTGAAGAAGCACCAATACAAGATGTAGAATCGTACACATATCATGGCAGCAATATAGACAAAGTTGGAGGGACAGACAGTGATATCAAAATAAGAATACAAAAAGCAAGAGGAGCTTTCATAGCATTGGGAAATATATGGAGATCAAGAGAAATCGGATCCAACACGAAAATAAGAATCTTCAACTCAAATGTGAAGTCAGTCCTATTGTATGGCTCTGAGACATGGAGAACAACAAAGACAACAACCAAAAAGCTACAGACTTTCATAAATGGGTGCTTGCTTAGAATAGAGGGATTAAAATGGTATGACAAGGTTACCAACGTGGAACTGATGACAAGAACTAGACAAGTGCCAGTGGAACTTTGGGAGTGGGGGGTTATGAATGAATGAATTTCACAAGGGAAAGATGACGTATAATACGTGGGAAGATAACATCAGGAGATGGACAGGAAAGAGTCTGATGAGTGTACCATCAAGACAAGAGACGGAAGACGTTGGAGATCATTTGTAGCCAACCCTCGATGTTGAGATGGTACCTGATGATGATGATTCTACAAGGAGCGAAAAATGAAATGAAAGAACTGTTTATCTTAAAACTTGTCAACTAACTCCGTGAGAATGTTTACTGTAAACTATAAATAAAAGAAATAAATTTGTTTAATCACTTTGACATAAACAGGACGCGTGACCCTTCTGCGTTTCAGCAATCAGTTTTCCTGGGTTGTTTTTCCTATCTATAAATAATCAGAACCTCGTATTACGTGTTTCTCAGACCTGGCGTGCAAGTAAACAGGATTAAGTAAATTAACTTCTGTAATTTAAGAACAGGGCTCAAATACGTTAACTTCAGTAATGTGAGAAGAGGATTTAAGAAATTTAAATATTCCAAAGGATTTTTGAAAATTGCTTTGGAAACGTGACCAAGTGGGCCCGCCCTAGTAAGGGTCCTACCTAGAACTTTCAAACGCGTTACCTAGAACTTTCAAACGCTAAAAGAGCCATATACATTACTTAATATTGAACAGTCTTCTGTTGACGATATTATCGCGTGTTGTGTGCTTTTCTTATAACGTTTCAATCAGGGTATAAAGTGATGTATTATGTTTATTTATACGTGTCGACGATTGAGGTTGGCAACCTCATCAGGTAAAACAAATTACCACAGAAGCCATCGCTGTAAAAGCGTAATATGTATCTTCAGGGAAAGATAAGCAAACGTGATATATAAATTCAGGGAAAGATAAGCACCATAATAAAAAAAAACTTCAGGGAAAGATAAGCAAACATAATATTTAACTCAGGGAAAGATAAGCAAACATAATATATAACTTCAGGGAAAGATAAGCACACGTAATTTATAACTTCAGGGAAATATAAGCAAACATAAGATATAACTTCAGGGAAAGATTAGCAGGCTTCCTGCAAGGAGACCAGCTGTGATGATGACTCCAAACTTTGTAAGGAACGCAAAGGAAAGTCAATGTCTATGTGTGTCGATGATTAGGTGACTGAAGAAATTACAATAGAAAATACATCAAGAATCGCTTGAAAAGGTCGTGTGATCTGGTTATATGGAAAGAAGCGAACTGACTACTACTACTTCTATCAGTACTGCTACTACTACCACTTCTACCACTAATACTACTACCACTACTACTACTAACACTACTACTACCACTACTACCTCTAATACTACTACCAATGATACTACTACTACCACCACTACTACTACTACCACTGCTATCACTTCTACCACTACTACTACCACTACTACTACTACTACCACCTACTACTACCACTGCGACTACTACTGCAACTAATACTACTTCTACGACCAACACTGCTACTAGCATCTACGACCAGCACTACTACTACCACCATCACGACTACTACTACTACTACGACTACTAATACTACTACTACTACTACTATTACTACTACTAATACTAGAAGGACCTTACTTAACCGTTGGGGGTCGGAGTGGCTAAGAGGTATTGCATCCGCCTCTAATTCTAAAGGTACCGGGTTCAGTACCTGTCATGGAGCAGTCTATCCGTTCTCTTCCAAAATCCTCCACTCATTCCATCCTGTCACTGTTTTCTAGTCTTCCATATAATAGTCATCCATATAAGTCACCTTTTTTTTTCTACGAGAATGCTAGATCAGGTGAAGTTCTTGTATTAAATTTCGTTTAACAGGCAATTTAGATTCTGCCAGGTAGGGTTTTTTTGCGTAGACGCGAAGGTAATGGTGTGTTTTTCTTGGAGACATCAATTAACCCGTGACTCAGAGGACCACCTATTTCCGGTCTAACAATGTTTTTATCAGAGAAAATGTAACTTTCCTTTACTCTCTTGATGATCACCGTGAAACCAGCGGAAACTAAAGTTTAAGTACATAAGACTTTTAAAGAATATACACATATATAAGTATATATATATAGAGAGAGATAGAGAGAGATATTGTACACAACTGTGTGTAAAGTCAATACCGTGCTTATGAATATATTCAAATATTCAAGTTCGGACTGTGTGACCATGAAGTGATCCTGTTCGTGCAGAGTGTCAGTAACATAGGACCTGGCTTCGCCCTCCCTCAATTTTGCTGAGCTCAAAAATCAAGAAGGGACAGGGACTGAATCTTCACCCCTGAGTGTGAACCAGACATCCTTGAAGACACTAGTGCCACACAGGGCAATCAGTCACCACCACGTGCCCTCATCAAGAAGTCACAGCAGTGTCCTCTCTGCCTACATCCTACAAGAACACTACGATAAGTATAATAAAGAGAAAGAAGATCACCACACATACCCACCAAACGCTCAGACTTAGTCAGTGAAGAAAATAAGGCACCCCACTGGGACCTAGATTCCTTTTTTTCAGATTTAAACGTGATTCTTTTCCATATTTCTTTTTCATCAGATGTAAAATAACCCTCTGTAAATGTGATTCCCTTAATAAATAGCATATTGTTTATTTACTTACTACACGTCTGAGTCAATTTGAGAAAATATCATAAGCCTGTCCAGAGCACTCTTTTTGTGATTACTTCCTTTTCTTGTTTACTGTCCTTTTTATTGTCGAATTGTCAACATCATGTGGTGTATGTTAGTTGTGGAACAAAGTCACGTGGGAGAACAACTTGTCTGATATTCTTACATGGTATTTAATTACCCTTGATTCCAGGCCGTTAACCTCTTGGTTTCATAACAAATAACATCACTATTACAGTATTGCAAGAAAATCAATCTATATTCTTACTGTTATCTAGAGCAGTTGACCTGTGTCGACCATGCTATCTCCCTACGCGTGACAGTACCCAGTACATGGAATATATTGGATAGAAATTTTTTCACATCCAGTAGGTCCTAATGATGTCATACTCCTCCTTGATCTCATAGGTAGTGAGATCGGATGCCTAGCCTTCTCGGATAAGGTAAAAAAAATAGGAGGTCCCGTGTGCAAGTTGCGCTCGTTAAAAATTTCTAGGCAGTTGGAAATCGTAAAGAGCTGGCCCTTAAGGACTATCCTCATTGCACACGGACAACTCCATCAGTGCTCCGATCTCCTCCCTTAGATCACACACGGAGAATCTCAGCACAGTTCACGAACTCTGTAGCACCGGCAATAATCTAAATTTGTGTATATAGGAATCACACATTCTATACTGTTCAAAAAAAGAAACGCATAGCTATCCGAGGGCGCGTTTTTATGAGTTTGTAAGTAAAATTTGGTGCTAGGGTGTATAAAAACCAGCCTCAAATGTTCTTTCCAGTGTCAAATGCACGTTTTGACCTGAATTGCGTTCGTTTTTGTAATGGTTACAACGCAGTGGTCAATAGTGTTTATGACGCAATTGTTGACCACAGCTCATGTTGCGCGCACGTGAAAGCAACACAATTTGGGGTGAACACTATTCACTGACTACGCAACTGAAACCTTATAAAAGGATAACGCTACACAAAAAAATTCAGTTCATTTTCAAGCAGACGTTTATGGCGTCTCTATCGATAAATTTAAGGAACATTGCTATTGGTCGACTGCATGCAGGCGAAAGTCAAAGTCAGGTTGCCAGGCATCTAAACGTGCATCAGAGTACCATCAGTCGACTTTGGCACCGGTTCCAAGCCACTGGCTCAGTTGAAGACCGGCATCGCAGTGAACGGCCCAGAGTGACAACAGCAGCGGAGGATCGCTTTATTCGGCTTCGTCACCTCAGAGACAGGTTTACAACAGCTTCCTCAACTGCCCAGTCATTGCCTGCAGGACGTCATGTGTCTGATCAAACTGTCCGGAATATACTGCATGACGCTGGACTTTGGGCACAACGACCTCACCGAGGACCTGTCCTTACGCACCGCCATCGCCAAGATCGACTTCTTTGGGCCAACCAGCATCGTCCCTGGGCAGCTGACAATCAATGGAGATGTGTCTGGTTTAGTGACGAATCTTTCTTTTTGTTGCAGCGTCATGATAGACGGCGTAGGGTCTACCGTAGGCGAAATGTACGTTTTGCCCAAAATTGCGTTGATGAAGCTCCGCCGCACGGTGGTGGAGGTGCAATGGTGTGGGGAATGATCAGTTACAACGGAAGGAGTCAATTGGTGCACATTGAAGGAGGCTTGAATGCGCAACGATACGTCAATGAAATTCTTCGACCCCATTACGCCAAAAAACTCTTGTGACCCAGATGCAAAACAACTGTCAATTGATTAATTGAACCAGAAGGTATTCTTGTGTGCAATTTGAACAATTAACTCATTAAATTAAAAAAGTTATTGAATGTCAAAATTATGGCTATGTGTGTGCCTTCCGTAGCTATGCGTTTCTTTTTTTTGAACAGTATATAAATATTTTTGTGGTAGGTAGGATTCTAATTTTTAAATTTTGCCAGGGCAGCGGCTTGATACTCCTTACGATTACCAACTGCCGTGGGATTCTTAACGTGCGCAACTTACTCATGGGACCTCCTATGTTTTTCGCCCTTATCCGAGAAGGCTACGAATCCGATCTCACTACCCAGGAGACCAGGGGGTGAGTATGACATCATTAGGACCACTGGCTCTGAAAATAAATTTCCATAAATTATATTCCATCAACTGGGAATTGTCTTCATTTTCTACCTTCGTGGCCAAACTTTTTCACCTTCTCAAACCCCACCCGAGGTTTGGTATACGTCCCAAGCTTCCTGTTTAATCGGTCAGCGAACGATTGGAAAATAACAAAATCATTGGAGAACAAGCTGAATACAAGAACCGCACCTGGTCTGACCAGGGAAATATGTCTCTATATACGTTTAAATATCGGTCAGTCCTTTGACCACGAATACCACTACAGCGAGAGGAGCCAAAAGAAACACTCTGTGTAGTCTTTGATCGCTAGCGGGAGAGAACTCGTGCGCCGCACCTGGTCTGACCAGGGGAATATCTCTTACGTTTAAAGTCTTTGACCACGAGCGAGAGGAGCCTCTGTGTAGTCTTTGATCGCTAGCGGGAGAGAACTCGTGCGGTCGGTAATAAGTTTGATCTTCGATTCAGGGGGAGATAAACCGCTGCTAGTCTTTGTTGTTTGCCCTTAGATGAGAAGAAGAGCACATAATATTATGATTGTCTCTCTGGGGGAATTTTCGCAAAGTTGTTGCTTCTGAAACCTTTGTCTTACCCGGTATTACGATTACGCCGATACATCTGTAGAAATATGCAGGCCAGGTGTCCGGGGGGAGCGTCCTTGGTAATCTATAAGAGTTCGGGTTTAATAAGACAAAGACATTCGTGAACATTCCTGGCCCGTAGATGACCATCATGAGATAAGGCAAACTTTAACACAGTACTAGAATGTGTTTGCCTATGTTCTAGTCATTTTCGGGTTTCAGGGAGACCGAATCGCTAGAGCAGACTCCAGTCAGGCAAAGAAAGTCATATACTCTTCGATCTAGAGGGTTTCTGTATACATCTAGCAACGAATCGTCAACCCCGTTCCTGAATCAAAACCCCTTTTTGTCAACGCCAAGTTAAGCTCACGCAGTGCAACGGAGCCAACGCTAAATCTGGAATCACCAAATGCAGTAGTAGTTCTCTACTCGCCTATTGGATTACCAGCCAGAGCATTGCGGCTTCCAGAATATCAAAACCGCCCAGCATGCCTATAGCAGAATTCCATATCACCCGCCTTTTTGTGTGCCTAAACGGAGCAGTCAGCAAACCACAGCCAAACCAGTTTAAACAGGATTTACAGCCAAGCAGAGCCTAGCGCCGGATAAGCGCGCCTGGGACTCTTTGTCCTCAAGTGACTTCTTCTGGTGTATTTTCTGGATACTAAAACCTCGCACGTATGAGCAGCCATCTATGGACAGAGTTCCAGCCCCCCTCACGCAAGTAGCGGTCACCAACGTTTAGCACCAACAAGGAAAGTTTTGTAGGCTAGTCCCTCACGAAGGATCTACATGTAATACACTTTCTGGAGCTAGCACCTTTGGTCCCACGAAAAAAAGCGGACAGGCTGTCGCTCAGTTCGTTTATTTGGTCAGCAGGAGATAAACAACGTCTTCCAGTGTTCCCTCGCGCAATTAGGGGTCACCAACGTTTAGCCCGACAAGGAAAGTTCGGTATTTCACTTCAGTCATCTTGAAGGATATTTATCGGTAAGACACTTTCTGGAGCTAGCGCCTTTGGTCCCCGAAAGCGGACCCTCTGTCGGACAGCTTAGTTATTTTCTCCGCGTTCTACAGGTTTTTTATGAGTGTTGGTGGTGTGTGTGTTTGTGGGTGTGTATTTGCATTATTGGTGGTTATTGATGGTTATTTATAACTATTGATGAATATTTTGATTATTGATGTAATTTATGCTGTGTATGATGATATGCACTAATTCCATGCTTTTCTTCTTTAATAAAGTTTACACATTTATTAATGCGCTGTTCCCGACCCTTTTCACCCATAATTAAACTTGTTTAGCTCTTTACTATAATCTCTATGTTTGATAAGAGAAAAGAGTGAGAGCAGGAGATGCTTAGACAGTGAAAAGTGAGTTGAGGCTTGGAGAGAGAGATCATTTTGGTAAATCTTCTTCCAGGTTGTCTCAAGTCCATCTCCTATTTACACCTTTCTGTGTGTGTAATCTATAACTCTGCCAGTCCACTATCCCTTGTCGATTTCACTACTATTGTCCAACTCGACAAATACTCTACACTTTACTCAACCACGACAATTAATGGGAGCCCGTCCGAGATTCTAGAACCCATCTAGTACGACATTTAATATGTGCTCGATCCGAGGATGAATCTCTCACAAGATTCTATCTTGATTCTTAGAGTTTAGTGTTCTACAGATTATAGGAATTGCTATCCCTAGACATTTCGAACTATTTCTTTTGGGTGGAAGTCGGAACAGCGTTTTTTCTCCATAGCAATCATAAATATTAAGTTACATTTATTGTTCATGCTACACATGAGACAGCTGGTAAAGGTTGATGGTATCACTGCTGAGTATTCGGTTGACAAATCTGACGACTATTGTTGTTGTAAAAGTCAGAAAAAAAATTTTTAAGGGTTAATATTTTTTTCAGGAGTAGCTCTTTAATCTGAGATAAGAAGCTACAGATAGTCAGTTACTAGCTTGCATTTGTACCAAGGGAGGGTGTTCATTCGGATGATAGTAACCAATCCTCTCAATAGCTTAGTACTGACAGAACTGGGGTGAAGTGATAGTAATAAGTTTTACATCACTTCCATTTTTTGTAGTTTTTTTTTGGTTTTTGCTTGTCGCAATCAGAGTAGCTACAAACTTTCTTGTTTTTAAAGTTCCCAGGCTAGCCTAGATTTTATTGACTATTAAGTTAATCAGCACCTAGTGGACTAGGTAACTAAGATCTCTAGGTTCTATTCTTCTATAGTGTTTGCTCACCCTGATATAATGGCCGATCTAGATAAAGTGCATAGGATTGCCTTCGAGGTAGCTAAGTACATGGAGTACCAGGATAGCGAAATCCAGCCCTTTCTAGAATTTGCAGTAAGCCTGCAGGATCAATACGAGGTAGACAATTGGTTTGACAGCCGTTTAATCTTGGCATGGTCCTGTAAACAAACTGGGGAGAGTGAAGCATTCACCCGACAGTATGTAGAAGAAGTGATAGAAGATGAGAAGCAAAGGGAAAAGCAAAGACAAGAACGGGACAAGCAATTGGAAATGGAGCGCCAAGAAAGGGACAGAGAAAGCCAAGAAAGGAGCAGGCTACACCAAATCAGAATGAATGAACTGGATAGCCAAATTCGGAGGATGGAAACAGATACTAAATGTAGTCACTCTACTTCCCCTTCTACTGTGCCCTTAACGGTCAACGCCCCTGCAAACCTTGCGCCCATGAAAGATATCTTGCCTGCAAAAACCGAACCCCAACTCCAGAAAATTGACTTTCCTTTGGACTTGGATCCGAAGCCCGAACAAGGAAAGAATTTACGTCGGGATAGCAGACCTAAGGCCACGGGGAAAATTACGCAACGTTCCCAGGCATGGAAACTGCACAAAGGTGAGAGAGGTGCTAACAAGCATCGTAATACGGATTGTTCCCGTCTGGCAAGCGGCGAACCCCGAGCCTCTCACGCTCCAGACCGAGCAGCACCTAACCGACACGTGACGTCGAGAAAAGGGAGCCACACACCATATCACGTTATATTTCGCAAGATTCCCGGCCGGACAGCGAAAAACCATATGCAGAGGCGTATCCCTCCAACTCAACGATCGTAGAAAGGAGGTGCCGCTCCTCTCATCACCCTGAGCGGAAAAGGTGCAAGAATAAGTCGCCTGCTAAAAGGGGTAAACTTTCCAAACCGTTCCAAGGAACTTTGGAAAAACACACCGAGAGTTTTTTCTCGGGCACTTCGCGATCTAACGGGATCTCAAACCGTCCAGTCCGTTGCATGCAGACTGCGGAGCCTGTAAACCAGGAAGTGGATCTCGCATTGCAGGACATTTGCCAACCGACGCCATTAACTTCCTCAGGGGAGGGCAAAGTTGACGTTTATGGTGGACACAGGGTTCCAGGCGAAGGGATCCCTGGTATTCCATTTGAGTCTCTCACACTTCTCAGGGCAGAAGACAGTGAGAAAAGCTGCCTTACTACTGTACAAGGAGCCATTGTTGAGAGCCTTGGCTCACGTCATGCTAGTAATGGTAAAGCGACTCAACAAACTCTGCAACTCGCAGATACTACCTATTTTTCCCCACGGATAGAAGCTACGGAGATCTGTTATGATTTAGTAGAACCCCAGAATGCGATCGATTACTCTCTGCTTCAGGCAGCTGAGTTCTCTCATTCAAATCGCATTATTCCAGTGGTCTCAACCCCACTGATGGACAGCAAAGTAGTCGCCTCCGCCAGGCCATTACAGAGCAACTTGATCATTTCCGTTGACCAAGCCAGAGTTGTGACTGGCAAGGCAAGGAAAGCTCCAGATCCACCTTCAGACGGCACAGGTCTGAAGATTGATCAATGCTCCCACCGAAACAGGGGAGTAGGTGTGGAGAGGAAGAAGAAAAATGCTAGCATTTCTTCGGCCAACGAACGGCTTTATTTGCCAACTAGGGTTACACGCGCGCGAAAAATCCCGATAGACTGCAGCTATAAAGGGTTATTCAAGGCCACGCCCGTGACAGGTAAATATATACATAAGCAGCCTGAGCCCAACAATGATTACACCGCGCATAACAGGCGGATTATCTACGCAGTGACCAGTGAGTTCAGGCAGGGCCGAAAACCACAACAGGTGCGGATAATTTTCCGGACCATAAACAGGCACAGCGAATTGCGGAAGCAAGGTCAGGTTCACACGGAAACGAAAGGCGTCAGTGCCGACTGGCCTCGCAAAATCCCATTCGCTGAACGTCTATTAGACAGAGGGAAGAAAACAAATGAACTCGGAGCTAGTCATACAGTGACAGACAGAAATTGGAAACGTATTTGGTTTATGAGTATAGGATGTTCCAATGACAGGTAACGGACGTCGATGGAAAAGATAAATTACTGTCATTTTTGTCCGTATTCCTCGAACTTTAAAAGGGGGGAGGAGGGGGGGGCACTTGTCACGTGACCGATAATTTATTTTACCATCTTGTCCATAATTTGATTACTCCTTTAAATGTTCTGTTTTCCTGGACATTTTGTATTTTCTTTTTCTTTCATTTTCTACCTTCGTGGCCAAACTTTTTCACCTTCTCAAACCCCACCCGAGGTTTGGTTACGTTCCGGCCTGTAGCGGTCAGCGAACGATAATATTGTCTAAGCCGCACCTGGTCTGACCAGGGGAATATCTCTTACGTTTAAAGTCTTTGACCACGAGCGAGAGGAGCCTCTGTGTAGTCTTTGATCGCTAGCGGGAGAGAACTCGTGCGGTCGGTAATAAGTTTGATCTTCGATTCAGGGGGAGATAAACCGCTGCTAGTCTTTGTTGTTTGCCCTTAGATGAGAAGAAGAGCACATAATATTATGATTGTCTCTCTGGGGGAATTTTCGCAAAGTTGTTGCTTCTGAAACCTTTGTCTTACCCGGTATTACGATTACGCCGATACATCTGTAGAAATATGCAGGCCAGGTGTCCGGGGGGAGCGTCCTTGGTAATCTATAAGAGTTCGGGTTTAATAAGACAAAGACATTCGTGAATATTCCTGGCCCGTAGATGACCATCATGAGATAAGGCAAACTTTAACACAGTACTAGAATGTGTTTGCCTATGTTCTAGTCATTTTCGGGTTTCAGGGAGACCGAATCGCTAGAGCAGACTCCAGTCAGGCGAAGAAAGTCATATACTCTTCGATCTAGAGGGTTTCTGTATACATCTAGCAACGAATCGTCAACCCCGTTCCTGAATCAAAACCCCTTTTTGTCAACGCCAAGTTAAGCTCACGCAGTGCAACGGAGCCAACGCTAAATCTGGAATCACCAAATGCAGTAGTAGTTCTCTACTCGCCTATTGGATTACCAGCCAGAGCATTGCGGCTTCCAGAATATCAAAACCGCCCAGCATGCCTATAGCAGAATTCCATATCACCCGCCTTTTTGTGTGCCTAAACGGGGCAGTCAGCAAACCACAGCCAAACCAGTTTAAACAGGATTTACAGCCAAGCAGAGCCTAGCGCCGGATAAGCGCGCCTGGGACTCTTTGTCCTCAAGTGACTTCTTCTGGTGTATTTTCTGGATACTAAAACCTCGCACGTATGAGCAGCCATCTATGGACAGAGTTCCAGCCCCCCCACGCGCAAGTAGCGGTCACCAACGTTTAGCACCAACAAGGAAAGTTTTGTAGGCTAGTCCCTCACGAAGGATCTACATGTAATACACTTTCTGGAGCTAGCACCTTTGGTCCCACGAAAAAAAGCGGACAGGCTGTCGCTCAGTTCGTTTATTTGGTCAGCAGGAGATAAACAACGTCTTCCAGTGTTCCCTCGCGCAATTAGGGGTCACCAACGTTTAGCCCGACAAGGAAAGTTCGGTATTTCACTTCAGTCATCTTGAAGGATATTTATCGGTAAGACACTTTCTGGAGCTAGCGCCTTTGGTCCCCGAAAGCGGACCCTCTGTCGGACAGCTTAGTTATTTTCTCCGCGTTCTACAGGTTTTTATGAGTGTTGGTGGTGTGTGTGTTTGTGGGTGTGTATTTGCATTATTGGTGGTTATTGATGGTTATTTATAACTATTGATGAATATTTTGATTATTGATGTAATTTATGCTGTGTATGATGATATGCACTAATTCCATGCTTTTCTTCTTTAATAAAGTTTACACATTTATTAATGCGCTGTTCCCGACCCTTTTCATCCATAATTAAACTTGTTTAGCTCTTTACTATAATCTCTATGTTTGATAAGAGAAAAGAGTGAGAGCAGGAGATGCTTAGACAGTGAAAAGTGAGTTGAGGCTTGGAGAGAGAGATCATTTTGGTAAATCTTCTTCCAGGTTGTCTCAAGTCCATCTCCTATTTACACCTTTCTGTGTGTGTAATCTATAACTCTGCCAGTCCACTATCCCTTGTCGATTTCACTACTATTGTCCAACTCGACAAATACTCTACACTTTACTCAACCACGACAATTAATGGGAGCCCGTCCGAGATTCTAGAACCCATCTAGTACGACATTTAATATGTGCTCGATCCGAGGATGAATCTCTCACAAGATTCTATCTTGATTCTTAGAGTTTAGTGTTCTACAGATTATAGGAATTGCTATCCCTAGACATTTCGAACTATTTCTTTTGGGTGGAAGTCGGAACAGCGTTTTTTCTCCATAGCAATCATAAATATTAAGTTACATTTATTGTTCATGCTACACATGAGACAGCTGGTAAAGGTTGATGGTATCACTGCTGAGTATTCGGTTGACAAATCTGACGACTATTGTTGTAAAAGTCAGAAAAAAAATTTTTAAGGGTTAATATTTTTTTCAGGAGTAGCTCTTTAATCTGAGATAAGAAGCTACAGATAGTCAGTTACTAGCTTGCATTTGTACCAAGGGAGGGTGTTCATTCGGATGATAGTAACCAATCCTCTCAATAGCTTAGTACTGACAGAACTGGGGTGAAGTGATAGTAATAAGTTTTACATCACTTCCATTTTTTGGAGTTTTTTTGGGTTTTTGCTTGTCGCAATCAGAGTAGCTACAAACTTTCTTGTTTTTAAAGTTCCCAGGCTAGCCTAGATTTTATTGACTATTAAGTTAATCAGCACCTAGTGGACTAGGTAACTAAGATCTCTAGGTTCTATTCTTCTATAGTGTTTGCTCACCCTGATATAATGGCCGATCTAGATAAAGTGCATAGGATTGCCTTCGAGGTAGCTAAGTACATGGAGTACCAGGATAGCGAAATCCAGCCCTTTCTAGAATTTGCAGTAAGCCTGCAGGATCAATACGAGGTAGACAATTGGTTTGACAGCCGTTTAATCTTGGCATGGTCCTGTAAACAAACTGGGGAGAGTGAAGCATTCACCCGACAGTATGTAGAAGAAGTGATAGAAGATGAGAAGCAAAGGGAAAAGCAAAGACAAGAACGGGACAAGCAATTGGAAATGGAGCGCCAAGAAAGGGACAGAGAAAGCCAAGAAAGGAGCAGGCTACACCAAATCAGAATGAATGAACTGGATAGCCAAATTCGGAGGATGGAAACAGATACTAAATGTAGTCACTCTACTTCCCCTTCTACTGTGCCCTTAACGGTCAACGCCCCTGCAAACCTTGCGCCCATGAAAGATATCTTGCCTGCAAAAACCGAACCCCAACTCCAGAAAATTGACTTTCCTTTGGACTTGGATCCGAAGCCCGAACAAGGAAAGAATTTACGTCGGGATAGCAGACCTAAGGCCACGGGGAAAATTACGCAACGTTCCCAGGCATGGAAACTGCACAAAGGTGAGAGAGGTGCTAACAAGCAT
Source organism: Oreohelix idahoensis (assembly GCA_024509875.1). Taxonomy (NCBI): domain Eukaryota; kingdom Metazoa; phylum Mollusca; class Gastropoda; order Stylommatophora; family Oreohelicidae; genus Oreohelix; species Oreohelix idahoensis. Next base: position 6,305 of record JAMPIV010010839.1, on the reverse strand, counting down.
CGTAATACGGATTGTTCCCGTCTGGCAAGCGGCGAACCCCGAGCCTCTCACGCTCCAGACCGAGCAGCACCTAACCGACACGTGACGTCGAGAAAAGGGAGCCACACCCTATCACGTTATATTTCGCAAGATTCCCGGCCGGACAGCGAAAAACCATATGCAGAGGCGTATCCCTCCAACTCAACGATCGTAGAAAGGAGGTGCCGCTCCTCTCATCACCCTGAGCGGAAAAGGTGCAAGAATAAGTCGCCTGCTAAAAGGGGTAAACTTTCCAAACCGTTCCAAGGAACTTTGGAAAAACACACCGAGAGTTTTTTCTCGGGCACTTCGCGATCTAACGGGATCTCAAACCGTCCAGTCCGTTGCATGCAGACTGCGGAGCCTGTAAACCAGGAAGTGGATCTCGCATTGCAGGACATTTGCCAACCGACGCCATTAACTTCCTCAGGGGAGGGCAAAGTTGACGTTTATGGTGGACACAGGGTTCCATGCGAAGGGATCCCTGGTATTCCATTTGAGTCTCTCACACTTCTCAGGGCAGAAGACAGTGAGAAAAGCTGCCTTACTACTGTACAAGGAGCCATTGTTGAGAGCCTTGGCTCACGTCATGCTAGTAATGGTAAAGCGACTCAACAAACTCTGCAACTCGCAGATACTACCTATTTTTCCCCACGGATAGAAGCTACGGAGATCTGTTATGATTTAGTAGAACCCCAGAATGCGATCGATTACTCTCTGCTTCAGGCAGCTGAGTTCTCTCATTCAAATCGCATTATTCCAGTGGTCTCAACCCCACTGATGGACAGCAAAGTAGTCGCCTCCGCCAGGCCATTACAGAGCAACTTGATCATTTCCGTTGACCAAGCCAGAGTTGTGACTGGCAAGGCAAGGAAAGCTCCAGATCCACCTTCAGACGGCACAGGTCTGAAGATTGATCAATGCTCCCACCGAAACAGGGGAGTAGGTGTGGAGAGGAAGAAGAAAAATGCTAGCATTTCTTCGGCCAACGAACGGCTTTATTTGCCAACTAGGGTTACACGCGCGCGAAAAATCCCGATAGACTGCAGCTATAGAGGGTTATTCAAGGCCACGCCCGTGACAGGTAAATATATACATAAGCAGCCTGAGCCCAACAATGATTACACCGCGCATAACAGGCGGATTATCTACGCAGTGACCAGTGAGTTCAGGCAGGGCCGAAAACCACAACAGGTGCGGATAATTTTCCGGACCATAAACAGGCACAGCGAATTGCGGAAGCAAGGTCAGGTTCACACGGAAACGAAAGGCGTCAGTGCCGACTGGCCTCGCAAAATCCCATTCGCTGAACGTCTATTAGACAGAGGGAAGAAAACAAATGAACTCGGAGCTAGTCATACAGTGACAGACAGAAATTGGAAACGTATTTGGTTTATGAGTATAGGATGTTCCAATGACAGGTAACGGACGTCGATGGAAAAGATAAATTACTGTCATTTTTGTCCGTATTCCTCGAACTTTAAAAGGGGGGGCACTTGTCACGTGACCGATAATTTATTTTACCATCTTGTCCATAATTTGATTACTCCTTTAAATGTTCTGTTTTCCTGGACATTTTGTATTTTCTTTTTCTTTCATTTTCTACCTTCGTGGCCAAACTTTTTCACCTTCTCAAACCCCACCCGAGGTTTGGTTACGTTCCGGCCTGTAGCGGTCAGCGAACGATAATATTGTCTAAGCCGCACCTGGTCTGACCAGGGGAATATCTCTTACGTTTAAAGTCTTTGACCACGAGCGAGAGGAGCCTCTGTGTAGTCTTTGATCGCTAGCGGGAGAGAACTCGTGCGGTCGGTAATAAGTTTGATCTTCGATTCAGGGGGAGATAAACCGCTGCTAGTCTTTGTTGTTTGCCCTTAGATGAGAAGAAGAGCACATAATATTATGATTGTCTCTCTGGGGGAATTTTCGCAAAGTTGTTGCTTCTGAAACCTTTGTCTTACCCGGTATTACGATTACGCCGATACATCTGTAGAAATATGCAGGCCAGGTGTCCGGGGGGAGCGTCCTTGGTAATCTATAAGAGTTCGGGTTTAATAAGACAAAGACATTCGTGAATATTCCTGGCCCGTAGATGACCATCATGAGATAAGGCAAACTTTAACACAGTACTAGAATGTGTTTGCCTATGTTCTAGTCATTTTCGGGTTTCAGGGAGACCGAATCGCTAGAGCAGACTCCAGTCAGGCGAAGAAAGTCATATACTCTTCGATCTAGAGGGTTTCTGTATACATCTAGCAACGAATCGTCAACCCCGTTCCTGAATCAAAACCCCTTTTTTGTCAACGCCAAGTTAAGCTCACGCAGTGCAACGGAGCCAACGCTAAATCTGGAATCACCAAATGCAGTAGTAGTTCTCTACTCGCCTATTGGATTACCAGCCAGAGCATTGCGGCTTCCAGAATATCAAAACCGCCCAGCATGCCTATAGCAGAATTCCATATCACCCGCCTTTTTGTGTGCCTAAACGGAGCAGTCAGCAAACCACAGCCAAACCAGTTTAAACAGGATTTACAGCCAAGCAGAGCCTAGCGCCGGATAAGCGCGCCTGGGACTCTTTGTCCTCAAGTGACTTCTTCTGGTGTATTTTCTGGATACTAAAACCTCGCACGTATGAGCAGCCATCTATGGACAGAGTTCCAGCCCCCCCCCCCTCACGCAAGTAGCGGTCACCAACGTTTAGCACCAACAAGGAAAGTTTTGTAGGCTAGTCCCTCACGAAGGATCTACATGTAATACACTTTCTGGAGCTAGCACCTTTGGTCCCACGAAAAAAGCGGACAGGCTGTCGCTCAGTTCGTTTATTTGGTCAGCAGGAGATAAACAACGTCTTCCAGTGTTCCCTCGCGCAATTAGGGGTCACCAACGTTTAGCCCGACAAGGAAAGTTCGGTATTTCACTTCAGTCATCTTGAAGGATATTTATCGGTAAGACACTTTCTGGAGCTAGCGCCTTTGGTCCCCGAAAGCGGACCCTCTGTCGGACAGCTTAGTTATTTTCTCCGCGTTCTACAGGTTTTTATGAGTGTTGGTGGTGTGTGTGTTTGTGGGTGTGTATTTGCATTATTGGTGGTTATTGATGGTTATTTATAACTATTGATGAATATTTTGATTATTGATGTAATTTATGCTGTGTATGATGATATGCACTAATTCCATGCTTTTCTTCTTTAATAAAGTTTACACATTTATTAATGCGCTGTTCCCGACCCTTTTCACCCATAATTAAACTTGTTTAGCTCTTTACTATAATCTCTATGTTTGATAAGAGAAAAGAGTGAGAGCAGGAGATGCTTAGACAGTGAAAAGTGAGTTGAGGCTTGGAGAGAGAGATCATTTTGGTAAATCTTCTTCCAGGTTGTCTCAAGTCCATCTCCTATTTACACCTTTCTGTGTGTGTAATCTATAACTCTGCCAGTCCACTATCCCTTGTCGATTTCACTACTATTGTCCAACTCGACAAATACTCTACACTTTACTCAACCACGACAGGAATCGAACCCGGTACCTCTAAAATTCGAGGCGGACGCCATACCTCTTAGCCACTGCGACCCCCTGTAATAAAGAACAACACATAGCAATTAATTATTACAAAAACAGGGTTGAAAATGACGTTTCTTTTTTTCTAGAATGGAAAAAAAATAATTAAAAAGCTAAAATACGTTGCAAAAACAGGTCTTAAAAATCTTGGGGATCGGGGGCTGGAGCGCCTCTTACAATAACAAGTGATTTATATTCGATAATGAGTTTGAGGAAATAAGAAATGTGTTTTTCTTGATATAACTGAGTGATATGATTGATTGTCGATCTGTTTAGTCGTATATATATCCTGCGGCACAGTTGGCACGACTTTGCGATATGATTGATTTGCCGATCTGTGCTGTCGGGTGGTTTTCCCCCCTTGTAAATGATTTATTGGTGTTTATTTGCAGCGTTTGTTGTGTCGCTGTCACGACTATTTCAGTATTTTGTTTTATAGTCTAACTCTTATTTTGGCTGGGTCAGTATTTTATTTTATAGTTTAACTCTTGTCTTGTCTGTATCTATATTTTTTTAAATAGTGTAACTCTTGTCGGCTGGGTCAGTATTTGTTTTATAGTCTAACTCTTATCTTGTCTGTATCTGTATTTTTTAATAATGTAACTCATGTCTTGATTGCGCCAGTATTTTGTCTTATAGTGTAATTCTTATCTTGTCTGCGTCAGTACTTTTTTTAAAAATGTCGTTTAAATATATTTATGTATATTTATGGTCTTGTCTGTGTCTGTATTTTGTTTTATACCTCCGTGCTTTTTTTAAATGCAGCTGTATTATAACTCTGAAGGAGCTATAGCTGCAAACCTCTTGGCTAATTTCTGGTTTATGTTGTTCTTTTTTTTTTTTACGTAAGTGCATGGATAATTGTTGTACAGTTATTTAGATTATATTATTATTTGGCACGACACTGTCTCTGCGCGTAAGTTTGACCCGTAAATGCAGAATTGCGTTGAATCTGTAAAGTAGAAAGTTATAAGATGGTAAAATTTTAACCCTAACAAAGACGGATTTGTAGTCTAGTAAAGCTTGCATTAAAAAAAAATAAAGTTTAACAACAGAGAAAGAAAAAAAAAAACGAAAAAAAACCCAAATAAATACAAAGTTTAAATGGCTATGTCAGGAAGCAATATTGTGTAGAAGTTATGCAATTTATATTCTGGTGCGCAAAACAGGTTTTGTTACACGGTCCAGCCCCCCGTTTCGTTGATGGCCCAAGAAAGGGACGTATGCTTGTTTTGTGTAAGTAAAACAGTCAAGGCCGGCATGGAGTGATCCATACCTCTGCCTTGATATGAAAATATTAATAAAAGTCTTTACGTGAAAAAGCCCCCCGGCCCCCCCCCTCCCCCCCCCCCTCCCCCCCCCCCCCCCCCCCCCCCTCCCCCCCAACCACTCTCCAAATGTGTGTGTGTCATTTGTGCCCGCCTGTCGCATGAGGTTAGTCATAGCTGAAGGTAACGTAGAAGACACTGAAAGATCTTGAGCTAATGGCGTGGTGCCGGAAGACTTGCATAAGTCCAAATATGGGGGTACGGTAAAGGTTGCCATTACACGTCCACTGAGGCATATTGGGAATATGGTCTAAGGCCCATATTTTCTTGACTATTGGCACACTTGGGGGTGATGTGGTCATCATCATGCCGGCCGCCTTAACCTTCCCAGATTTACTCTGGTACTCAATTCATGAGGCTGGGTCGACCCCGCAGTCGTTAGCGATCTAAAAAATTCCACCTCAACTGAGAATCGAACCATGGACCACCGAGCTAGGAAGCCAGTGCAGTCCACATAAGATGTCAGGCAATTTTGTTTCTATTTTTAACCCCATCCCCCCACTTCCCCCCGCCCCCATTGTCACACTTCGTCACAAAACCCAGATCCTCTCTCATGGGACGTCACAAATCTTTTAACACCTCTATTTTCCCCCAATTTTCATCATACTGAAAAGAAAGACTGTAATCCAATGTAAATTAGTAACTGGGGCAGCTAAAATAAATTGTGTTTATTTAATCAGGCTTTTACAGTAACTACTTTGCTGGTCAAATGTTGCTAGATTTAATACAGATCATAATATAGAGCCGACCCAGCTCTAATGGGTACCCTCTGAAGACGGCGAGTATCTGCCTGAATGGCCAGTGGACACCTGTCAGTGAACAGGGAAAAAGGGATACTCACGTAAACAAATCAGTCTCAGGTTAGATATACTAACCAGAGATTCTCGCCTCGAGTAATAGCTGGCGTACGTTAAAAAAAAAAAAAAAAAAAAAAATTCGCTTAATTTGATTTCAAGCAATAAAAATAATTTAATTTAAAGTAAACACATTAATATCTTCAGTTCTTACTCATGTTACAGTTTCATAAAATAATGTTAAACGTGAGAGAAAATCCACAAACATTAAAAAAACACAAAAAAAAAACAATAACAAACAACTGACGTTGTCATGAGTGAATTATTTCTCTCTGTTCGTTATCATTTTCCCACGACAAAGTAAGATGTTCCTCCATTGAAAAAAAAAAAAAAAAAAAAAGAAATCCATTATCTTCCAGATCAACCTGTTTACTAGAAAAGTATGTATTGCATAGCTTTAAAAAAAAAGTATAATTTAAAAAAAAAAAAATCAACACAGTTACAGCTTATAACAATTATCTGGTACTCCAGTTGAAATTATATTAGTAAGTAGTCGCGTCCAGAGACTTGCGTGAATACCCCACCCCCGCAAAATGGGGCCACCCACC